>OZ034979.1:8936382-9253882 GCA_964030785.1 Siderastrea siderea
GAGAATCACCTGCACCTGCCAGCTTCTGCGCTTTTCTAGAAAACCGTTGTAAAAGAGGCCACCAGTACTTTCTCGGGTATGTATCCAGGACCACAACTGTGCATGGTTGCCTATAGGACTGAAGGAAGCGCAAGACTGGGCCGACTAAAACATTTGGCGGAAAAACATACGGACGCTGCATCACTGTCGAAAACTGAGTCAAATCTTGCGCTAACAAGTTCACACCTATCGAACCAGGCGAAGGAAATGGCGTGAAATGGGGGAGAGGACGCCCCAGCCTATCAAGCATGGCGTTGGAATCGAGGGCCATCAGATCACACGTGTGGCCCTGTCCACCACCGAACCTCAGTTGTACTTCATTCCAGATCTCCGATGTGAGTGTATAGTCTAAAGATGACAATCTGCGAGAATTGGCGTCCGCTGGATTTTCTTGAGACGGAACGTACAACATGTGCAGTAGGATGTTCAGATCCATAGTAGTAAAGAACAAAGCCTTTATAGCATTGTTCAAGTCACGACCTTTACCTCCTTGATTATTCCATGCATACATGACCGCCAGGTTGTCAATCATTACATCGACGCGACAATCCTTGACAAGGTCCTTAAATGCATGTAAGACCTTATTCACAGCAATGGCCTCCCTAGTCGCAATGTCCAACATCATCTCATCCTTTGACCAATAATCAGATGTTTCCTGCTTCACAGGTGTGGAAATGACCCCTCCCCATCCAGTTTGGGAGGCATCCGTAGCTAACTCAATCTGAAGATGTCTCTCTTCACGCCAAGGAAGGGGGTCGTCCCACTCTTCTAGAAAAAGCCAATGGGCAATTTCATCGCGCAGAGCACCCTGGACGGCAATTGGTTTCAACGTGCGCATACCGATAGAAATTGCCGCTGACATCTCCCTGGTGAACAGACGGGCCGCCGGAACCGCAAGGGAGAAGGAGACACATTTACCCACCAATCTCTGGAGCGTCTTGACCGATACATAACGTGAGCTTAACGTTTCCCGGATGAGCCCTACAAACTTGCGCTTCTTCTCTGGGATCAGGCGGAAAACTTCGCTACCGGAGTCTATCAAGAAACCGAGATAAGGGACCATCTTCTGAGGAATTAAAATTGACTTTGATAAACCAAGGAAATACCCTAAGCGTACCAAATGAAATGCTACGAGAAACAGTGCTGATTTAGCAGCCGCGAGGTTGCGCTCATCAACAGAATCTAAAGTGTCATATTGTCCCTTGTCAAGCGACACCTGGAGCTGGCCATTATGTCTATCATCGATATACAAGAGACACGGAACACCTAAGGAGCGTAGAAAATTTGACGCCATAAGGCCCGTCGAGTGATATACATAAGGTGAGATTTTCCAACCAAATGGTAGTGTATTATAGGTAAAAAACCAACCGCCCCACTGGATACCAAAATACGTGCGGCTTTCTTCAGAAAGCAAGAGGTGGTCATATCCTGACTTGTCGTCTAGAACTGTCTGATAGGAATCCTTGAAGACATACCGGGGTAAGTCGGTCACTTTGTCCAACGAGAAAGGCTTCTCCAGCATCCACAGGTTTAAATATCGCGCATCGTGACACAGTCTCGGCTTCGTAGGCTCAACTGTTAACGGTAAAACGATATGAGGTGGACTTACTTGACCAACCTTGCCCACCAGAGAAATCGCACCGGATTTCAGGCGACTTAGTAGCGTTGTTCTAACAAATTCTCCGAACTGTTTGCACGATACGTTATTCTTAAACAACCTGTGGGGTGGCTGATCAGAATCGTAACGCTCCCCCTTAAACGTTCCTTTAAAATGTCTGAAATATGGGAATATTGACACCTTATTCCCAATCCACGACAACACCTCTTCCTGTTGTAAAGAAGGAGCTAATTTTGCGATTTCTGCCCAATTCCCTGCCATAAAATGATCAGGATCTCGGAACAGTAGCTCATCTACGTGCCCAACGACCTCTCCCTTTTCAACTAGACGGGCTTTCTGCCCCAACCGGTCATTTCCTGTCCACTCACTGCTGACCGATACGGGGTTTCCCCTTATGTCTACCCACTGTATCGCACCTGCGCAAACATCAGCATTACTGATAAGGTTGTCAAAGTTATCATCTTTTTCCCATGACCAGAATATCGCCTAAAGGGAAAAAAGGAAAGGAAAAAAAAAAAGGAATCTTATTTACATGTACAAAGACCCCGTACAAGTCAGCAGAGAGAGGACAGCTTTGACCCAGTATGACCGGGAGGGTGTTGAGATACCCCGTTTTCAAAACTCTCAACTCTCTGTGACCAGAGTACAGTCGAAATAAAATACCGGAAAGTGAAAAGGAAGGGATATTCGCACCAAGGGCAAATCCCAAGAAAAAAAAAGGGAGAAAAGAGGGGTATTGGGTTTAAGTAGGTATAGAAGCATATATTTATTTCACTCCTCTGTGATGTTTAGTTGCTCACTTGAAAACCCTCATGTAAAACTTTATTAACTTGACACAACGCCTCGCATCGGATTAAATCAAACAACAATCAACTCCAAGATCCATTTAATTGTACTTGTTACAATCAAGAAAAGAATATATACGTATTTGTGGAACAAAAGGAAAAAAACACGCCTTGCTTCTATTTAATTCCAGATTCTCTATTGCTTATTGTCCCTAGCGCGACCACGGGTCGCCGGGGGCTTTTGCTGCATATCTCTTCTCGCGTAACACCTTGCCATAATGTGGCCGAACTTTCCACAAAAATAGCATTGGACTGGGGCACTACTTCTCATGCCACGCCCCCTGTACGGAACATCACTACTGCGCCCACGGTGAGACGAACCAGACCATGGGCCCCCTGTGCCCATCGTTTTTTCCACCTTTGCGACAGCTTCATACACTTTAGTGTGATCTTTATCCCCTAGAAGGCGTAGAATCAGAGCCCGGAAGTGCTCTTTTGGAAGGTCCACTTTTCCTCTAGCTGTCTGGTACACCAAACGGTAAAATTCACGTTTCTCATCCTGATTATCGCGGGATGTATTCTGGAGGGTTTCTAGGATGTCTATCGCCTCAAACTTATTGAACTCAGAGAGCGGCCGTGCTGCATAGTCCAACATCTTCCTTATTACGGCAGCCACTGAGAGCCTTGTCAGTTCATCAAGAGACTTTTGAAGGACAGCAAAGTTTTCCTTTAGAGTCTAGAATAATAAAAAAAAGGGGAAAATTGACTTAATGTACACCATCACCCTCACAGGTCCTTAACAACCCCAAAATAAAGCAAAACCGTGCCATTCTGTGGTGAACTCTCACCCCATTGCTTTTCTTGTTACCCTGGGGAACTATTACCTATTGCCTGTACATAGTGAACTCGCATCTCTTTTTATGGTGAACTCTCACTCCATTACTGTTTTCTCATGGTGACCTCTCACCCATTGCTCTTTATCTTTACTATGGTGAACCCTCACCCCCATTGCTCAAATTTTTTTTTCCACGGTGAACTCTCACCCATTGCTCTTTATCTTTACTATGGTGAACTCTCACCCCCATTGCTCAAATTTTTTTTTTTTATGGTGAACTCTCACCCATTGCTCTTTATTTTTACTATGGTGAACTCTCACCCCATTGCTCTTTTCATGGTGAACTCTCACCCATTGCTCTTTATCTTTACTATGGTGGACTCTCACCCCATTGCACTTTTCCGTGGTGAACTCTCACCCATTTTAACTGTTCCTGGTGAACACTCACCCCATTGCCTTTATAATACATGTACATTTTGTCACTCAAAGGTGAAGTTTGACACCATCTTACAGCTATTGTTTTGCTTTGGTAAATTTTCAACATTCTATAGAAACGTCAAACAACTACCAGCGGTACGCCGCCGCTAACAGTTTTGAACAGCAATAACAACAACACAACAAAAGAATAATAACCGAGCCGATAACAAACATTCCCATATCCACGAGAAAATATACACGCTACCGACGTTAACAACATATAGTCACCCATAAAAAACCCGCCAAGACCCGAAATACACTCGAATTACCGACAAAAGTAAACATATTCTACCTCCAACTCTCCGGGTTGAGCTTGTCCCACAGCTTGTTGAGGTACTTGAGCCGCGGCTTGTTGAATTTCCTGAGCCACGTGTTCGGCCGCCGGCAAAGCGTCCTGTCCAACAACTTGTTGAACTACTTGAGCTACTTGACCACCGGCCGCTTGAGCTGCTAGTTCGTCGGCTGGCTGAATTCCTTGGGCAACCGGTGGAGCGGCTTGAGCAGGGGCTCCTTGTCCTGCAGGATACTGTACGTCCGCCATTAAATGAGAAAAGAAGGAAACACGAGGAACGGAAAAGAACGATCCGCACCGTACGGCGGTTGAGCCAAAGTGATAATTTATTCATGTGCACTAATCTTATATGCGTTGCTTTAATGTATGCAGTGTGAATAGAAGGATGGTTACGGCTGTGCCCACACCTAGCCTTTACCATACCGTCGGCAAGGAGAGCTCGTACGCATTGGGTTTTTGTTTGTATTTCTCGAAAAACCAAGGTAGAAACTATTCCTTCACGGCCAGGGCAGACTGTTAACTTTTTTTAGAGAAAGACGAGATTCGGAGAGCCCAAACATATGGTTTGTGATCATATTAGTGGGTGTTTAAATTTCAAGTTTGGCAACTAATTTATGCGATGGCAAATATAATTTGCAAGAAAACCAAGATTGTCATTCTTTCATCGAGAGAGACAAGAGCACATTAGTGGATAATCCAGAAGCCTTGCAGTTTGTTATCATGTAAGTGGGAGTTTTTATGCTACATTTTTAACAAATGGGTTTTAATTTTGTTTCCAAATTTTTACAATGTTGCAATGGCAAAAGGCAGATGATACAATGGCAGAAGTGAATTTCTTTCTCGCATTCACAATGAAGCAGTAAATTTCCTAGAAACTTGTGTTCATATAATATAATAATAACGTGATGTTGGAATGAATGAGGTAATAACACTTCTTGTGACATTCCTTTGCGCTTAAAATTGAAATCATACACTTTCGTGGTTCGAGTAAACTAAGATATTCCGCCATTGTGTTTGTTTGGGTAGCTTAACCAAATTATTTACGAAGTCAAACATAGAGTCATGTAATGAGTCTGCGGATGAAATCCTAAAGTGTGACCATTCAAATGAAAGCTACTGTGCAGTACTTTCCTGTGGTGCTGTTTATTATGCTGTACAAGGTGGTTCTAACTTTTGAGTCTGTGGATGAAATCCTAAAGTGTGACCATTCAAAAGAAAGCTACTGAGCAGTACTTTCCTGTGGTGCTGTTTATTATTTTGTAGAAGGTAGTTCTAACTTTTGAGTCTGTGGATGAAATCCTAACGTGTGACCATTCAAATGAAAGCTACTGAGCAGCACTTTCCTATGGTGCTGTTTGTTATGCTGTATATGGTGGTTCTAACTACGAGTCTGTGGATGAAATCCTAAAGTGTGACCATTCAAATGAAAGCTACTGAGCAGTACTTTTATGTAGTGCTGTTTATTATGCTGTACGAGGTGGTTCTAACTTTTGAGTCTGTGGATAAAATCCCAAAGTGTGACCATTCAAATGAAAACTCTGTTCCGTTGAGCAGTACTTTCTAATGGTGTAAAAACCATAGTTTTATTCAGTTTTTATCTTCCAGGCTCTTAGCACCTTTAAGAGCTCGAGCATTCGTGTCTTCTTGAAGTTTATAACTAATAGTTTACTAGTATCATCGACAAAATATTCATTTCACCTGAACTTCATCAATAAGTGTTTCAATCAGCTGACCAAACAATGCTCAGAACGATGAAAACAACTCAGGCTAGAATAAAACCAATTAAGGAAAAATCAATTTGCGCATTCACGTTTTCGCGGAAATGATGATGATTAAAAGACTTTTTCTTGCGTTTTGTATCTCGTGATGTCAAGCAATAGATGTAAAATTTTAAGAACAATCAATGCTGTTGAAAAGCAGTTTATGTTGCCTCTCACTGATTTTTCTATTTTCTCATTTCTTCATCATCGCTTATTTACTGTCATCTACAGCGCTCTTTAAATTAAGTCGATTTCATAATTAATCGATAATACGTTGTTACTTTACACATCGTGAAAACAGCTTAGATAAGGCAAACTCCTTTGAATGCTACTTAAGGATGACATTCACATTAGCGCCATACTTTGTTACAAGACTTCTTTTCACGTCTCACTCAATAATAAAAGCCAAAAGGATTGGCAACGTGATGCTTTCGTGCAAGTACTGTTTTTGTGTACAATAATTCATTAACAAAAATATTTTGAAATCAAAGCACGATGAAGCATTCTTTTCCTTCAAAACAATCCCTTGGCAACAGCTGATGTAAGATACAAATTTGTCGAATATAATATTTGTTTCGCTCACCCAATATCAACTGGAAGTTGAAACAACACCAGTTATTTTCCGATATTCACCTTTTTCAAGTCTAACTGGAAATTACTTCACACCGACGATAAGAAAAGGTAAGAAACGGTTCGTTTCACTGCCAGTTGCATTTTACAACTTTTCTTCTTCTGTGGTCTGAATTAAACTCTTAATTAAACTCTTAATCTGTACCCTCTATCGGACCAAAATTGGTTGCAAAAACCACACCATTTGGGTATGCACATACCTGTTTAACTTATGTTGCAAGCCTGGCCGATTACAACGCCAAGACGGATTTATTGGGAGATATTTCACCTAGCACGACCAACTCAGTTTTTCCAGAACCAGGACTATAATGAAAAAAGAAAACACCTTTTTTTGTTACAGCCTTGGTCCTGAAGAAGGCTACAATCATCGTCATTACAGTGTAATCTTGGGATACTTTTCATAAGACCTTACGCTGCACGCACGCACAGTCCCCTTCCCCGAGGGTGGAGGGGGGTCAGTGAGTTCCGCTGTGAACATTGGATAGGGTCCCGGAGGGGGATTCGAATAGTGTTGAATAATTGGATAAGCAAAGTTATTCGGAGTGCTAATATATGACGATGTTATTGAATTATTGGAGCGATTTGTTGGGTGACCCAAGAATCATTGGCCTTGATTGTAGTTGTACTAGTTGAAATGTCGACTAATAACATATATTAATTAGTTTTCTTTTATGATACTGATACTTAGAAACAAATTTGTTACTGTTACTTAGTCACCTAAACTTCTTCAAGAGAACATACATTTAAGCTGTAATTTCAATTAGTTTTCCACTGAATCACACGAAAAAACTTCCGAAATGGAAAGTTAAGATTTTGTATCACAAAACGCGTTTGTATCACAGGTCAGTTGAAACAATATAGAGTGTGCTCAAAAGACCTGAGAAAAAAGTGAAAATTATAAGTTTTTAAATTTTCAACAGAAGGATGGTTACGGCTGTGCCCACACCTAGCCTTTACCATACCGTCGGCAAGGAGAGCTCGTACGCATTGGGTTTTTGTTTGTATTTCTCGAAAAACTAAGGTAGAAACTATTCCTTCACGGCCAGGGCAGACTGTTAACTTTTTTTAGAGAAAGACGAGATTCGGAGAGCCCAAACATATGGTTTGTGATCATATTAGTGGGTGTTTAAATTTCAAGTTTGGCAACTAATTTATGCGATGGCAAATATAATTTGCAAGAAAACCAAGATTGTCATTCTTTCATCGAGAGAGACAAGAGCACATTAGTGGATAATCCAGAAGCCTTGCAGTTTGTTATCATGTAAGTGGGAGTTTTTATGCTACATTTTTAACAAATGGGTTTTAATTTTGTTTCCAAATTTTTACAATGTTGCAATGGCAAAAGGCAGATGATACAATGGCAGAAGTGATTTCTTTCTCGCATTCACAATGAAGCAGTAAATTTCCTAGAAACTTGTGTTCATACAATATAATAATAACGTGATGTTGGAATGAATGAGATAACAACACTTCTTGTGACATTCCTTTGCGCTTAAAATTGAAATCATACACTTTCGTGGTTCGAGTAAACTAAGATATTCCGCCATTGTGTTTGTTTGGGTAGCTTAACCAAATTATTTACGAAGTCAAACATAGAGTCATGTAATGAGTCTGCGGATGAAATCCTAAAGTGAGACCATTCAAATGAAAGCTACTGAGCAGTACTTTCCTGTGGTGCTGTTTATTATGCTGTACAAGGTAGTTCTAACTTTTGAGTCTGTGGATGAAATCCTAACGTGTGACCATTCAAATGAAAGCTACTGAGCAGTACTTTCCTATGGTGCTGTTTGTTATGCTGTACATGGTGGTTCTAACTTCGAGTTTGTGGATGAAATCCTAAAGTGTGACCATTCAAATGAAAGCTACTGAGCAGTACTTTTATGTAGTGCTGTTTATTATGCTGTACGAGGTGGTTCTAACTTTTGAGTCTGTGGATAAAATGCCAAAGTGTGACCATTCAAATGAAAACTCTGTTCCGTTGAGCAGTACTTTCTAATGGTGTAAATGCCATAGTTTTATTCAGTTTTTATCTTCCAGGCTCTTAGCACCTTTAAGAGCTCGAGCATTCGTGTCTTCTTGAAGTTTATAACTAATAGTTTACTAGTATCATCGACAAAATATTCATTTCACCTGAACTTCATCAATAAGTGTTTCAATCAGCTGACCAAACAATGCTCAGAACGATGAAAACAACTCAGGCTAGAATAAAACCAATTAAGGAAAAATCAATTTGCGCATTTACGTTTTCGCGGAAATGATGATGATTAAAAGACTTTTTCTTGCGTTTTGTATCTCGTGATGTCAAGCAATAGATGTAAAATTTTAAGAACAATCAATGCTGTTGAAAAGCAGTTTATGTTGCCTCTCACTGATTTTTCTATTTTCTCATTTCTTCATCAATATTTTGAAATCAAAGCACGATGAAGCATTCTTTTCCTTCAAAACAATCCCTTGGCAACAGCTGATGTAAGATACAAATTTGTCAAATATAATATTTGTTTCGCTCACCCAATATCAATTGGAAGTTGAAACAACACCAGTTATTTTCCGATATTCACCTTTTTCAAGTCTAACTGGAAATTACTTCACACCGACGATAAGAAAAGGTAAGAAACGGTTCGTTTCACTGCCAGTTGCCTTTTACAACTTTTCTTCTTCTGTGGTCTGAATTAAACTCTTAATTAAACTCTTAATCTGTACCCTCTATCGGACCAAAATTGGTTGCAAAAACCACACCATTTGGGTATGCACATACCTGTTTAACTTATGTTGCAAGCCTGGCCGATTACAACGCCAAGACGGATTTATTGGGAGATATTTCACCTAGCACGACCAACTCAGATATGCATGATCTTGTGAAATGGACAAATAAAAAAAATTGTTGAAGATGCCGAGTGTCGAGCTGTTTGCTGCAAGAATAAGTGCAGTCTCTGAACATAAGACACTGTAAGTGTGAAGAGGTCTTCAGTATCGAATAAAATTGCTTATTACTGTTACCGACATTCACAATCCGGCGTCCTGTCTACAATCTGTAGACTTTCTCCTGAACAAATCTCGTAACAGGAGGTTATGTAAGGATTCTTAGGGGAGTACGTGCACTTTAGTGAAATAAACTACACTGGCGACGGTTTTGGGTTTTGAGACAATTGTGTGTGTTCTTACTTGTCTTTTACAATTTTTCATTTAAAAAAACGATCACAAAATATTTTTTGCATCTCCGTTTTCTTTTTATTTGTACTTTTCCTTCTACTAAATACTTAAGAAAAAGGACCGAAGACCGGCAGAAAAATCCTTTTAATAATTCTATAAATGCCTTCTAATCTGCATACTAGCATGGCAAGCAATTCCGCAATATCCTGTCCAACAGCACACTACGCTATTGGTAATGAGTGGGTTGGCACATGGCAGGGCAACACATTTTCCACATTGGCCATTATTAAAAGGCTAAAACTATCCATATAGGTTCCATGTTGAGACTCTGTGCCTCATACGGGTGGATTTGAATGGTCACACTCAGACTCAGACTCAAAAGTGCTACCACAATAAAATTTCATTTAAATGGTCACAAGTTAAGTTTTTAAGGACCAAGTTTTTGTAATCAACTCCAAGATGATAAAAAACCAGGTTCTTTTTATTAGCCGGAAGACACGTACATTGTGTAATCGATGTTACTAAATTTGCATGCTCGCTGTGCTTGTTTTTGAGATAAATTGGGGGAAATAAACTTAAAGCTGATAGCAAACTATGTAGTTGTGTTTATTTGTTGTCCAACATGACCTTTGCATAAAACGGGTAACAAGATTGATCAGTGGCACGAAAAAAAGATCCCATTTTCACCAAACAGACATAATCCGCTATTACCCCTCAGACCTTGGGATGTAGTGGTCGGCCGATAGCTGGAAACCGTACCCTGTGTCGGAGCAACTCAAATTCGTTTCCCTTTTCCAGGCCAACACGGCAAAAAATCTACGCCTTTACGCAAAATTTATCCTATTTTAGACTAAATGGCTCAAATCTGTACCCTCTATCGGACCAAAATTGGTTGCAAAAACCACACCATTTGGGTATGCACATACCTGTTTAACTTATGTTGCAAGCCTGGCCGATTACAACGCCAAGACGGAGTTATTGGGAGATATTTCACCTAGCACGACCAACTCAGTTTTTCCAGAACCAGGACTATAATGAAAAAACACCTTTTTTTGTTACAGCCTTGGTCCTGAAGAAGGCTACAATCATCGTCATTACAGTGTAATCTTGGGATACTTTTCATAAGACCTTACGCTGCACGCACGCACAGTCCCCTTCCCCGAGGGTGGAGGGGGGTCAGTGAGTTCCGCTGTGAACATTGGATAGCGTCCCGGAGGGGGATTCGAATAGTGTTGAATAATTGGATAAGCAAAGTTATTCGGAGTGCTAATATATGACGATGTTATTGAATTATTGGAGCGATTTTGTTGGGTGACCCAAGAATCATTGGCCTTGATTGTAGTTGTACTAGTTGAAATGTCGACTTATAACATATATTAATTAGTTTTCTTTTATGATACTGATACTTAGAAACAAATTTGTTACTGTTACTTAGTCACCTAAACTTCTTCAAGAGAACATACATTTAAGCTGTAATTTCAATTAGTTTTCCACTGAATCACACGAAAAAACTTCCGAAATGGAAAGTTAAGATTTTGTATCACAAAACGCGTTTGTATCACAGGTCAGTTGAAACAATATAGAGTGTGCTCAAAAGACCTGAGAAAAAAGTGAAAATTATAATTTTTTAAATTTTCAACAGAAGGATGGTTACGGCTGTGCCCATACCTAGCCTTTACCATACCGTCGGCAAGGAGAGCTCGTACGCATTGGGTTTTTGTTTGTATTTCTCGAAAAACCAAGGTAGAAACTATTCCTTCACGGCCAGGGCAGACTGTTAACTTTTTTTAGAGAAAGACGAGATTCGGAGAGCTCAAACATATGGTTTGTGATCATATTAGTGGGTGTTTAAATTTCAAGTTTGGCAACTAATTTATGCGATCAGTGGCAAATATAATTTGCAAGAAAACCAAGATTGTCATTCTTTCATCGAGAGAGACAAGAGCACATTAGTGGATAATCCAGAAGCCTTGCAGTTTGTTACCATGTAAGTGGGAGTTTTTATGCTACATTTTTAACAAATGGGTGTTTTGTTTCCAAATTTTTACAATGTTGCAATGGCAAAAGGCAGATGATACAATGGCAGAAGTGAATTTCTTTCTCGCATTCACAATGAAGCAGTAAATTTCCTAGAAACTTGTGTTCATATAATATAATAATAACGTGATGTTGGAATGAATGAGGTAACAACACTTCTTGTGACATTCCTTTGCGCTTAAAATTGAAATCATACACTTTCGTGGTTCGAGTAAACTAAGATATGCCGCCATTGTGTTTGTTTGGGTAGCTTAACCAAATTATTTACGAAGTCAAACATAGAGTCATGTAATGAGTCTGTGGATGAAATCCTAAAGTGAGACCATTCAAATGAAAGCTACTGAGCAGTACTTTCCTGTGGTGCTGTTTATTATGCTGTACAAGGTAGTTCTAACTTTTGAGTCTGTGGATGAAATCCTAACGTGTGACCATTCAAATGAAAGCTACTGAGCAGTACTTTCCTATGGTGCTGTTTGTTATGCTGTACATGGTGGTTCTAACTTCGAGTTTGTGGATGAAATCCTAAAGTGTGACCATTCAAATGAAAGCTACTGAGCAGTACTTTTATGTAGTGCTGTTTATTATGCTGTACGAGGTGGTTCTAACTTTTGAGTCTGTGGATAAAATGCCAAAGTGTGACCATTCAAATGAAAACTCTGTTCCGTTGAGCAGTACTTTCTAATGGTGTAAATGCCATAGTTTTATTCAGTTTTTATCTTCCAGGCTCTTAGCACCTTTAAGAGCTCGAGCATTCGTGTCTTCTTGAAGTTTATAACTAATAGTTTACTAGTATCATCGACAAAATATTCATTTCACCTGAACTTCATCAATAAGTGTTTCAATCAGCTGACCAAACAATGCTCAGAACGATGAAAACAACTCAGGCTAGAATAAAACCAATTAAGGAAAAATCAATTTGCGCATTTACGTTTTCGCGGAAATGATGATGATTAAAAGACTTTTTCTTGCGTTTTGTATCTCGTGATGTCAAGCAATAGATGTAAAATTTTAAGAACAATCAATGCTGTTGAAAAGCAGTTTATGTTGCCTCTCACTGATTTTTCTATTTTCTCATTTCTTCATCAATATTTTGAAATCAAAGCACGATGAAGCATTCTTTTCCTTCAAAACAATCCCTTGGCAACAGCTGATGTAAGATACAAATTTGTCAAATATAATATTTGTTTCGCTCACCCAATATCAATTGGAAGTTGAAACAACACCAGTTATTTTCCGATATTCACCTTTTTCAAGTCTAACTGGAAATTACTTCACACCGACGATAAGAAAAGGTAAGAAACGGTTCGTTTCACTGCCAGTTGCCTTTTACAACTTTTCTTCTTCTGTGGTCTGAATTAAACTCTTAATTAAACTCTTAATCTGTACCCTCTATCGGACCAAAATTGGTTGCAAAAACCACACCATTTGGGTATGCACATACCTGTTTAACTTATGTTGCAAGCCTGGCCGATTACAACGCCAAGACGGATTTATTGGGAGATATTTCACCTAGCACGACCAACTCAGATATGCATGATCTTGTGAAATGGACAAATAAAAAAAATTGTTGAAGATGCCGAGTGTCGAGCTGTTTGCTGCAAGAATAAGTGCAGTCTCTGAACATAAGACACTGTAAGTGTGAAGAGGTCTTCAGTATCGAATAAAATTGCTTATTACTGTTACCGACATTCACAATCCGGCGTCCTGTCTACAATCTGTAGACTTTCTCCTGAACAAATCTCGTAACAGGAGGTTATGTAAGGATTCTTAGGGGAGTACGTGCACTTTAGTGAAATAAACTACACTGGCGACGGTTTTGGGTTTTGAGACAATTGTGTGTGTTCTTACTTGTCTTTTACAATTTTTCATTTAAAAAAACGATCACAAAATATTTTTTGCATCTCCGTTTTCTTTTTATTTGTACTTTTCCTTCTACTAAATACTTAAGAAAAAGGACCGAAGACCGGCAGAAAAATCCTTTTAATAATTCTATAAATGCCTTCTAATCTGCATACTAGCATGGCAAGCAATTCCGCAATATCCTGTCCAACAGCACACTACGCTATTGGTAATGAGTGGGTTGGCACATGGCAGGGCAACACATTTTCCACATTGGCCATTATTAAAAGGCTAAAACTATCCATATAGGTTCCATGTTGAGACTCTGTGCCTCATACGGGTGGATTTGAATGGTCACACTCAGACTCAGACTCAAAAGTGCTACCACAATAAAATTTCATTTAAATGGTCACAAGTTAAGTTTTTAAGGACCAAGTTTTTGTAATCAACTCCAAGATGATAAAAAACCAGGTTCTTTTTATTAGCCGGAAGACACGTACATTGTGTAATCGATGTTACTAAATTTGCATGCTCGCTGTGCTTGTTTTTGAGATAAATTGGGGGAAATAAACTTAAAGCTGATAGCAAACTATGTAGTTGTGTTTATTTGTTGTCCAACATGACCTTTGCATAAAACGGGTAACAAGATTGATCAGTGGCACGAAAAAAAGATCCCATTTTCACCAAACAGACATAATCCGCTATTACCCCTCAGACCTTGGGATGTAGTGGTCGGCCGATAGCTGGAAACCGTACCCTGTGTCGGAGCAACTCAAATTCGTTTCCCTTTTCCAGGCCAACACGGCAAAAAATCTACGCCTTTACGCAAAATTTATCCTATTTTAGACTAAATGGCTCAAATCTGTACCCTCTATCGGACCAAAATTGGTTGCAAAAACCACACCATTTGGGTATGCACATACCTGTTTAACTTATGTTGCAAGCCTGGCCGATTACAACGCCAAGACGGAGTTATTGGGAGATATTTCACCTAGCACGACCAACTCAGTTTTTCCAGAACCAGGACTATAATGAAAAAACACCTTTTTTTGTTACAGCCTTGGTCCTGAAGAAGGCTACAATCATCGTCATTACAGTGTAATCTTGGGATACTTTTCATAAGACCTTACGCTGCACGCACGCACAGTCCCCTTCCCCGAGGGTGGAGGGGGGTCAGTGAGTTCCGCTGTGAACATTGGATAGCGTCCCGGAGGGGGATTCGAATAGTGTTGAATAATTGGATAAGCAAAGTTATTCGGAGTGCTAATATATGACGATGTTATTGAATTATTGGAGCGATTTTGTTGGGTGACCCAAGAATCATTGGCCTTGATTGTAGTTGTACTAGTTGAAATGTCGACTTATAACATATATTAATTAGTTTTCTTTTATGATACTGATACTTAGAAACAAATTTGTTACTGTTACTTAGTCACCTAAACTTCTTCAAGAGAACATACATTTAAGCTGTAATTTCAATTAGTTTTCCACTGAATCACACGAAAAAACTTCCGAAATGGAAAGTTAAGATTTTGTATCACAAAACGCGTTTGTATCACAGGTCAGTTGAAACAATATAGAGTGTGCTCAAAAGACCTGAGAAAAAAGTGAAAATTATAATTTTTTAAATTTTCAACAGAAGGATGGTTACGGCTGTGCCCATACCTAGCCTTTACCATACCGTCGGCAAGGAGAGCTCGTACGCATTGGGTTTTTGTTTGTATTTCTCGAAAAACCAAGGTAGAAACTATTCCTTCACGGCCAGGGCAGACTGTTAACTTTTTTTAGAGAAAGACGAGATTCGGAGAGCTCAAACATATGGTTTGTGATCATATTAGTGGGTGTTTAAATTTCAAGTTTGGCAACTAATTTATGCGATCAGTGGCAAATATAATTTGCAAGAAAACCAAGATTGTCATTCTTTCATCGAGAGAGACAAGAGCACATTAGTGGATAATCCAGAAGCCTTGCAGTTTGTTACCATGTAAGTGGGAGTTTTTATGCTACATTTTTAACAAATGGGTGTTTTGTTTCCAAATTTTTACAATGTTGCAATGGCAAAAGGCAGATGATACAATGGCAGAAGTGAATTTCTTTCTCGCATTCACAATGAAGCAGTAAATTTCCTAGAAACTTGTGTTCATATAATATAATAATAACGTGATGTTGGAATGAATGAGGTAACAACACTTCTTGTGACATTCCTTTGCGCTTAAAATTGAAATCATACACTTTCGTGGTTCGAGTAAACTAAGATATTCCGCCATTGTGTTTGTTTGGGTAGCTTAACCAAATTATTTACGAAGTCAAACATAGAGTCATGTAATGAGTCTGTGGATGAAATCCTAAAGTGAGACCATTCAAATGAAAGCTACTGAGCAGTACTTTCCTGTGGTGCTGTTTATTATGCTGTACAAGGTAGTTCTAACTTTTGAGTCTGTGGATGAAATCCTAACGTGTGACCATTCAAATGAAAGCTACTGAGCAGTACTTTCCTATGGTGCTGTTTGTTATGCTGTACATGGTGGTTCTAACTTCGAGTTTGTGGATGAAATCCTAAAGTGTGACCATTCAAATGAAAGCTACTGAGCAGTACTTTTATGTAGTGCTGTTTATTATGCTGTACGAGGTGGTTCTAACTTTTGAGTCTGTGGATAAAATGCCAAAGTGTGACCATTCAAATGAAAACTCTGTTCCGTTGAGCAGTACTTTCTAATGGTGTAAATGCCATAGTTTTATTCAGTTTTTATCTTCCAGGCTCTTAGCACCTTTAAGAGCTCGAGCATTCGTGTCTTCTTGAAGTTTATAACTAATAGTTTACTAGTATCATCGACAAAATATTCATTTCACCTGAACTTCATCAATAAGTGTTTCAATCAGCTGACCAAACAATGCTCAGAACGATGAAAACAACTCAGGCTAGAATAAAACCAATTAAGGAAAAATCAATTTGCGCATTTACGTTTTCGCGGAAATGATGATGATTAAAAGACTTTTTCTTGCGTTTTGTATCTCGTGATGTCAAGCAATAGATGTAAAATTTTAAGAACAATCAATGCTGTTGAAAAGCAGTTTATGTTGCCTCTCACTGATTTTTCTATTTTCTCATTTCTTCATCAATATTTTGAAATCAAAGCACGATGAAGCATTCTTTTCCTTCAAAACAATCCCTTGGCAACAGCTGATGTAAGATACAAATTTGTCAAATATAATATTTGTTTCGCTCACCCAATATCAATTGGAAGTTGAAACAACACCAGTTATTTTCCGATATTCACCTTTTTCAAGTCTAACTGGAAATTACTTCACACCGACGATAAGAAAAGGTAAGAAACGGTTCGTTTCACTGCCAGTTGCCTTTTACAACTTTTCTTCTTCTGTGGTCTGAATTAAACTCTTAATTAAACTCTTAATCTGTACCCTCTATCGGACCAAAATTGGTTGCAAAAACCACACCATTTGGGTATGCACATACCTGTTTAACTTATGTTGCAAGCCTGGCCGATTACAACGCCAAGACGGATTTATTGGGAGATATTTCACCTAGCACGACCAACTCAGATATGCATGATCTTGTGAAATGGACAAATAAAAAAAATTGTTGAAGATGCCGAGTGTCGAGCTGTTTGCTGCAAGAATAAGTGCAGTCTCTGAACATAAGACACTGTAAGTGTGAAGAGGTCTTCAGTATCGAATAAAATTGCTTATTACTGTTACCGACATTCACAATCCGGCGTCCTGTCTACAATCTGTAGACTTTCTCCTGAACAAATCTCGTAACAGGAGGTTATGTAAGGATTCTTAGGGGAGTACGTGCACTTTAGTGAAATAAACTACACTGGCGACGGTTTTGGGTTTTGAGACAATTGTGTGTGTTCTTACTTGTCTTTTACAATTTTTCATTTAAAAAAACGATCACAAAATATTTTTTGCATCTCCGTTTTCTTTTTATTTGTACTTTTCCTTCTACTAAATACTTAAGAAAAAGGACCGAAGACCGGCAGAAAAATCCTTTTAATAATTCTATAAATGCCTTCTAATCTGCATACTAGCATGGCAAGCAATTCCGCAATATCCTGTCCAACAGCACACTACGCTATTGGTAATGAGTGGGTTGGCACATGGCAGGGCAACACATTTTCCACATTGGCCATTATTAAAAGGCTAAAACTATCCATATAGGTTCCATGTTGAGACTCTGTGCCTCATACGGGTGGATTTGAATGGTCACACTCAGAATCAGACTCAAAAGTGCTACCACAATAAAATTTCATTTAAATGGTCACAAGTTAAGTTTTTAAGGACCAAGTTTTTGTAATCAACTCCAAGATGATAAAAAACCAGGTTCTTTTTATTAGCCGGAAGACACGTACATTGTGTAATCGATGTTACTAAATTTGCATGCTCGCTGTGCTTGTTTTTGAGATAAATTGGGGGAAATAAACTTAAAGCTGATAGCAAACTATGTAGTTGTGTTTATTTGTTGTCCAACATGACCTTTGCATAAAACGGGTAACAAGATTGATCAGTGGCACGAAAAAAAGATCCCATTTTCACCAAACAGACATAATCCGCTATTACCCCTCAGACCTTGGGATGTAGTGGTCGGCCGATAGCTGGAAACCGTACCCTGTGTCGGAGCAACTCAAATTCGTTTCCCTTTTCCAGGCCAACACGGCAAAAAATCTACGCCTTTACGCAAAATTTATCCTATTTTAGACTAAATGGCTCAAATCTGTACCCTCTATCGGACCAAAATTGGTTGCAAAAACCACACCATTTGGGTATGCACATACCTGTTTAACTTATGTTGCAAGCCTGGCCGATTACAACGCCAAGACGGAGTTATTGGGAGATATTTCACCTAGCACGACCAACTCAGTTTTTCCAGAACCAGGACTATAATGAAAAAACACCTTTTTTTGTTACAGCCTTGGTCCTGAAGAAGGCTACAATCATCGTCATTACAGTGTAATCTTGGGATACTTTTCATAAGACCTTACGCTGCACGCACGCACAGTCCCCTTCCCCGAGGGTGGAGGGGGGTCAGTGAGTTCCGCTGTGAACATTGGATAGCGTCCCGGAGGGGGATTCGAATAGTGTTGAATAATTGGATAAGCAAAGTTATTCGGAGTGCTAATATATGACGATGTTATTGAATTATTGGAGCGATTTTGTTGGGTGACCCAAGAATCATTGGCCTTGATTGTAGTTGTACTAGTTGAAATGTCGACTTATAACATATATTAATTAGTTTTCTTTTATGATACTGATACTTAGAAACAAATTTGTTACTGTTACTTAGTCACCTAAACTTCTTCAAGAGAACATACATTTAAGCTGTAATTTCAATTAGTTTTCCACTGAATCACACGAAAAAACTTCCGAAATGGAAAGTTAAGATTTTGTATCACAAAACGCGTTTGTATCACAGGTCAGTTGAAACAATATAGAGTGTGCTCAAAAGACCTGAGAAAAAAGTGAAAATTATAATTTTTTAAATTTTCAACAGAAGGATGGTTACGGCTGTGCCCATACCTAGCCTTTACCATACCGTCGGCAAGGAGAGCTCGTACGCATTGGGTTTTTGTTTGTATTTCTCGAAAAACCAAGGTAGAAACTATTCCTTCACGGCCAGGGCAGACTGTTAACTTTTTTTAGAGAAAGACGAGATTCGGAGAGCTCAAACATATGGTTTGTGATCATATTAGTGGGTGTTTAAATTTCAAGTTTGGCAACTAATTTATGCGATCAGTGGCAAATATAATTTGCAAGAAAACCAAGATTGTCATTCTTTCATCGAGAGAGACAAGAGCACATTAGTGGATAATCCAGAAGCCTTGCAGTTTGTTACCATGTAAGTGGGAGTTTTTATGGTACATTTTTAACAAATGGGTGTTTTGTTTCCAAATTTTTACAATGTTGCAATGGCAAAAGGCAGATGATACAATGGCAGAAGTGAATTTCTTTCTCGCATTCACAATGAAGCAGTAAATTTCCTAGAAACTTGTGTTCATATAATATAATAATAACGTGATGTTGGAATGAATGAGGTAACAACACTTCTTGTGACATTCCTTTGCGCTTAAAATTGAAATCATACACTTTCGTGGTTCGAGTAAACTAAGATATTCCGCCATTGTGTTTGTTTGGGTAGCTTAACCAAATTATTTACGAAGTGAAACATAGAGTCATGTAATGAGTCTGTGGATGAAATCCTAAAGTGAGACCATTCAAATGAAAGCTACTGAGCAGTACTTTCCTGTGGTGCTGTTTATTATGCTGTACAAGGTGGTTCTAACTTTTGAGTCTGTGGATGAAATCCTAAAGTGTGACCATTCAAATGAAAGCTACTGAGCAGTACTTTTGTGTAGTGCTGTTTATTATGCTGTACGAGGTGGTTCTAACTTTTGAGTCTGTGGATAAAATCCCAAAGTGTGACCATTCAAATAAAAACTCTGTTCCGTTGAGCAGTACTTTCTAATGGTGTAAATGCCATAGTTTTATTCAGTTTTTATCTTCCAGGCTCTTAGCACCTTTAAGAGCTCGAGAATTAAGAAAGAAAACAAAGCTGCATTCGTGTCTTCTTGAAGTTTATAACTAATAGTTTACTAGTATCATCGACAAAATATTCATTTCACCTGAACTTCATCAATAGGTGTTTCAATCAGCTGACCAAACAATGCTCAGAACGATGAAAACAACTCAGGCTAGAATAAAACCAATTAAGGAAAAATCAATTTGCGCATTCACGTTTTCGCGGAAATGATGATGATTAAAAGACTTTTTCTTGCGTTTTGTATCTCGTGATGCCAAGCAATAGATGTAAAATTTTAAGAACAATCAATGCTGTTGAAAAGCAGTTTATGTTGCCTTTCACTGATTTTTCTATTTTCTCATTTCTTCATCATCGCTTATTTACTGTCATCTACAGCGCTCTTTAAATTAAGTCGATTTCATAATTAATCGATAATACGTTATTCCTTTACACATTGTGAAAACAGCTTAGATAAGGTAAACTCCTTTGAATGCTACTTAAGGATGACATTCACATTAGCGCCATACTTTGTTACAAGACTTCTTTTCACGTCAATAATAAAAGCCAAAAGGATTGGCAACGTGATGCTTTCGTGCAAGTACTGTTTTTGTGTACAATAATTCATTAACAAAAATATTTTGAAATCAAAGCACGATGAAGCATTCTTTTCCTTCAAAACAATCCCTTGGCAACAGCTGATGTAAGATACAAATTTGTCAAATATAATATTTGTTTCGCTCACCCAATATCAATTGGGAGTTGAAACAACACCAGTTATTTTCCGATATTCACCTTTTTCAAGTCTAACTGGAAATTACTTCACACCGACGATAAGAAAAGGTAAGAAACGGTTCGTTTCACTGCCAGTTGCCTTTTACAACTTTTCTTCTTCTGTGGTCTGAATTAAACTCTTAATTTCTTTAACACGGTTTAATAAGCCTCTTTCGCCCAGGCGAAACCTAGGTGTGATCGAACTAGGAGCCAAAATATTCCGAAAACAGAGATTTTCAAAAATAGAGGCTAAAGTGGAGAGTTTTAAGAAACGTGTTCGAGTTTTTTCGTTTACTTATGTATCGCAAGGGAAGATGCAAAGAAAGATTTTTTTCTAAGGTTTGGCCTTACTTTTCCACTTAATTGATCAAACTCAACTCCACTTATCGATCAAAATAAATAGAAAACCGAGATTCTCTAAATCGATGACCAAATAACATAGGACGAATCACTAAAATAAGAATACAACTTAAAAAAAAAAAACCTTAAAAAAGCGAGAGCGCGCGTTGTGGATGAGTTTTCCAAGGCAGATCTGTTTTGCAAAATCCTCTAACTTCTTTTATGCTTCTTGATCGCTTCCCAAAAATTAATTAAGTGCATTGCCAAGGCTAAGCTCTGTTTGCTGGACCAAATAAAAGAAACTATGAGTTTGGCACAAATCGGCCACACTTGTGGCCGTTTATTTGATAACAAGCTTTCTGTATTGGAGCTGGAGAAAAAGAGGCCTGCAACCTGGCCTGCCTTGATTTAAATAACTGATTTCCATAGGTCCCGTATGTAGCCAGACCCTGACTATTCAAATATTAACTAGCGCTGCAATCAGCATAAAATAATTTATTCGCTGGGGAATAAATTTCCTTTATAATTTTCGTTATTTTCGTGCGTTGTTCAAGGTTCACAAAATTAAAGAAGTGAAGTTCAATCCGCAAAGAATTTGATGCTAGTGTGACTTAAATTATTTAAGTGGCTGTCTCCCTAAGATCCTCATAACCCAAATTGGTCACAAAATAGATTTCCTTCAAATCTTGTATGTGAATTGCACTTTGTCTGGGTACTTTAAAAACACTTTTCGTTTGGGCTCTAAATGCTTTCTTCGACAGTTAACAAGGGGGGTCCCCTGGTGGACAAAAATGGAAATTTTATTGGTACAAAAATGCCAATTTTCAATAACTTTGGTAACTCCTCACAACACTTAAAATTTGATGCAGGACAAAATTCTACTGTTCGTTGATAGGTACAACTCTTCCTTATCCTACAGTGTTACTGACATTTGCATGTAGTTGTTTTGAGTAGTTAAAACAGTTCCTTTTAACAACCCAATTTCACAGCTTTTATAAAAGTAGGAAAAATGGGTAAACAAAAATACATGTTAACAAAAAGTGAGACCTCGTCTAGTAAATTCCTTTCAGTCATGGAAAGTTAAAGACTTGGTCTTGATAATAAGAAAATAAAATCGTGCGGCCAGACGGTTTAAAGAACGTGGCGTCGCTTTGAAACACCAGTATTTCTAAATTATGCAAATTACGAACCACAACCTATGCGTGGAATTTAAGAGCAACTGTGATGCAAGCAATGCTCCCTTACATCAGGAAAACACGAAAATAGTTTCAAACTACAGCAGGACACAAATGTAAACTGGTAACATTTCGCATATAGCTTTAATTAAAATGTACACCATTCAAATAGCTTATTAACTATGCTCAATTCACAAGATAAACAAGTTATAAAGTACATGCCCGTCGATGATTGCTAATTATGCTTTATAAAACAACCTTGATCTAGAACTATTAATCTGAGAATAAATCAATAAAAGCAAGTCATATTGAGTGTACTACAGCTTGTGTTTTGCAAACTAATTTAGCGAACACTTAATGCCTTGCAAAATTATGAAATCAAAGAAGGGCATCTTGTTATGTTTTCATTTGCACCCATTACCTCAATTATTCTGGCATCTTCGATCAAATACAGATCCGTGCGTTTCAGAGATCATCTTAGAAGCTTCAAAACAGTTGGTTTTGGGAAAATTCTTTGTTCAAAAGCCTTCACTTAGACCAAGCTTTCCATATATTACTTCTCTCGTGTTAAAGTTTTCAGGCAGTAGCCGCTGACCAGTAGCTAATGCTAACAAAAAGACCTGTTGCAGTCGCGTTTCTATTTGAATGTATGATCGCTCACCAATGAAGGGTGAATTCATTTGAAAATAAGGGCTGGACCTCATGAGGGAAAATTAAAAATTCAAATTTTTGCCCTTAATTTAGAGCTGCAAGCACATTACCACAGTGTGTGACGTGGTTGTTATTTTTTGGTATTTTTAGCAAGGTGAAATAACGTGATAACTCGGACTTTGGGGGAGCATCTTAACATGTTTGAAAATAAACTTCTAGTTTCATCCAAGCTTTTAAATTCTGGAATCTGACCCTGGCGAAACGTCCATACAGCAAAATATTACTACTTGATAGAAATATCCTCTGTTGAATACTTTCTGTTTGGTAAAACAGTTGTGGCAGCTTAGTCCATGAAGACTTAATGGTTATGATCCAGTTTGCAGTATGTAGTCCCCAGAACCACCTGATCGTGAGGTACTGCTCTACCAAATGTAAACCTACAATACCCCAAAAAACGTCTTGCTTTTGAAATTTCGCCCCGACTTAGTTTTGCTGCACTTTCTCTAGATTAGCATTATACCGCCAAACATAGTGAATGTCACTTCCGGAGGGCATGTACTTAAAGGCCGGAACGCCGGAACGCCGGAACGCCGGAATACTAAAAGTCGGAACGCCGGAACGCCGGAATACTAAAAGTCGGAACGCCGGAACGCCGGAATACAAAAAGCCGGAACGCCGGAATCCTTAAACCCGGAACGCCGGCATTCTTAAACCCTGAACACCGGAATATTTAAACCCAAAATGCCGGAATACCTGAACTCTAAATGACGATTTAATATACACAAGATCGCTGAAAAGACAAACAATTACGGTTAAGCCACGCTACCGCATTATTAACGTTACCTTCTGACTCCCGCCAAAACCATTCTCCTCACTATCCCCTCCCCAACCCCCTGCCTTACGTTTTCCCGGCAACGATAATTGTTATAATTTATTTGATTACTGGGCTGTTTCGCGCTGGCATCGACATGGAGGACTCTCCAGCAAGGTAAGTGTATGTAGCTGAAATTTTCTCTTTGACTTAAAGCGTTTAAAGTAACATTTACAAAGTGATAAACTGTTATTCCCTTCCTTTAGTACCAGCCAAAGTCCAGAGAAAAAGAGGTAAGATACTGAATCTTAACTAGCCTGCGCGCAGGTTTTGGCGGAGTCAGAAGGTAACGTTAATAATGTAGCGTAGCTTAACCTTAATTGTTCGTCTTTTCAGCGATCTTTTGTATATTAAATCGTCATTTAGAGTCGAAGTATTCTAGCGTGCCGGGTTTTAGTATTCCGGCGTTCCGGGTTTAAGTATTCCGGCGTACCGGTGTTCCGGGTTTAAGTACATGCCCTTCCGGAGTTGATCACAAACTAGCCTGGGTAGTATGAGAACCAGGCTTAATCAGTGGAAGTTACGAGTATCCTCAGATTTTTGTTTGGGATTGAATAGCAGGTGAGATACTCGAGCTCGCGCAAAAAGTACTCTACTATAAGTTCTATCTCTACTAGACTACTCTTAATCTAACTGTACAGTAGACGCCCGTTACCTAGAACAGAAACCTGTTTCCTCTTGACTACTGTTTTCAGTCATTTACTACTGGCATTGCCGAAGGAATTTTTGATTTCCTTGAAACCCTACTTTATTTTAAATTAACCCTATAATAAGGGAGGGGGGGGGGGGTGCACGGACTCTGCCTTTGGGGACCACTTGAAACTTTTCTATTATTTTTTAATGTGTGAACAAGCACCGCCAAAATTGTGTTGAAAAAATTAGTTGGGAACAAATAAGTGTGGTAGCTCAATGTACAGTGAGATTCACGTTGCTAAGGCAATCAAACTTTGACAGGCGTGTTCATCTGAAATTGTTTGGTACATTACTGTTTTAACCGAAAACAAAAATGACTTTCTTACCGAAGGTGTCATGCTATTAGATAATTTTAGAGTTCTTTTATTATTTTTGTTCACTTTTTGGTCAATTGGGTGGCTTTCCGAAGTCTTAGGGAAATCACGAAATCCAATATAATGGATCCAATTGGAAATTATGACATAAATCTGACGTCGTGTGACGTCATCAGTATCCCTTGCCGATCTCAAAGGAGACATTCTTGGACAAAATTCTTGGAGATACTTTTGACCCTCTAAGTTTCATTTTCATTACTTTATTGCTATCGGAGTTTGCTGGTGGCCTGCCCCACAACGGCTACAGAAGACCAAAGAAGGCCCGGTCTAGATAGGGTTAAGGTTGTCTCTTAACTGCAGCTGATTACTTTCTCAAAACTGAAGGAACCTTACAAAGCCCCAGAAATCAAAAACAGGAAGGTTATTTTCACATCTATGAAGACGTGTCCAGCTGTACGAGTAATTTTACTTAGCTAATTTTACTTAACTCAGCTAGCTGAGCTCCAACCCTTTATTGCGAAAAAATTCACTATTAATTGGTGAAGGATCATGAATTCAAATTTTAGATAGCTAACAGCCAAAACGTGAGTGCAAAATTTAGCAGTACCCGATGTTGTTGTTGACATTAGTAACTGGTCAGCGGCTACTGCCAGAATAATATAACACGAGAGAACCTGGAGAGAGCTAAATGCATGAAAGCTTGTTGTAAATGAAGGTTGTTGAACGAAGAATTTTCTCAAAAACCGACTGTTTGTCACTTCTAAGATGATCTCTGAAACGCACGGATCTATATATTTGATCGAAGATACAGAAAATTGAGGCAATGGGTGCAAATGTAAACAGAACAAGATGCCCTTCGTTGATTTCATTGTTTTGCAAGGCACTAAGTGTTCGCTAAATAAGTTTGCAAAACACAGGCTGTGATATATATGACTTGCTTTTATTGATTTATTCTCACATTAATAGTTCTAGATCAAGGTTGCTCTGTAAAGCGCAATTAGCAATCATCGAGTGGCATGTACTTTATAACTTGTTTATCTTGTGAATTGAGCATAGTTAATAAGCTATTTGAATGGTGTACATTTTAATTAAAGCTATATGCGAAATGTTACCAGTTTACATTTGTGTCCTGCTGTAGTTTGAAACTATTTTCGTGTTTTCCTGAGGTAAGGGAGCATTGCTTGCATCACAGTTGCTCTTAAATTCCACGCATAGGTTGTGGTTCGTAATTTGCATAATTTAGAAATACTGGTGTTTCAAAGCGGCGCCACGTTCTTTAAACCGTCTGGCCGCACGATTTTATTTTATTATAATTAAGACCAAGTCTTTAACTTTCCATGACTGAAAGGAATTTACTAGACGAGGTCTCACTTTTTGTTAACATGTATTTTTGTTTACCCATTTTTCCTACTTTTATAAAAGCTGTTAAATTGGGTTGTTAAAAGGAACTGTTTTAACTACTCAAAACAACTACATGCAAATGTCAGTAACACTGTAGGATAAGGAAGAGTTGTACCTATCCACCAACAGTAGAATTTTGTCCTGCATCAAATTTTAAGTGTTGTGAGAAGTTACCAAAATTATTGAAAATTGGCATTTTTGTACCAATAAAATGCCCATTTTTGTCCACCAGGGAACCCCCCTTGTTAACTGCCGAAGAAAGCATTTAGAACCTAAACGAAAAGTGTTTTTAAAGTATCCTGACAAAGTGCAATTCACATACAAGATTTGAAGGAAATCTATTTTGTGACCAATTTGGGTTATGAGGATCTTAGGGAGACAGCCACTTAAGGTGAATTGAGGGTGAGAGAAAAGTAGATCCAAACCCAACTGAGGGAAATTAGCACGAGTCTTGGGATATTTTGTCAGGGATGAAAAAAAGAAAAGAAAGATCGGATGCTGAGAAATATACTTGGTAGAATTTAGATCCTTAAGCGTCCACGAAACTAATGCAATATTTGAAATTTGCCTTCTTTTAGACTAGGTTTTCTGGCTTACTTTTTTTACTCTAGAGTGATTTTACTTAACCCGTGAAATAGATAGTAAACTACTAGGCACTATTCTCTCTAGGGGCTCCGCACAAAAAAGCCTTAGAACGCTGATTACGTAACCCTAGCATGCTGCGTTCAGTCCGTGGCAATCCATCACGTGTCTCATTAGTATGGGGCTCTTATATAAGGCCACTCCCTTGTCGCGATAGCTCATTCAGTCTTTTCGGTGTTTCGAATGCTTCTTTTCGCGCTTTTTGTTTTCGCTTCATCGCTGCGCCACACTTTAATTCTTATGGCTGACCAAGTTCCTGTTGTTCCGGCTGATGTTCAACAATTACAAGACGCTTTAGCAGTTCCGCCAGCACAAGCCGGAGCTGCTCAGGACGCTCAAAATATTGATGGCGGCGATCCACCAGCTGCAGTAGCGCAAGTTGCGGTCCCTGCAGCTCAACCTGCTCATCAGCCTCATGCTGATGTGGTAAGTCGTTCTTGCCTTTCGTTCGCCTGCTTTGCTTTCTTTCTGCTATTGGTGGCTAGCGTTTACGTTTTGCGGATCGTCGCAGCTTTAGTTTCCCGTTTGGTTAGCTTTATACGCTAGTTTGTCTTGGTTATAGCGTTGTTGTTATAGGTTTCAAGTGAGTTTGTTTCGCCCCTCCTGCCTATCGTATTTGTTCCGCTCTTTGTTGTGGTCACTAGTTTCATTCGAAGTCTCGTACTCGGTTCGTATTCATGTCACCCGAACTGTCCTAGCGAGTTAGTCTCGCTTGGGTTGGTGTATAGCTAGTTTTTTTTTTTTACTGCAGTGTTGCGGTGAGTTTGTTTTATTTCGCTTAGAAGCGTTTACGGATTGGTGTTATGAGTTCGTCTTACCGTAAGTTATAGTGTTTACAGTGAGTTTGTCTCCGAAGTGTTTTTGTGAGTTTGTCTCTCCAAAGTGTCAGTGAGTTTGTCTCACCGAAGTGTTAGTGAGTTTGTCTCACCGAAGTGTTAGTGAGTTTGTCTCACCGAAGTGTTAGTGAGTTTGTCTCACCGAAGTGTCAGTGAGTTTGTCTCACCGAATTGTTAGTGAGTTTGTCTCACCGAAGTGTTAGTGAGTTTGTCTCACCGAAGTGTTAGTGAGTTTGTCTCACCAAAGTGTTAGTGAGTTTGTCTCACCGAAGTGTTAGTGAGTTTGTCTCACCGAAGTGTTAGTGAGTTTGTCTCACCGAAGTGTTAGTGAGTTTGCCTCACCGAAGTGTTTTAGTGAAGTTTGTCTCACCGAAGTATTTTAGTGAGTTTGTCTCACCGAAGTGTTTTTAGTGAGTTTGTCTCGTCGTAGTTCTATTATGAGTTTCCCTCACTGAAGTGTTAAAGTGAGTTTGTCTCATTGACGTGTTGTAGTGAGTTTGTCTCACCGAGATATTCTAGTGAGTTTGTCTCACCTAGATGTTCTAGTGCGTTTGTCTCGCTGTAGTTCTATTGTGAGTTTACCTCTCTAAGTGTTATAGTGAGTCTACCTCGTTGATGTGTCGTAGTAAGTTTGTCTCGCCGAGATGTTCTAGTGAGTTTGTCTCTCTGAAGCGTTTTATCAGTTTGTCTCATCCAAATGTCATTGTGAGTTTGTCTTTCTAGGATATTTATATTGTGGGGTTGTCTCGTTGCCGGAGCTTTTCGCTCCGCTTGCGGCGATGTTAAGAGTTTATCTCGTTGAAGAACTGTTATTGTGTCTTGTCTCGCTTTAGAGTGCTAGAGTGAATTTGTCTCACTTCATGTGTTTTAGCGATTTTGTCCGGCCGTGTGCTAATTTTTTTACTTTCTTTGGTTTAAGAATGTTAATGCATTGAAAGACAAGGTAGAGCCGTTGGAATCAACCCTGACTCGTACTAGCGTTACGTCGGCCCTCGATACTGTGCGTCAGCTGGCCAGCCGCCCTACTCCCCTGGTTGACCGGTACGCCCTTATTGCTGCTCTTGAACAGTTGGCGGATGTTTCAAGGGAGACTGTCCACCCCGATCGCAAGAGATTCGATGCGATCTTTAAACAGTGCAGACCACTTGTCGATGAACCCCGCCTTGCCGCCATTATCATCAATTTGTTGGGTGACAAGGAAGAGAAACTGGTAGCGGGCCAGATTCATAAGCTTTTGAAATCAAGCAATCCGTCTCCGTCGCCACGTGGTCCTGTCCTTCAATTTGGCCAAGGTTCTCAGCCGGGTCCCAGTTCTTGGGGCCCTATGTTCTCCACCGGCTTCAGAGGCCGTAGAGGCGGGCGCTCAGGTCCCTTACGGGGCAAATGCTTCAATTGTAAGAGTGTAGGGCACTTTATTGCCAATTGCCCTTTGAATAAGAGGAAATAATAAAGATGTACTGTTTGTGTGTCAGTTCCTTCTGAATTTCGTTTTTTCTCTTGTGTGTCTAGTTGTATTCTCGTTTCCCCGCTCGAGCTAGGCTTCCCCGAAGGGGTTATCTTATACCCTTCATTGCTCTGTCCCTGGACGGGGTATTTCGGGGTTGCTTCGCTTTGGGGTTTTCCCCCCTCATAGTTCGCTTCATTTCCTTTCAGGGGAATTGTAAACGATTTAAGACATTTCATTTCATCCCAGAAGAAGCTGCGCTCCAGCGTGTTTCCGTTACCTGGTGTGATTGGAAGGGTAAACCCCAAGGCGTCGTAACCCCGGTACCCTCGGTTCAGATGGTTTCCTCGCTCATGGCCAAAGCTTCACCTAGTCTTCTTTCATTCCGAAACCCGGACGCTTTTGTAGCTGGGGAGTTGCACAGGCATGTTGACAAGTGGGAGGAAATCCTCGCCCAGCATCCAAAACAAGATGAGATTTTATCATACATCAAATATAAAGTTAACGTTAAGGACTTTTTCACCCGCTTTCGAGGGGATTTTCAAGGAACATTTTACGATTCTCCTTGCCCGCCAAGAGCAGAGTTCAGCAATAACAAATCGTGTCTTGGCTTTGAGGATTTTATTTCTTCTACAATTTTGGAACGTGTTAAAAACGGATCTCTCTCAGTCTGGGGAAGGGTTGGTGAAGACGATCCCCCTCATCTTGTTATGCTATTGACTATAGAACCCTCTTAGCCAAGGTTATGCCACGATGAACGCTTTCTCAATTTGTGGATAAGAGATTTGCCCCTCAAGTTGGATTACATATCTGATTTACCTCGTTATGTCGGAAAATACCATTTCCAAACAACTATGGACGATAAAAGTGGTTATGACCACGTTGAAATTTCCGAAGAGAGTAGAAAATATTTTGGCCTACAATGGCAAGGCTGGTATTTTGTTTATAATACTATCCCTTTTGGCTGGAAGGGCAGTGCATACGTCTACCACTCTATTGGTATGGCTGCTACCAGCTACATTAGATCCCTGGGAGTGCCATGTAGCCAGTATATTGATGACAGACATGTTGGACAGCTTTCTCTTCCCCCTGAATCACGTGCGTCTGCGGAGGATTGGTCGGATTTAGAGTTTGCCAATGCTGCCATTTTCATAGCTGCTTTTGTTCTTATTTCTTTGGGATATTTTATTGGCTTATCCAAGTCGTCGCTTATCCCTGCTCGAGTAGTCAAATTCCTTGGATTCTTGGTTGACTCTCAACTTTGCGCCTTCCTTTTACCGGAGGATAAGAAGAATAAGTTTGCAACTTTACGTGAGCACATCTTAGCCAACCGGGAGGTCTCAGTTAAGACCCTCCAGCGTCTGGCGGGTAAAATATCTTCTTTTTTGTATCGCGGTCCCTGCGGCCTTGCTCTATGCTAGGGACATTTTCCGGTCCACTGCTGGCTTCTCTAGGTCTTCGCGTTTAGTTCGGGTGACAGGAGCCCTCAGGAAGGAAATAGAACATTGGCGCTTCCTTGACTCTTGGGAGGGTTGTCTGCCGTGGCTTAATGAAAAACACGTTGTGGTCAAGATTTCCTCTGACGCTTCGAATTCTGGTTGGGGAGGTTCTATCGTGTCACCGGGCTTGCCGCCTTTCGAAGTTCGCGATTACTGGACCAGCGATACTAGATCTCACCCGATTGTCGTTAAAGAAGCCCTCGCCTTTGTTAATACCTTGCAAGCTGGTAAATCCCTCGTTACCAATGCGCGTGCGGATGCTCACACCGACAGTTTGGCCTTTTTACAGTCTTGGGAGAAACAAGGCGGTAGGAATGTGCAGCTCAATGACGCTCTCAAAAAGTTGCACGAAACAGCCTTCGCGCTCAACGCAGTAATTTCGCTCAAGTATGTCCCATCTTCTGCCAATCCAGCCGATCCGCCGTCCCGTGTCTTGTCGGATCTGGATTGCACGCTTTCTAGGAAAGCTTGGCGAGAACTAGAACAGAAGTTTGGTCCTCATACAATTGACCTCATGTCTCTGGATTCGAACGCCCAAACTGATAGCAAGGGCAAAACGTTAAGGCACTTCACCCCCTTTTTTACGCCGCACTCTTTAGGGGTGAACGTTTTTGCTCAAACTATTTCGCCAGCCGAGAATGCTTACGTGTTTCCTCCATTTGTGCTCGTTGGTCCACTTTTGAGATTTCTGCTGGAATCCGAGCTGTGCTTCTCTATCGTCGTTCCCAAGCTCTACCCACTCCCGTTTTGGTGGCCTATCCTGGTTTCTCGCAGCCACGCCCGTTTACAATTGGGAAGTAAAGAGGATTTGGGGATTCTTCTTTTTCCTTCACGTAATGCAAGTTTTGAATCTCGCCCACTTCCATGGGACCTTTTTGCCTTCAGAGTAGCGAGTGGAAAGTAGACATTTTCCTCTTTTTCTCTCTCCGTCCAGACGACCCAGAATTTGGAGACCGGCTGTCCCATGTCCGCAATGTGCCTATCTCAACGATGATTCGTTTAACTTTTGTCAGAGGTGTGGATTTAGAAGAGATCTAGTTGTTGTGGATAACGCCCGAGACCTGGTAAAAATCGACCTTAAAGATATTGAAGACCGTATTTCGGAACTCAAGGAGATCAGGTCCAACAAACCTTATGAGAAACAAAAGTCCTCTACTCACCGGGAGCTGGTTAGATTTCTGGCATCTTTTCGCACTCCCAAGTCTCTCTCCTCTGCCTCCCCTGGGGACATCCAGAAATTCCTCGTTTGGAAGGACAAGTCAGGCCGAACAAAAGTCCATCAGATGTCATGTCCACAAGCGGGCCAAACTCGACCTTCCTCTTGTAGTTGCCCTACGAGGTTAGCTGCCGGTACGGTCGACAGCCTGTTGGGAAAGCTCAGGGCCATCTTTGCTGAAGCTGGACTCGGGGGAGAATGGGATGACAGGTTGGGAATTGGAAATCCTGTTTCCCATCCATCTATTAAGAACTATTTGAAATTAATTAAGGAAGAACAGGCTAAAGCCAGAGTTTGCCCAAAGAAGGCTGTACCTTTGTTTCTTAAAAAACTTCAAATTATAGCTCAGTTTATTCTCGCTCAACTTCAAAGCCCACGGATCTCCCCTATTTCCCTGTATATTTTTAGTCGAGATCTTTGTTTTTTCACTACCGACTTTTTCTCGGGAGACCGCTCTTCCGATTTGGGTAGGGTCCTGTCCAGAGAGGTTTTATATTTTCCCGATTCCTCTGGGATATTATTTAACCATACGTTTGGGAAAACTTTGAGAGGGGATTCGGTTAGCACGTTTGCAGTGCGTCGCTGCGACAATCTAGTTGTGTGCCCAGTCAAGAATTTTGAGCGTTATATTGCAGTCGCTAAGTTAATTAAAATCAACCTAGGTCAGGGTTTTTTATTTCGTATTACTAAAGGTAATAATGTTACCCGGGAACCTTTTATTGGTTCTGCAGTTCATGGTCGTCTAAAGTTCTATCTAGACCAAATTCAAGCCAATGATGGAGAAACTCCTCACAGCTCTCGTAGTGGCTGCTCCATAACGCTTTCTTTGCTCGGAGCCTCCAAGGAAGCAGTTGCTAACCATGTCGGTTGGGCTAGTACGAAGATGGTTGACCACTGCAATGACCTCCGGAACATATTACGCCCTAATGCTCCAGCTGCGTTACTCTCTGCGGAAGCTTCTGGCTCTTCGTGCAATGTTGCTATGGTTTACGAGTCCTTTGCGGATATTTCTTCTTTTAAGCCAGTTTTTCCATAGAGCTTTTTTTTTTTCTTTTTTTCTCTGTAATGCTTAAACTTTGTTCTAGATTTTAGACTTGTTAGCTTCTGTAAGTTTCTGGCCTATTTTTTAGTATCGTTTGAGTTTTGGGAGGAATGTACGTTCAGAGTTTATGGGATCATAGATTTTATATTCATATGGAGTTTCCAGGAGACTCTCCGCCGTAGGGCTGAGTCTCCCATATCTTATCTAGTCTAAGGCATTGTTTGCGGACAGCCCCGGAGAGAATATATTACTATTCTCTCTAGGGGCTCCGCACAAAAAAGCCTTAGAACGCTGATTACGTAACCCTAGCATGCTGCGTTCAGTCCGTGGCAATCCATCACGTGTCTCATTAGTATGGGGCTCTTATATAAGGCCACTCCCTTGTCGCGATAGCTCATTCAGTCTTTTCGGTGTTTCGAATGCTTCTTTTCGCGTCCCGCCCACCTCTCCGCAGCGATGAACCGGCACTCCACCAGGAGCTCCCCGCTCCTGACCGCCTTAGGCTGAGTCTCCCATATCTTATCTAGTCTAAGGCATTGTTTGCGGACAGCCCCGGAGAGAATATATTACTATTACACACTAATTCCATTGTTTTCTTTTGTTCGCTTTTGACTATTGGCTATTACTTCTTGTTCACACCTGTAGTACTGTAAATGTATCATAAGAACTGTGTTCATCATAATCATCATCATCACTTTATCCAGTAAACACAGTCTTGTTTCACGCTCAATTTAGCTTTTGGTTAAACGGAGAAAATGTTAGAAACGTAGCTACGCCCAAAAAAAGTAACGATAACTCGAACTTTCAAGATAGGTTTTGAAATTTCTTGCAAAGATTTCCTATTGCGTTTGCTCATAATTGCCTTAATGGCAGTCACACAAGTACGTCACTGTGTTCCGTTTTTTTCCTTCTGTCCGCAGTTCGCCATGTTTTCGAGGATCCTTATTTTTGCTGTGGGTATCATATCCGCTCTAAGCGAACCAATCTACATTGAGCGCAGGACCTCGGATTCTGACTACATCGTCACCTGTCTTATGGAGGGATTCTTGAAAGTACGTGATGAACTGGACGCTGAGGGAGGTCACGCCCCCACTGATGAAGCGAAGTTGAAGTGCTTTTGCGACTTTATAAGCGTAAGGTTATGAGGAGTAAATAATGTTATAAAAGAGACAGCCACTGGATATAAGGGACCGGTCATTATTTAGAGGTGGGGGAGGGCTGGAGCAAATAGGGGAGGGTTAATGATTTTTATGCAGGGAAAATAGGGGGGGACATAAATTATGCACGCATATTAGGGAGCTTTTTTATACAAAGGGGGTTAATGGGGGGGGGGAGGGTCAGCAAAAAATGTGCTTCACAAAGGGGAGGGTCAGGCGAATTTGAACATGGCCTCCCTCCATTTGCACCAGACCTCCCCCCTCTAAATAATGACCGGTCCCTAAGCATTGGACATAAGCAATCGCGCTCTGATTGGCTTCTAACTAACAGGTTATCAGCTGGTGAAAAGCAGCAAGTCGCATACAACAAAACTGTACAGTCTAAATCGCCCACTACACACGTTTAAAACATTTTTTGTTGTTGTGCGTGACTTACCTCTTATTAACCGAGCTTAGTCGGTCTGTATGGGAGAATCTTGACCGAGGTCGTGAGTACAGACCGAACGCAGTGAGGTCTGTACACACGACCGAGAAAACTTTAATTCGCTTAATGTAAATGGTTCGTACTAGCTGACATTTTGCTTGCAAAAGTCGATGAGCTGAACTTAAATCTGCCAAAGTTTGCTCGTCCTCTACCTTTTTTCTCGTCAGGCTTGTTGGCGCTTCATTTTAGTATTTTTAGAAGCAAATAGTCAATATTTTTGTAGTTTAATTTACACCTTTGTCACCGCAAAGTGTAACCGGTCTAGATGCCGGTCTAGATGGGAAAATCTAGACCGCGGTCAATATCGATTTCAGCCAATCAAATTCGTGAATTCGGTAGTTCCCAGTCCTTGTGAGACACCGCCATATAATAAAAGAAACAGCAAAGTTCGTAGGGTATTCGTCAGTTTGTCGCATACAACGAAGTTGTATCGTCTATATCGGCCCTTAGAATACCGTATTTCGTTGGGCACTTTCTGGCATCAGTAGCGCGCACACATTTTAAACCCGCAGGATCCGCAGGACGTGGTTGTTCAAACAGGGGTTAATCTAACCTTGCATGCAGCTTATAGCTTAACCATTAAGTGAATTAAGGGCTGGTTCTTAATTTTTGGTGATTTTCTGGTTACATTTCAAAAATCACATTTTAAAGCACAATACAGGAGGTTAAAATGGTATATGAAAAATTAAGGTAAACAAAGGGCGATTTTTAAAGCAAAAAATTCAATTGATTCACCAACAAAGGATTAAACAACTTTCTCTTATTCCGACCGGTTTCCTAAAGTAAATGTTATTGGCCTTTTTCCAGGCATAAACATGGTTCAGTAGTTGGTGGATAACTGTTGAACGGTCGCTCGATCGCTAAAAAAATTGATCAGCGATCGGAGCGATCTTATAGACACTTGACACGTAGCCATTCCAGACGAGGTTGCATTCCAGACTCGTACCCAGTCGCCACTTATTTATTCCTTTTCGCATTGGAATATGGGAAGGCGATCAATGCGCCAAAGCCTTTTGGGAAGGAGGGAGAAAAAGTGACTCGCTTCGCAATTCTCTTCCATCCTTCCCTTGGTGCACCGCGAACTCATCAATCCTACCCATAAACCACAGCGCGGACAAAAGAAGCGACTGGGTACGAGTCTGTAGCCATTCAGCGACTGAGGCGTGAAACAGACTACAAACCTATGCATACCTTGGTTTACATATGACCGCTCATAATCAGTCAGTTAACGATCGTTGGCAATCGGGAAAACGATTGCCAACAATGAAAATCAATCTAACACTGATTTTTTTTTTCCAAAATTCTACGCAGGCGACTCAGAAGTGTGTTTTGGATGCTATTGAACAGGCCCCCAAACCAACTCCCCAAATCCTTCTGCTAAGTGCTTCTTATGGATGGCAGCACCTAGTCATGGCGCACAAAGCGGGTCTGTGCCTCGACGTCAAGTACAACAAGTCGAAGGAAGTCGCAACAAACGCAGGTATGGGTTTTACGGAATCTTTACATCGAAGTGTGCAAAAGGTTTAAAGATAAAACGATCAAAATTGCAAGGATCATCTTTCAATTGTATTAATTGAGTGCTCAACCATCTTATATGGCGTACTAAACACTCACCACCACGGGAAATAACTGCTCAGAAGCTTTGATTTGGATTGCCACACTTGGGAACTCAAAAGTTATAACCACTCTGTACAGCATAATAAACAGCACCACAGGAAAGTACTGCTCAATAACTTTCATTTGAATGGAACTTTCATTTGAAGATTTCATCCACAGACTTAAAAGTTAAAACCACACCGTACAGCATAATAAACAGTACCACAGGAAAGTACTGCTCAGTGGCTTTCATTTACTTTAGAATTTCGTCCACACACTTAAACGTTATAACCACCTTGTACAGCATAATAAACAGCACCACAGGAAAGTACTGCTCAATAGCTTTCATTTGGATGGTCACACTTTAGGATTTCATCCACAGACTCAAAAGTTAGAACCACCTTGTACAGCATAATAAACAGTACCACAGGAAAGTACTGCTCAGTGGCTTTCATTTACTTTAGAATTTCGTCCACAGACTCAAACGTTATAACCACCTTGTACAGCATAATAAACAGCACCACAGGAAAGTACTCCTCAATAGCTTTCATTTGAATGTTCACACTTCAGGATTTGATCCACAGACTCAAAAGTTAGAACCACCTTGTACAGCATAATAAACAGCACCACAGGAAAATACTGCTCAGTAGCTTTCATTTGGATGGTCACACTTAAGGATTTCACCCACAGACTCAAAAGTTATATCCACCTTGTACAGCGTAACAAAAAGCATCGCAGGAGTTATGTACAGAGTCAGAAGTTATACTAAGAGTAACTACGTATTACTAATTAGGGTGATTTAAGCTGCTGTACCCAAGACAAAGGTGTCGTTGGTCCTTAAAACACTTTTAGCCCTTTGCATATACAAATCTTCAAAAGTTCGGCTTTCTTATTTGAATCAACGCGCGATGTTAACGTTCAAAACTTTGTATTCTAGGTGTGTTAGAGCAAGCAGGTTTGAAGAATATCGGTAAGTAGCCGAAGCGGCGAGGAAGGGGGGGGGGGGGGGGGATTCCTGTAAAAGAGAACCAGATCTTCGTTGTGCCTTTTAACCCTCTCGCTCCTAAGAGGGCCATATAGCACAAGATGTTATTACTTGCTCGTTATCGGGTCAACCTGGACCTAAAATTTGGACACTAAAAAGATCAGTTGGAGAGATCTGCACATTGGAAGTCAAGAGAGGATGAACTATTCATCCTCTCTTGTGGAAATATAGAATCATACCCTCTCTTTTTATGAGGCAAGATTAACCACAATTGTTGCCACTTTTCCCGGGAGGCGCGGGAACCATTGCTGATAAACGTCTAGATTGGTCAGCGGTGTTAAAAGCGGGCTTATCAAAATGGTGGCCATTCCCAATGAATTTTCCCAACAGAAAAACAGAGCCCCCCCCCCCCCCCCCCCAAAAAAAAAAAACAAGAAAAGAAAAAGCACACAAAAAGATAGGGGCATGAAAAGCAGAGCAGAGCTCTTTTTTAGGCGGCTGTATTTATATTCTTTCCAAATTTAGTTGGGAACAACTTTCGTTTCGGTGGAAACAGGAGTAAATTGCATCGGTAAAGAGTTTCACAGTAACACGAGGAACGTGTAGTGCATTGTTGGGCGGTGTCGGCAAAGCGAATCTTACAGGCCCCTCCCTTCACGCACACAGTTATATAAAGTTAATTGAACTTGTATACTGTACTTGCTTTGCCTTTAACAGAGGATGTCCCGTACGACCCATGCGTGGGACAAGTCCTGCGAGAATGCTTCATTGAAATGGAGGATGCGTTTGAGAGTCAGCCTAATGAAGCACATCCGAGCTTTCAGTACACCGAGTGCTACAAAGCCAAAGCAACAAGCCCGATCGCTCCCTGCGAAGCACCAATGTTGCAGCACTTTATCGAACACGGGGACGTCATTCGGGACGTCTGGGAAGCTATTAAAAATTATTAGTATAGATGGTTTAAGGGGTTGAATCTGTATCCGTAAGATACAAAGTCGTGTCTTGTAGAATTCTAGGATTATTATCCATTTGGAGTTGATAAGACATTTGGCCCTAAAACTTTCATTTGAACAATCACACTGTAGGGTTTTACTAAAAGACGCAAAAGTGAGATCCACCTTGAACAGCATAATAAACCTGCCCCACAGGAAAGTAAATTGTTTTGATGTTCGCACGTTAAGATTTTAAGGACCAAGTTTTTGTAATCAACTCCAAGATGATAATAACAAACCAGGTTTTTTTATTAGCCCGTAGACACGTGATTAAAGGCCCCTTATAACGATGACCATGATTTGTAATCGATGTTACTAAATTTGCGTAATCGCTGTGCTTGGATTAGAGATAAATTGGGGAAAATAAACTTAAAGCTGATGGCAAACCATGAACTTGCATGTGTTTATTTGTTGTTGAACATGACCTTCGTATAAAACGGGTAACAAGATTGATCAGTGGCACGAAAAAAAAAACATTATCACCAATCAGAAATAATCGGCTATTACCCCTCAGATTTTGGGTTGGGGTGGTCGGCCGATGGCTGGAAACCGTACCCTGTTTCGGAGCAACTCAAATTCGTTTCCCTTTTCCAGGCCAACACGGCAAAAATCTACGCCTTTGCGCAAAACTTATCCTATTTTAGACTAAATGGTTCAAATCTGTTCCCTCTGACGGACCAAATTCGTTGCAAAAACCACGCCATTTGGGTCCGCACATACCTGTTTAACTTACAACACCGGGGCGGATTTACTAGTAGATTTACTGGGAGATTTTTCATCTAGTAAGACCAGCTTTCTCTAGGGCCCGAAATATAATGAAAACGAAAACAATTCTTTTTTCATTATAGCCCTGGCCCCAGTTGTTCAAAAGTTGGATAGCGCTATCCACCGGATAAATCTCTATCCACTGGATAACGCAACTGGTTTCCCTAATGGTTATCCACTGGTTAGTGATTCATCCGGTGGATAGCGCTTTCCACGTTTTGAACAACTGGGGCCTGGTCATTTAAGAAAACTGCAATCATAGTCATTAATCTTGGGACATTTTTACAAAACCTTACGCTGCATGCAGACCCTGTCCCCTCCCCCTGTAGAATGTTGATGTCAAGCTTCATTTTCAACCTGAAACGTAGCCCATCGTTGCCAACATTGGCTGGGGGAGGGGGAGGGGGTCAATAAGTTCCGCTGTGAACATTGGACAGGGGAGCGGGAGGAGGATTCGAATAGTGTTGAATAATTAGACAAGCAAACGTATTCGGAGTGCTAATATTTGACGATGTTACAATTCTGAATTTTTTGCGCGATTCTGTTAGGTGACCCAAGAATCGTTGCCCTTGATTGTAGTTGTACTAGCTAGTTTAACAATGTCGACTAACAACAGGTAGTGCCAGCCTTCCAATTAGTTTTCTTTTATGATACTTAGTTCCACACTTCTTGCTGTTGCTTAGTCAGTTAAGTTTCTTCAAGAGAATATTAATTCGCGCTGTTTCAATCTTATTAAAAAATCTTCCGAAATGGAAACTTTTGATTTTGTGCGAAAGGACAAGACACGTTTGTATCACAGGTCAGTTGAAATATTTAGAAAGCGCTCAAAACGCCTGAGAAAAAAAAAGTAAAAAAAAAATACTGTTTTTTAAAATTCTAAACGGAAGAATGGTTACGGCTGTGCCCATACCTAATCTTTACGATACTGTCAGCAAGGAGTTCTCGTACGCAGTGCGCTTATGTTTGTATTTCTCGAAAAACCAAGTTAGAAACTATTCCTTCATGGGAAAGGGGCAGGGGGAGACTGTAAGAAGTCAAATCTAAACATTTTTGTAGTATACGGATTGTGCAACTGGGTGTTTTGATTTCAATTTGGGATAGTAATTTATGAAATGATGAAACGGCAAACAAAATCTTAGAGAACCGAGATAGAATTTTTTTTATCAAGAGAGACGAGAGCCCAAACATGTAGTTTGTGATCGTATAAGTGGTGTTTTGATATCAATTTCGGCAACTAATTTATGCAATGGCAAATATAATTTGCAAGAAAACCAAGACTGTCATTCTTTCATCGAGATGGACAAGAGCACATTAGTGGGTATTCCAAAAGTATTGTAGTTTGTTATCGTGTTATAGTGGGATTTTTTTGCATTTGTTAGCAAATGGGTTGGATGTTTTGTTTCCAGTTTTTTACAATGATGCAATGGCAAAAGGCAGATGATGCAATGGCAGAAGTGGATTCTTTTCTCGCATTCACAATGAAGCAGTAAATTCCCCAGCAACTGTGTTCATATAATATACTTGACATGATGCTGGAATGAATATGCCCCTCTTGCGACATTTCGTGCACTTAAAAATTCAAATCATACACTTTCGTAGTTCGGGTAAACTAAGATATTCAGTCAGATGTAGTCAACGACGCACCATTGTGAAAACACTTTAAGTGTTTGTTTGGGTAGCTTTAACCATGCTATTTACGAAATCAAACATAGAGTCATGCAATGTGGATGTACTTTTGAGTTTGTGGATGAAATCCTAAAGTGTGATCATTCAAATGAAAGCTACTGAGCAGTACTTTACTGTGGTGCTGTTTATTATGCTGTACAAGGTGGTTCTAACGCTTGAGTCTGCGAACGAAATCCTAAAGTGTGACCATTCAAATAAATGTTACTAAGCAGTACTTTCCTGTAGTGCTGTTTATTATGCTGTACAAGTTGGTTCTAACTTTTGAGTCTGTGGATGAAATCCTAAAGTGTGACCATTCAAATGAAAGCTATTGAGCAGTACTTTCCTGTGGTGCTGTTTGTTATGCTGTACAAGATGGTTCTAACTTTTGAGTCTGTGGATGAAATCCTAAAGTTGACCATTCAAATGAAAGCTACTGAGCAGTACTTTCCTGTGGTACTGTTGATTACGCAGTAGAGGTTCATTCTAACGTCTGAGTGTGTGGATGAAATTTTTAAGTGTGACCATTCAAATGAAAGCTATTTCCTTCGGTGTTGTTTCTTATCCTGTACAAGGTGACTGTAACGTTTGAGTCTGTAGATGAACTCCTGAAGTGTGACCATTCACATTAAAGCTACTGAGCAGTACTTTCCTGTGGTACTGTTTATTATGCTGTACAATGTGGTTCTACCTTTTGACTCTGTGGATGAAATACTAAAGTTTGATCATTCATAGCTTTACTGATTCAGTTTTGAATTTCCAGCCTCTTTGCGATTTAGACTGAAAGAGTTAAAATCAATACGAAAACAAACTGAGAGAATTCACTCCTTCGTCAGTGGTTTAACCGTTAATTTACTTATTAATTATGAAAGGTGTTACCTCACTTACATTTCATCGAGAAAAAACCTTTCAACTTATTTTGAATTAGTGTGTCAATAAGCTGACCAAAAAATATGCAGAGCAACTAAAACAACCTCTAGAAGAAGAGAAACTGAATTAAGGAAAAATAAATTTACGCATTCACGTTTTTCACGTCAATGATCGATGATGATTAAACGACTCTTTTCGCGTCACTTGTACATCGTGAGATCAAGAAATGGATAAAAAAATTTAACTAGAATAAAAATTAGTTACGTTCAAAAGCAGTTTATGTTGCCTGATTTCTCTATTTTCCCATTTCCTCATCAACTTTCGCGCAAGAGGTGTTTTTGTTTACAGTGATTCGTTAAAAAATATATTGAAATCAAGCCATGTTCAAGCATTCTTTTTCGTCAACACAATTCCTTGGCAACAACTAATTTATGCTACAAACTGTCAAATATAATGTTTGTTTCGCTGACACTATCAACTGGAAGTTGAAACACCTGTTATTTCTCACATTCACCTCTTTCAAGTCACACCGACGACAAGAAAAGGTAAGAAAAGGTTCATTTTACTGCTTTTTGAGTTTCCGTGGCATCGGTTTTACTCATAATACTACTCAAGTAGCTAAATTCCTCTACTTCTTCTTAAGTCCTCGTTTTCCAATCGCATGGGTAGTGGTGTATCCGTTAGCTGCATTGTTTTGGTCTATTGTTTTCTCCTGCAGTTGGTCTTTAGTGGAAGACAAGAAGGCAACATCATCAGCGAAATCAACTGAAGATCTTCCAGCAAAGATGTTAGGGTCCACCTGATGCGCCTTAGTTGTTGCCAATTGTCTTGCACATTACCCAGTCAATGGCTACTAAGAATAGCTTGGGTGACAGTATGCAGCCTTGGCTCACCCCACTGCTGACGTTGAACCATTCCGTTATCTTCTTCTTGTGGATACCACTGTATGAGAAGTTATTTTGATCACGTTGGCAAACTTCTCTGGGCATCCATAGGCTAGCAGGATTCCACAAGGTGTCTCTGTGGATGCTGTCAAAGATCTTTACCAGATCGATGGAATGAAAGCTACTGAGCAGTACTTTCCTGTGGTGCTGTTTATTATGCTGTACAAGGTGGTTCTAACTTTTGAGTCTGTGGATGAAATCCTTAAGTGTGACCATTCAAATGAAAACTCTGTTCCGTTGAGCAGTACTTTCTAATGGTGTAAATACCATAGTTTTATTCAGTTTTTATCTTCCAGGCTCTTAGCACCTTTAAGAGCTCGAGAATTAAGAAAGAAAACAAAGCCGCATTCGTGTCTTCTTGAAGTTTATAACTAATAGTTTACTAGTATCATCGACAAAATATTCATTTCACCTGAACTTCATCAACAAGTGTTTCAATCAGCTGACCAAACAATGCTCAGAACGATGAAAACAACTCAGGCTAGAATAAAACCAATTAAGGAAAAATCAATTTGCGCATTCACGTTTTCGCGGAAATGATGATGATTAAAAGACTTTTTCTTGCGTTTGTATCTCGTGATGTCAAGCAATAGATGTAAAATTTTAAGAACAATCAATGCTGTTGAAAAGCAGTTTATGTTGCCTCTCACTGATTTTTCTATTTTCTCATTTCTTCATCATCGCTTATTTACTGTCATCTACAGCGCTCTTTAAATTAAGTCGATTTCATAATTAATCGATAATACGTTATTCCTTTACACATCGTGAAAACAGCTTAGATAAGGCAAACTCCTTTGAATGCTACTTAAGGATGATATTCACATTAGCGCCATACTTTGTTACAAGACTTCTTTTCGCGTCAATAATAAAAGCCAAAAGGATTGGCAACGTGATGCTTTCGTGCAAGTACTGTTTTTGTGTACAATAATTCATTAACAAAAATATTTTGAAATCAAAGCACGATGAAGCATTCTTTTCCTTCAAAACAATCCCTTGGCAACAGCTGATGTAAGATACAAATTTGTCAAATATAATATTTGTTTCGCTCACCCAATATCAATTGGAAGTTGAAACAACACCAGTTATTTTCCGATATTCACCTTTTTCAAGTCTAACTGGAAATTACTTCACACCGACCATAAGAAAAGGTAAGAAACGGTTCGTTTCACTGCCAGTTGCCTTTTACAACTTTTCTTCTTCTGTGGTCTGAATTAAACTCTTAATTTCTTTAACACGGTTTAATAAGCCTCTTTCGCCCAGGCGAAACCTAGGTGTGATCGAACGAGGAGCCAAAATATTCCGAAAACAGAGATTTTCAAAAATACAGGCTAAAGTGGAGAGTTTTAAGAAACGTGTTCGAGTTTTTTCGTTTACTTATGTATCGCAAGGGAAGATACAAAGAAAGATTTTTTTCTAAGGTTCGGCCTTACTTTTCCACTTAATTGATCAAACTCAACTCCACTTATCGATCAAAATAAATAGAAAACCGAGATTCTCTAAATCGATGACCAAATAACATAGGACGAATCACTAAAATAAGAATACAACTTTAAAAAAAAACCTTAAAAAAGCGAGAGAGCGCGTTGTACATTAAGTTTTCCAAGGCAGATCTGTTTTGCAAAATCCTCTAACTTCTTTTATGCTTCTTGATCGCTTCCCAAAAATTAATTAAGTGCATTGCCAAGGCTAAGCTATGTTTGCTGGACCAAATAAAAGAAACTATGAGTTTGGCACAAATCGGCCACACTTGTGGCCGTATATTTGATAACAAGCTTATATTACAACATTTAAAAACTGGCGTAAAAACTAAAAACGTTACGAAGACACGTACATTGTGTAATCGATGTTACTAAATTTGCATACTCGCTGTGCTTATAGTAGAGATAAATTTGGGGAAATAAACTTAAAGCTGATGGCAAACTCTGTAGTTGTGTTTATTTGTTGTCGAGCATGACCTTTGTATATAACGGGTAACAAGATTTATCAGTGGCACGAAAAAAAAACCATTATCACTAAACAGACATAATCCGCTATTACCCCTCAGACGTTGGGATGTGGTGGTCGGCCGTTAGCTGGAAACCATACCCTGTGTCGGAGCAACTCAAATTCGTTTCCCTTTTCCAGGCCAACACGGCAAAACATCTACGCCTTTACGCAAAATTTATCCTATTTTAGACTAAATAGTTCAAATCTGTACCCTCTATTGGACCAAAATGGGTTGCAAAAACCACACCATTTGGGTGTGCACATACCTGTTTAACTTATGTTCCAAACCTGGCCGATTACAACACCAAGACGGATTTATTTATTTTGTTATAGCCCTGGTTCTGAAGAAGGCTACAATCATCGTCATTACAGTGTAATCTTGGGATACTTTTCATAAGACCTTACGCTGCACGCACGCACAGTCCCCTTCCCCGAGGGTGGAGGGGGTCAGTGAGTTCCGCTGTGAACATTGGATAGCGTCCCGGAGGGGGATTCGAATAGTGTTGAATAATTGGATAAGCAAAGTTATTCGGAGTGCTAATATATGACGATGTTATTGAATTATTGGAGCGATTTTGTTGGGTGACCCAAGAATCATTGGCCTTGATTGTAGTTGTACTAGTTGAAATGTCGACTAATAACATATATTAATTAGTTTTCTTTTATGATACTGATACTTAGAAACAAATTTGTTACTGTTACTTAGTCACCTAAACTTCTTCAAGAGAACATACATTTAAGCTGTAATTTCAATTAGTTTTCCACTGAATCACACGAAAAAACTTCCGAAATGGAAAGTTAAGATTTTGTATCACAAAACGCGTTTGTATCACAGGTCAGTTGAAACAATATAGAGTGTGCTCAAAAGACCTGAGAAAAAAGTGAAAATTATAAGTTTTTAAATTTTCAACAGAAGGATGGTTACGGCTGTGCCCACAGCTAGCCTTTACCATACCGTCGGCAAGGAGAGCTCGTACGCATTGGGTTTTTGTTTGTATTTCTCGAAAAACCAAGGTAGAAACTATTCCTTCACGGCCAGGGCAGACTGTTAATTTTTTTTTAGAGAAAGACGAGATTCGGAGAGCCCAAACATATGGTTTGTGATCATATTAGTGGGTGTTTAAATTTCAAATTTGGCAACTAATTTATGCGATGGCAAATATAATTTGCAAGAAAACCAAGATTGTCATTCTTTCATCGAGAGAGACAAGAGCACATTAGTGGATAATCCAGAAGCCTTGCAGTTTGTTATCATGTAAGTGGGAGTTTTTATGCTACATTTTTAACAAATGAGTGTTAATTTTGTTTCCAAATTTTTACAATGTTGCAATGGCAAAAGGCAGATGATACAATGGCAGAAGTGAATTTCTTTCTCGCATTCACAATAAAGCAGTAAATTTCCTAGAAACTTGTGTTCATATCATATAATAATAACGTGATGTTGGAATGAATGAGGTAACAACACTTCTTGTGACATTCCTTTGCGCTTAAAATTGAAATCATACACTTTCGTGGTTCGAGTAAACTAAGATATTCCGCCATTGTGTTTGTTTGGGTAGCTTAACCAAATTATTTACGAAGTCAAACATAGAGTCATGTAATGAGTCTGTGGATGAAATCCTAAAGTGTGACCATTCAAATGAAAGCTACTGAGCAGTACTTTCCTGTGGTGCTGTTTATTATGCTGTACAAGGTACAGCAAGGTACAGAAAACTCTGTTCCGTTGAGCAGTACTTCCTAATGGTGTAAATGCCATAGTTTTATTCAGTTTTTATCTTCCAGGCTCTTAGCACCTTTAAGAGCTCGAGCATTCGTGTCTTCTTGAAGTTTATAACTAATAGTTTACTAGTATCATCGACAAAATATTCATTTCACCTGAACTTCATCAACAAGTGTTTCAATCAGCTGACCAAACAATGCTCAGAACGATGAAAACAACTCAGGCTAGAATAAAACCAATTAAGGAAAAATCAATTTGCGCATTCACGTTTTCGCGGAAATGATGATGATTAAAAGACTTTTTCTTGCGTTTTGTATCTCGTGATGTCAAGCAATAGATGTAAAATTTTAAGAACAATCAATGCTGTTGAAAAGCAGTTTATGTTGCATCTCACTGATTTTTCTATTTTCTCATTTCTTCATCAATATTTTGAAATCAAAGCACGATGAAGCATTCTTTTCCTTCAAAACAATCCCTTGGCAACAGCTGATGTAAGATACAAATTTGTCAAATATAATATTTGTTTCGCTCACCCAATATCAAGTGGAAGTTGAAACAACACCAGTTATTTTCCGATATTCACCTTTTTCAAGTCTAACTGGAAATTACTTCACACCGACGATAAGAAAAGGTAAGAAACGGTTCGTTTCACTGCCAGTTGCCTTTTACAACTTTTCTTCTTCTGTGGTCTGAATTAAACTCTTAATTAAACTCTTAATCTGTACCCTCTATCGGACCAAAATTGGTTGCAAAAACCACACCATTTGGGTATGCACATACCTGTTTAACTTATGTTGCAAGCCTGGCCGATTACAACGCCAAGACGGATTTATTGGGAGATATTTCACCTAGCACGACCAACTCAGTTTTTCCAGAACCAGGACTATAATGAAAAAAGAAAACACCTTTTTTTGTTACAGCCTTGGTCCTGAAGAAGGCTACAATCATCGTCATTACAGTGTAATCTTGGGATACTTTTCATAAGACCTTACGCTGCACGCACGCACAGTCCCTTCCCCGAGGGTGGAGGGGGGTCAGTGAGTTCCGCTGTGAACATTGGATAGGGTACGGGAGGGGGATTCGAATAGTGTTGAATAATTGGATAAGCAAAGTTATTCGGAGTGCTAATATATGACGATGTTATTGAATTATTGGAGCGATTTTGTTAGGTGACTCAAGAATCATTGGCCTTGATTGTAGTTGTACTAGTTGAAATGTCGACTAATAACATATATTAATTAGTTTTCTTTTATGATACTGATACTTGGAAACAAATTTGTTGCTGTTACTTCGTCACCTAAACTTCTTCAAGAGAACATACATTTAAGCTGTAATTTCAATTAGTTTTCCACTGAATCACACGAAAAAACTTCCGAAATGGAAAGTTAAGATTTTGTATCACAAAACGCGTTTGTATCACAGGTCAGTTGAAACAATATAGAGTGTGCTCAAAAGACCTGAGAAAAAAGTGAAAATTATAATTTTTTAAACTTTCAACAGAAGTATGGTTACGGCTGTGCCCATACCTAGCCTTTACCATACCGTCGGCAAGGAGAGCTCGTACGCATTGGGTTTTTGTTTGTATTTCTCGAAAAGCCAAGGTAGAAACTATTCCTTCATGGCCAGGGCAGCCTGTTAACTTTTTTTAGAGAAAGACGAGATTCGGAGAGCCCAAACATATGGTTTGTGATCATATTAGTGGGTGTTTAAATTTCAAGTTTGGCAACTAATTTATGCGATGGCAAATATAATTTGCAAGAAAACCAAGATTGTCATTCTTTCATCGAGAGAGACAAGAGCACATTAGTGGATAATCCAGAAGCCTTGCAGTTTGTTATCATGTAAGTGGGAGTTTTTATGCTACATTTTTAACAAATGGGTGTTTTGTTTCCAAATTTTTACAATGTTGCAATGGCAAAAGGCAGATGATACAATGGCAGAAGTGAATTTCTTTCTCGCATTCACAATGAAGCAGTAAATTTCCTAGAAACTTGTGTTCATATAATATAATAATAACGTGATGTTGGAATGAATGAGGTAACAACACTTCTTGTGACATTCCTTTGCGCTTAAAATTGAAATCATACACTTTCGTGGTTCGAGTAAACTAAGATATTCCGCCATTGTGTTTGTTTGGGTAGCTTAACCAAATTATTTACGAAGTGAAACATAGTCATGTAATGAGTCTGCGGATGAAATCCTAAAGTGTGACCATTCAAATGAAAGCTACTGAGCAGTACTTTCCTGTGGTGCTGTTTATTATGGTGTACAAGGTAGTTCTAACGTTTGAGTCTGTGGATGAAATCCTAATGTGTGACCATTCAAATGAAAGCTACTGAGCAGTACTTTCCTGTGGTGCTGTTTATTATGGTGTACAAGGTGGTTCTAACGTTTGAGTCTGTGGATGAAATCCTAAAGTGTGACCATTCAAATGAAAGCTACTGAGCAGTACTTTTATGTAGTGCTGTTTATTATGCTGTACGAGGTGGTTCTAACTTTTTAGTCTGTGGATAAAATCCCAAAGTGTGACCATTCAAATGAAAACTCTGTTCCGTTGAGCAGTACTTTCTAATGGTGTAAATGCCATAGTTTTATTCAGTTTTTATCTTCCAGGCTCTTAGCACCTTTAAGAGCTCGAGCATTCGTGTCTTCTTGAAGTTTATAACTAATAGTTTACTAGTATCATCGACAAAATATTCATTTCACCTGAACTTCATCAATAAGTGTTTCAATCAGCTGACCAAACAATGCTCAGAACGATGAAAACAACTCAGGCTAGAATAAATCCAATTAAGGAAAAATCAATTTGCGCATTCACGTTTTCGCGGAAATGATGATGATTAAAAGACTTTTTCTTGCGTTTTGTATCTCGTGATGTCAAGCAATAGATGTAAAATTTTAAGAACAATCAATGCTGTTGAAAAGCAGTTTATGTTGCCTCTCACTGATTTTTCTATTTTCTCATTTCTTCATCATCGCTTATTTACTGTCATCTACAGCGCTCTTTAAATTAAGTCGATTTCATAAAGGATGACATTCACATTAGCGCCATACTTTGTTACAAGACTTCTTTTCGCGTCAATAATAAAAGCCAAAAGGATTGGCAACGTGATGCTTTCGTGCAAGTACTGTTTTTGTGTACAATAATTCATTAACAAAAATATTTTGAAATCAAAGCACGATGAAGCATTCTTTTCCTTCAAAACAATCCCTTGGCAACAGCTGATGTAAGATACAAATTTGTCAAATATAATATTTGTTTCGCTCACCCAATATCAATTGGAAGTTGAAACAACACCAGTTATTTTCCGATATTCACCTTTTTCAAGTCTAACTGGAAATTACTTCACACCGACGATAAGAAAAGGTAAGAAACGGTTCGTTTCACTGCCAGTTGCATTTTACAATTTTTCTTCTTCTGTGGTCTGAATTAAACTCTTGATTAAACTCTTAATCTGTACCCTCTATCGGACCAAAATTGGTTGCAAAAACCACACCATTTGGGTATGCACATACCTGTTTAACTTATGTTGCAAGCCTGGCCGATTACAACGCCAAGACGGATTTATTGGGAGATATTTCACCTAGCACGACCAACTCAGATATGCATGATCTTGTGAAATGGACAAATAAAAAAAATTGTTGAAGATGCCGAGTGTCGAGCTGTTTGCTGCAAGAATAAGTGCAGTCTCTGAACATAAGACACTGTAAGTGTGAAGAGGTCTTCAGTATCGAATAAAATTGCTTATTACTGTTACCGACATTCACAATCCGGCGTCCTGTCTACAATCTGTAGACTTTCTCTTGAACAAATCTCGTAACAGGAGGTTATGTAAGGATTCTTAGGGGAGTACGTGCACTTTAGTGAAATAAACTACACTGGCGACGGTTTTGGGTTTTGAGACAATTGTGTGTGTTCTAACTTGTCTTTTACAATTTTTCATTTAAAAAAACGATCACAAAATATATTTTGCATCTCCGTTTTCTTTTTATTTGTACTTTTCCTTCTACTAAATACTTAAGAAAAAGGACCGAAGACCGACAGAAAAATCCTTTTAATAATTCTATAAATGCCTTCTAATCTGCAGACTAGCATGGCAAGCAATTCCGCAATATCCTGTCCAACAGCACACTACGCTATTGGTAATGAGTGGGTTGGCACATGGCAGGGCGACACATTTTCCACATTGGCCATTATTAAAAGGCTAAAAATATCCATATAGGTTCCATGTTGAGACTCTGTGCCTCGTACGGGTGGATTTGAATGGTCACACTCAGACTCAGACTCAAAAGTGCTACCACAATAAAATTTCATTTAAATGGTCACAAGTTAAGTTTTTAAGGACCAAGTTTTTGTAATCAACTCCAAGATGATAAAAAGCCAGGTTCTTTTTATTAGCCGGAAGACACGTACATTGTGTAATCGATGTTACTAAATTTGCATGCTCGCTGTGCTTGTTTTTGAGATAAATTGGGGGAAATAAACCTAAAGCTGATAGCAAACTATGTAGTTGTGTTTATTTGTTGTCCAACATGATCTTTGCATAAAACGGGTAACAAGATTGATCAGTGGCACGAAAAAAAGATCCCATTTTCACCAAACAGACATAATCCGCTATTACCCCTCAGACGTTGGGATGTAGTGGTCGGCCGATAGCTGGAAACCGTACCCTGTGTCGGAGCAACTCAAATTCGTTTCCCTTTTCCAGGCCAACACGGCAAAAAATCTACACCTTTACGCAAAATTTATCCTACTTTAGACTTAATGGCTCAAATCTGGACCCTCTACAGGACCAAAATTGGTTGCAAAAACCACACCATTTGGGTATGCACATACCTGTTTAACTTATGTTGCAAGCCTGGCCGATTACAACGCCAAGACGGATTTATTGGGAGATATTTCACCTAGCACGACCAACTCAGTTTTTCCAGAACCAGGACTATAATGAAAAAAGAAAACACCTATTTTTGTTACAGCCTTGGTCCTGAAGAAGGCTACAATCATCGTCATTACAGTGTAATCTTGGGATACTTTTCATAAGACCTTACGCTGCACGCACGCACAGTCCCCTTCCCCGAGGGTGGAGGGGGTCAGTGAGTTCCGCTGTGAACATTGGATAGGGTCCCGGAGGGGGATTCGAATAGTGTTGAATAATTGGATAAGCAAAGTTATTCGGAGTGCTAATATATGACGATGTTATTGAATTATTGGAGCGATTTTGTTGGGTGACCCAAGAATCATTGGCCTTGATTGTAGTTGTACTAGTTGAAATGTCGACTAATAACATATATTAATTAGTTTTCTCTTATGATACTGATACTTAGAAACAAATTTGTTACTGTTACTTAGTCACCTAAACTTCTTCAAGAGAACATACATTTAAGCTGTAATTTCAATTAGTTTTCCACTGAATCACACGAAAAAACTTCCGAAATGGAAAGTTAAGATTTTGTATCACAAAACGCGTTTGTATCACAGGTCAGTTGAAACAATATAGAGTGTGCTCAAAAGACCTGAGAAAAAAGTGAAAATTATAAGTTTTTAAATTTTCAACAGAAGGATGGTTACGGCTGTGCCCACACCTAGCCTTTACCATACCGTCGGCAAGGAGAGCTCGTACGCATTGGGTTTTTGTTTGTATTTCTCGAAAAACCAAGGTAGAAACTATTCCTTCACGGCCGGCGCAGACTGTTAACTTTTTTTAGAGAAAGACGAGATTCGGAGAGCCCAAACATATGGTTTGTGATCATATTAGTGGGTGTTTAAATTTCAAGTTTGGCAACTAATTTATGCGATGGCAAATATAATTTGCAAGAAAACCAAGATTGTCATTCTTTCATCGAGAGAGACAAGAGCACATTAGTGGATAATCCAGAAGCCTTGCAGTTTGTTATCATGTAAGTGGGAGTTTTTATGCTACATTTTTAACAAATGGGTGTTAATTTTGTTTCCAAATTTTTACAATGTTGCAATGGCAAAAGGCAGATGATACAATGGCAGAAGTGAATTTCTTTCTCGCATTCACAATGAAGCAGTAAATTTCCTAGAAACTTGTGTTCATATAATATAATAATAACGTGATGTTGGAATGAATGAGGTAACAACACTTCTTGTGACATTCCTTTGCGCTTAAAATTGAAATCATACACTTTCGTGGTTCGAGTAAACTAAGATATTCCGCCATTGTGTTTGTTTGGGTAGCTTAACCAAATTATTTACGAAGTGAAACATAGTCATGTAATGAGTCTGCGGATGAAATCCTAAAGTGTGACCATTCAAATGAAAGCTACTGAGCAGTACTTTCCTGTGGTGCTGTTTATTATGGTGTACAAGGCGGTTCTAACTTTTGAGTCTGTGGATGAAATCCTAAAGTGTGACCATTCAAATGAAAGCTACTGAGCAGTACTTTTGTATAGTGCTGTTTATTATGCTGTACGAGGTGGTTCTAACTTTTGAGTCTGTGGATAAAATCCCAAAGTGTGACCATTCAAATGAAAACTCTGTTCCGTTGAGCAGTACTTTCTAATGGTGTAAATGCCATAGTTTTATTCAGTTTTTATCTTCCAGGCTCTTAGCACCTTTAAGAGCTCGAGAATTAAGAAAGAAAACAAAGCCGCATTCGTGTCTTCTTGAAGTTTATAACTAATAGTTTACTAGTATCATCGACAAAATATTCATTTCACCTGAACTTCATCAATAAGTGTTTCAATCAGCTGACCAAACAATGCTCAGAACGATGAAAACAACTCAGGCTAGAATAAATCCAATTAAGGAAAAATCAATTTGCGCATTCACGTTTTCGCGGAAATGATGATGATTAAAAGACTTTTTCTTGCGTTTTGTATCTCGTGATGTCAAGCAATAGATGTAAAAGTTTAAGAACAATCAATGCTGTTGAAAAGCAGTTTATGTTGCCTCTCACTGATTTTTCTATTTTCTCATTTCTTCATCATCGCTTATTTACTGTCATCTACAGCGCTCTTTAAATTAAGTCGATTTCATAATTAATCGATAATACGTTATTCCTTTACACATCGTGAAAACAGCTTAGATAAGGCAAACTCCTTTGAATGCTACTTAAGGATGACATTCACATTAGCGCCATACTTTGTTACAAGACTTCTTTTCGCGTCAATAATAAAAGCCAAAAGGATTGGCAACGTGATGCTTTCGTGCAAGTACTGTTTTTGTGTACAATAATTCATTAACAAAAATATTTTGAAATCAAAGCACGATGAAGCATTCTTTTCCTTCAAAACAATCCCTTGGCAACAGCTGATGTAAGATACAAATTTGTCAAATATAATATTTGTTTCGCTCACCCAATATCAATTGGAAGTTGAAACAACACCAGTTATTTTCCGATATTCACCTTTTTCAAGTCTAACTGGAAATTACTTCACACCGACGATAAGAAAAGGTAAGAAACGGTTCGTTTCACTGCCAGTTGCCTTTTACAACTTTTCTTCTTCTGTGGTCTGAATTAAACTCTTAATTTCTTTAACACGGTTTAATAAGCCTCTTTCGCCCAGGCGAAACCTAGGTGTGATCGAACTAGGAGCCAAAATATTCCGAAAACAGAGATTTTCAAAAATAGAGGCTAAAGTGGAGAGTTTTAAGAAACGTGTTCGAGTTTTTTCGTTTACTTATGTATCGCAAGGGAAGATGCAAAGAAAGATTTTTTTCTAAGGTTTGGCCTTACTTTTCCACTTAATTGATCAAACTCAACTCCACTTATCGATCAAAATAAATAGAAAACCGAGATTCTCTAAATCGATGACCAAATAACATAGGACGAATCACTAAAATAAGAATACAACTTAAAAAAAAAAAACCTTAAAAAAGCGAGAGAGCGCGTTGTGGATGAGTTTTCCAAGGCAGATCTGTTTTGCAAAATCCTCTAACTTCTTTTATGCTTCTTGATCGCTTCCCAAAAATTAATTAAGTGCATTGCCAAGGCTAAGCTCTGTTTGCTGGACCAAATAAAAGAAACTATGAGTTTGGCACAAATCGGCCACACTTGTGGCCGTTTATTTGATAACAAGCTTTCTGTATTGGAGCTGGAGAAAAAGAGGCCTGCAACCTGGCCTGCCTTGATTTAAATAACTGATTTCCATAGGTCCCGTATGTAGCCAGACCCTGACTATTCAAATATTAACTAGCGCTGCAATCAGCATAAAATAATTTATTCGCTGGGGAATAAATTTCCTTTATAATTTTCGTTATTTTCGTGCGTTGTTCAAGGTTCACAAAATTAAAGAAGTGAAGTTCAATCCGCAAAGAATTTGATGCTAGTGTGACTTAAATTATTTAAGTGGCTGTCTCCCTAAGATCCTCATAACCCAAATTGGTCACAAAATAGATTTCCTTCAAATCTTGTATGTGAATTGCACTTTGTCTGGGTACTTTAAAAACACTTTTCGTTTGGGCTCTAAATGCTTTCTTCGACAGTTAACAAGGGGGGTCCCCTGGTGGACAAAAATGGAAATTTTATTGGTACAAAAATGCCAATTTTCAATAACTTTGGTAACTCCTCACAACACTTGAAATTTGATGCAGGACAAAATTCTACTGTTCGTTGATAGGTACAACTCTTCCTTATCCTACAGTGTTACTGACATTTGCATGTAGTTGTTTTGAGTAGTTAAAACAGTTCCTTTTAACAACCCAATTTCACAGCTTTTATAAAAGTAGGAAAAATGGGTAAACAAAAATACATGTTAACAAAAAGTGAGACCTCGTCTAGTAAATTCCTTTCAGTCATGGAAAGTTAAAGACTTGGTCTTGATAATAAGAAAATAAAATCGTGCGGCCAGACGGTTTAAAGAACGTGGCGTCGCTTTGAAACACCAGTATTTCTAAATTATGCAAATTACGAACCACAACCTATGCGTGGAATTTAAGAGCAACTGTGATGCAAGCAATGCTCCCTTACATCAGGAAAACACGAAAATAGTTTCAAACTACAGCAGGACACAAATGTAAACTGGTAACATTTCGCATATAGCTTTAATTAAAATGTACACCATTCAAATAGCTTATTAACTATGCTCAATTCACAAGATAAACAAGTTATAAAGTACATGCCCGTCGATGATTGCTAATTATGCTTTATAAAACAACCTTGATCTAGAACTATTAATCTGAGAATAAATCAATAAAAGCAAGTCATATTGAGTGTACTACAGCTTGTGTTTTGCAAACTAATTTAGCGAACACTTAATGCCTTGCAAAATTATGAAATCAAAGAAGGGCATCTTGTTATGTTTTCATTTGCACCCATTACCTCAATTATTCTGGCATCTTCGATCAAATACAGATCCGTGCGTTTCAGAGATCATCTTAGAAGCTTCAAAACAGTTGGTTTTGGGAAAATTCTTTGTTCAAAAGCCTTCACTTAGACCAAGCTTTCCATATATTACTTCTCTCGTGTTAAAGTTTTCAGGCAGTAGCCGCTGACCAGTAGCTAATGCTAACAAAAAGACCTGTTGCAGTCGCGTTTCTATTTGAATGTATGATCGCTCACCAATGAAGGGTGAATTCATTTGAAAATAAGGGCTGGACCTCATGAGGGAAAATTAAAAATTCAAATTTTTGCCCTTAATTTAGAGCTGCAAGCACATTACCACAGTGTGTGACGTGGTTGTTATTTTTTGGTATTTTTAGTAAGGTGAAATAACGTGATAACTCGGACTTTGGGGGAGCATCTTAACATGTTTGAAAATAAACTTCTAGTTTCATCCAAGCTGTTAAATTCTGGAATCTGACCCTGGCGAAACGTCCATACAGCAAAAATATTACTACTTGATAGAAATATCCTCTGTTGAATACTTTCTGTTTGGTAAAACAGTTGTGGCAGCTTAGTCCATGAAGACTTAATGGTTATGATCCAGTTTGCAGTATGTAGTCCCCAGAACCACCTGATCGTGAGGTACTGCTCTACCAAATGTAAACCTACAATACCCCAAAAAACGTCTTGCTTTTGAAATTTCGCCCCGACTTAGTTTTGCTGCACTTTCTCTAGATTAGCATTATACCGCCAAACATAGTGAATGTCACTTCCGGAGGGCATGTACTTAAAGGCCGGAACGCCGGAACGCCGGAACGCCGGAATACTAAAAGTCGGAACGCCGGAACGCCGGAATACTAAAAGTCGGAACGCCGGAACGCCGGAATACAAAAAGCCGGAACGCCGGAATCCTTAAACCCGGAACGCCGGCATTCTTAAACCCTGAACACCGGAATATTTAAACCCAAAATGCCGGAATACCTGAACTCTAAATGACGATTTAATATACACAAGATCGCTGAAAAGACAAACAATTAGGGTTAAGCCACGCTACCGCATTATTAACGTTACCTTCTGACTCCCGCCAAAACCATTCTCCTCACTATCCCCTCCCCAACCCCCTGCCTTACGTTTTCCCGGCAACGATAATTGTTATAATTTATTTGATTACTGGGCTGTTTCGCGCTGGCATCGACATGGAGGACTCTCCAGCAAGGTAAGTGTATGTAGCTGAAATTTTCTCTTTGACTTAAAGCGTTTAAAGTAACATTTACAAAGTGATAAACTGTTATTCCCTTCCTTTAGTACCAGCCAAAGTCCAGAGAAAAAGAGGTAAGATACTGAATCTTAACTAGCCTGCGCGCAGGTTTTGGCGGAGTCAGAAGGTAACGTTAATAATGTAGCGTAGCTTAACCTTAATTGTTCGTCTTTTCAGCGATCTTTTGTATATTAAATCGTCATTTAGAGTCGAAGTATTCTAGCGTGCCGGGTTTTAGTATTCCGGCGTTCCGGGTTTAAGTATTCCGGCGTACCGGTGTTCCGGGTTTAAGTATATGCCCTTCCGGAGTTGATCACAAACTAGCCTGGGTAGTATGAGAACCAGGCTTAATCAGTGGAAGTTACGAGTATCCTCAGATTTTTGTTTGGGATTGAATAGCAGGTGAGATACTCGAGCTCGCGCAAAAAGTACTCTACTATAAGTTCTATCTCTACTAGACTACTCTTAATCTAACTGTACAGTAGACGCCCGTTACCTAGAACAGAAACCTGTTTCCTCTTGACTACTGTTTTCAGTCATTTACTACTGGCATTGCCGAAGGAATTTTTGATTTCCTTGAAACCCTACTTTATTTTAAATTAACCCTATAATAAGGGAGGGGGGGGGGGTGCACGGACTCTGCCTTTGGGGACCACTTGAAACTTTTCTATTATTTTTTAATGTGTGAACAAGCACCGCCAAAATTGTGTTGAAAAAATTAGTTGGGAACAAATAAGTGTGGTAGCTCAATGTACAGTGAGATTCACGTTGCTAAGGCAATCAAACTTTGACAGGCGTGTTCATCTGAAATTGTTTGGTACATTACTGTTTTAACCGAAAACAAAAATGACTTTCTTACTGAAGGTGTCATGCTATTAGATAATTTTAGAGTTCTTTTATTATTTTTGTTCAGTTTTTGGTCAATTGGGTGGCTTTCCGAAGTCTTAGGGAAATCACGAAATCCAATATAATGGATCCAATTGGAAATTATGACATAAATCTGACGTCGTGTGACGTCATCAGTATCCCTTGCCGATCTCAAAGGAGACATTCTTGGACAAAATTCTTGGACATACTTTTGACCCTCTAAGTTTCATTTTCATTACTTTATTGCTATCGGAGTTTGCTGGTGGCCTGCCCCACAACGGCTACAGAAGACCAAAGAAGGCCCGGTCTAGATAGGGTTAAGGTTGTCTCTTAACTGCAGCTGATTACTTTCTCAAAACTGAAGGAACCTTACAAAGCCCCAGAAATCAAAAACAGGAAGGTTATTTTCACATCTATGAAGACGTGTCCAGCTGTACGAGTAATTTTACTTAGCTAATTTTACTTAACTCAGCTAGCTGAGCTCCAACCCTTTATTGCGAAAAAATTCACTATTAATTGGTGAAGGATCATGAATTCAAATTTTAGATAGCTAACAGCCAAAACGTGAGTGCAAAATTTAGCAGTACCCGATGTTGTTGTTGACATTAGTAACTGGTCAGCGGCTACTGCCAGAATAATATAACACGAGAGAACCTGGAGAGAGCTAAATGCATGAAAGCTTGTTGTAAATGAAGGTTGTTGAACGAAGAATTTTCTCAAAAACCGACTGTTTGTCACTTCTAAGATGATCTCTGAAACGCACGGATCTATATATTTGATCGAAGATACAGAAAATTGAGGCAATGGGTGCAAATGTAAACAGAACAAGATGCCCTTCGTTGATTTCATTGTTTTGCAAGGCACTAAGTGTTCGCTAAATAAGTTTGCAAAACACAGGCTGTGATATATATGACTTGCTTTTATTGATTTATTCTCACATTAATAGTTCTAGATCAAGGTTGCTCTGTAAAGCGCAATTAGCAATCATCGAGTGGCATGTACTTTATAACTTGTTTATCTTGTGAATTGAGCATAGTTAATAAGCTATTTGAATGGTGTACATTTTAATTAAAGCTATATGCGAAATGTTACCAGTTTACATTTGTGTCCTGCTGTAGTTTGAAACTATTTTCGTGTTTTCCTGATGTAAGGGAGCATTGCTTGCATCACAGTTGCTCTTAAATTCCACGCATAGGTTGTGGTTCGTAATTTGCATAATTTAGAAATACTGGTGTTTCAAAGCGGCGCCACGTTCTTTAAACCGTCTGGCCGCACGATTTTATTTTATTATAATTAAGACCAAGTCTTTAACTTTCCATGACTGAAAGGAATTTACTAGACGAGGTCTCACTTTTTGTTAACATGTATTTTTGTTTACCCATTTTTCCTACTTTTTTAAAAGCTGTTAAATTGGGTTGTTAAAAGGAACTGTTTTAACTACTCAAAACAACTACATGCAAATGTCAGTAACACTGTAGGATAAGGAAGAGTTGTACCTATCCACCAACAGTAGAATTTTGTCCTGCATCAAATTTTAAGTGTTGTGAGAAGTTACCAAAATTATTGAAAATTGGCATTTTTGTACCAATAAAATGCCCATTTTTGTCCACCAGGGAACCCCCCTTGTTAACTGCCGAAGAAAGCATTTAGAGCCCAAACGAAAAGTGTTTTTAAAGTACCCAGACAAAGTGCAATTCACATACAAGATTTGAAGGAAATCTATTTTGTGACCAATTTGGGTTATGAGGATCTTAGGGAGACAGCCACTTAAGGTGAATTGAGGGTGAGAGAAAAGTAGATCCAAACCCAACTGAGGGAAATTAGCACGAGTCTTGGGATATTTTGTCAGGGATGAAAAAAAGAAAAGAAAGATCGGATGCTGAGAAATATACTTGGTAGAATTTAGATCCTTAAGCGTCCACGAAACTAATGCAATATTTGAAATTTGCCTTCTTTTAGACTAGGTTTTCTGGCTTACTTTTTTCACTCTAGAGTGATTTTACTTAACCCGTGAAATAGATAGTAAACTACTAGGCACTATTCTCTCTAGGGGCTCCGCACAAAAAAGCCTTAGAACGCTGATTACGTAACCCTAGCATGCTGCGTTCAGTCCGTGGCAATCCATCACGTGTCTCATTAGTATGGGGCTCTTATATAAGGCCACTCCCTTGTCGCGATAGCTCATTCAGTCTTTTCGGTGTTTCGAATGCTTCTTTTCGCGCTTTTTGTTTTCGCTTCATCGCTGCGCCACACTTTAATTCTTATGGCTGACCAAGTTCCTGTTGTTCCGGCTGATGTTCAACAATTACAAGACGCTTTAGCAGTTCCGCCAGCACAAGCCGGAGCTGCTCAGGACGCTCAAAATATTGATGGCGGCGATCCACCAGCTGCAGTAGCGCAAGTTGCGGTCCCTGCAGCTCAACCTGCTCATCAACCTCATGCTGATGTGGTAAGTCGTTCTTGCCTTTCGTTCGCCTGCTTTGCTTTCTTTCTGCTATTGGTGGCTAGCGTTTACGTTTTGCGGATCGTCGCAGCTTTAGTTTCCCGTTTGGTTAGCTTTATACGCTAGTTTGTCTTGGTTATAGCGTTGTTGTTAGAGGTTTCAAGTGAGTTTGTTTCGCCCCTCCTGCCTATCGTATTTGTTCCGCTCTTTGTTGTGGTCACTAGTTTCATTCGAAGTCTCGTACTCGGTTCGTATTCATGTCACCCGAACTGTCCTAGCGAGTTAGTCTCGCTTGGGTTGGTGTATAGCTAGTTTTTTTTTTTTTACTGCAGTGTTGCGGTGAGTTTGTTTTATTTCGCTTAGAAGCGTTTACGGATTGGTGTTATGAGTTCGTCTTACCGTAAGTTATAGTGTTTACAGTGAGTTTGTCTCCGAAGTGTTTTTGTGAGTTTGTCTCTCCAAAGTGTCAGTGAGTTTGTCTCACCGAAGTGTTAGTGAGTTTGTCTCACCGAAGTGTTAGTGAGTTTGTCTCACCGAAGTGTTAGTGAGTTTGTCTCACCGAAGTGTCAGTGAGTTTGTCTCACCGAATTGTTAGTGAGTTTGTCTCACCGAATTGTTAGTGAGTTTGTCTCACCGAAGTGTTAGTGAGTTTGTCTCACCGAAGTGTTTTTTGTGAGTTTGTCTCACCAAAGTGTTAGTGAGTTTGTCTCACCGAAGTGTTAGTGAGTTTGTCTCACCGAAGTGTTAGTGAGTTTGCCTCACCGAAGTGTTTTAGTGAAGTTTGTCTCACCGAAGTATTTTAGTGAGTTTGTCTCACCGAAGTGTTTTTAGTGAGTTTGTCTCAACAAAATGTTGAAGTGAGTTTATCTCGTCGTAGTTCTATTATGAGTTTCCCTCACTGAAGTGTTAAAGTGAGTTTGTCTCATTGACGTGTTGTAGTGAGTTTGTCTCACCGAGATATTCTAGTGAGTTTGTCTCACCTAGATGTTCTAGTGCGTTTGTCTCGCTGTCAGTTTTCTATTGTGAGTTTACCTCTCTAAGTGTTATAGTGAGTCTACCTCGTTGATGTGTCGTAGTGAGTTTGTCTCGCCGAGATGTTCTAGTGAGTTTGTCTCTCTGAAGCGTTTTATCAGTTTGTCTCACCCAAATGTCATTGTGGGTTTGTCTTTCTAGGATATTTATATTGTGCGTTTGTCTCGTTGCCGGAGCTTTTCGCTCCGCTTGCGGCGATGTTAAGAGTTTATCTCGTTGAAGAACTGTTATTGTGTCTTGTCTCGCTTTAGAGTGCTAGAGTGAATTTGTCTCACTTCATGTGTTTTAGCGATTTTGTCCGGCCGTGTGCTAATTTTTTTACTTTCTTTGGTTTAAGAATGTTAATGCATTGAAAGACAAGGTAGAGCGGTTGGAATCAACCCTGACTCGTACTAGCGTTACGTCGGCCCTCGATACTGTGCGTCAGCTGGCCAGCCGCCCTACTCCCCTGGTTGACCGGTACGCCCTTATTGCTGCTCTTGAACAGTTGGCGGATGTTTCAAGGGAGACTGTCCACCCCGATCGCAAGAGATTCGATGCGATCTTTAAACAGTGCAGACCACTTGTCGATGAACCCCGCCTTGCCGCCATTATCATCAATTTGTTGGGTGACAAGGAAGAGAAACTGGTAGCGGGCCAGATTCATAAGCTTTTGAAATCAAGCAATCCGTCTCCGTCGCCACGTGGTCCTGTCCTTCAATTTGGCCAAGGTTCTCAGCCGGGTCCCAGTTCTTGGGGCCCTATGTTCTCCACCGGCTTCAGAGGCCGTAGAGGCGGGCGCTCAGGTCCCTTACGGGGCAAATGCTTCAATTGTAAGAGTGTAGGGCACTTTATTGCCAATTGCCCTTTGAATAAGAGGAAATAATAAAGATGTACTGTTTGTGTGTCAGTTCCTTCTGAATTTCGTTTTTTCTCTTGTGTGTCTAGTTGTATTCTCGTTTCCCCGCTCGAGCTAGGCTTCCCCGAAGGGGTTATCTTATACCCTTCATTGCTCTGTCCCTGGACGGGGTATTTCGGGGTTGCTTCGCTTTGGGGTTTTCCCCCCTCATAGTTCGCTTCATTTCCTTTCAGGGGAATTGTAAACGATTTAAGACATTTCATTTCATCCCAGAAGAAGCTGCGCTCCAGCGTGTTTCCGTTACCTGGTGTGATTGGAAGGGTAAACCCCAAGGCGTCGTAACCCCGGTACCCTCGGTTCAGATGGTTTCCTCGCTCATGGCCAAAGCTTCACCTAGTCTTCTTTCATTCCGAAACCCGGACGATTTTGTAGCTGGGGAGTTGCACAGGCATGTTGACAAGTGGGAGGAAATCCTCGCCCAGCATCCAAAACAAGATGAGATTTTATCATACATCAAATATAAGGTTAACGTTAAGGACTTTTTCACCCGCCTTCGAGGGGATTTTCAAGGAACATTTTACGATTCTCCTTGCCCGCCAAGAGCAGAGTTCAGCAATAACAAATCGTGTCTTGGCTTTGAGGATTTTATTTCTTCTACAATTTTGGAACGTGTTAAAAACGGATCTCTCTCAGTCTGGGGAAGGGTTGGTGAAGACGATCACCCTCATCTTGTTATGCTATTGACTATAGAACCCTCTAAGCCAAGGTTATGCCACGATGAACGCTTTCTCAATTTGTGGATAAGAGATTTGCCCCTCAAGTTGGATTACATATCTGATTTACCTCGTTATGTCGGAAAATACCATTTCCAAACAACTATGGACGATAAAAGTGGTTATGACCACGTTGAAATTTCCGAAGAGAGTAGAAAATATTTTGGCCTACAATGGCAAGGCTGGTATTTTGTTTATAATACTATCCCTTTTGGCTGGAAGGGCAGTGCATACGTCTACCACTCTATTGGTATGGCTGCTACCAGCTACATTAGATCCCTGGGAGTGCCATGTAGCCAGTATATTGATGACAGACATGTTGGACAGCTTTCTCTTCCCCCTGAATCACGTGCGTCTGCGGAGGATTGGTCGGATTTAGAGTTTGCCAATGCTGCCATTTTCATAGCTGCTTTTGTTCTTATTTCTTTGGGATATTTTATTGGCTTATCCAAGTCGTCGCTTATCCCTGCTCGAGTAGTCAAATTCCTCGGATTCTTGGTTGACTCTCAACTTTGCGCCTTCCTTTTACCGGAGGATAAGAAGAATAAGTTTGCAACTTTACGTGAGCACATCTTAGCCAACCGGGAGGTCTCAGTTAAGACCCTCCAGCGTCTGGCGGGTAAAATATCTTCTTTTTTGTATCGCGGTCCCTGCGGCCTTGCTCTATGCTAGGGACATTTTCCGGTCCACTGCTGGCTTCTCTAGGTCTTCGCGTTTAGTTCGGGTGACAGGAGCCCTCAGGAAGGAAATAGAACACTGGCGCTTCCTTGACTCTTGGGAGGGTTGTCTGCCGTGGCTTAATGAAAAACACGTTGTGGTCAAGATTTCCTCTGACGCTTCGAATTCTGGTTGGGGAGGTTCTATCGTGTCACCGGGCTTGCCGCCTTTCGAAGTTCGCGATTACTGGACCAGCGATACTAGATCTCACCCGATTGTCGTTAAAGAAGCCCTCGCCTTTGTTAATACCTTGCAAGCTGGTAAATCCCTCGTTACCAATGCGCGTGTGGATGCTCACACCGACAGTTTGGCCTTTTTACAGTCTTGGGAGAAACAAGGCGGTAGGAATGTGCAGCTCAATGACGCTCTCAAAAAGTTGCACGAAACAGCCTTCGCGCTCAACGCAGTAATTTTGCTCAAGTATGTCCCATCTTCTGCCAATCCAGCCGATCCGCCGTCCCGTGTCTTGTCGGATCTGGATTGCACGCTTTCTAGGAAAGCTTGGCGAGAACTAGAACAGAAGTTTGGTCCTCATACAATTGACCTCATGTCTCTGGATTCGAACGCCCAGATTGATAGCAAGGGCAAAACGTTAAGGCACTTCACCCCCTTTTTTACGCCGCACTCTTTAGGGGTGAACGTTTTTGCTCAAACTACTTCGCCAGCCGAGAATGCTTACGTGTTTCCTCCATTTGTGCTCGTTGGTCCACTTTTGAGATTTCTGCTGGAATCCGAGCTGTGCTTCTCTATCGTCGTTCCCAAGCTCTACCCACTCCCGTTTTGGTGGCCTATCCTGGTTTCTCGCAGCCACGCCCGTTTACAATTGGGAAGTAAAGAGGATTTGGGGATTCTTCTTTTTCCTTCACGTAATGCAAGTTTTGAATCTCGCCCACTTCCATGGGACCTTTTTGCCTTCAGAGTAGCGAGTGGAAAGTAGACATTTTCCTCTTTTTCTCTCTCAGTCCAGACGACCCAGAATTTGGAGACCGGCTGTCCCATGTCCGCAATGTGCCTATCTCAACGATGATTCGTTTAACTTTTGTCAGAGGTGTGGATTTAGAAGAGATCTAGTTGTTGTGGATAACGCCCGAGACCTGGTAAAAATCGACCTTAAAGATATTGAAGACCGTATTTCGGAACTCAAGGAGATCAGGTCCAACAAACCTTATGAGAAACAAAAGTCCTCTACTCACCGGGAGCTGGTTAGATTTCTGGCATCTTTTCCCACTCCCAAGTCTCTCTCCTCTGCCTCCCCTGGGGACATCCAGAAATTCCTCGTTTGGAAGGACAAGTCAGGCCGAACAAAAGTCCATCAGATGTCATGTCCACAAGCGGGCCAAACTCGACCTTCCTCTTGTAGTTGCCCTACGAGGTTAGCTGCCGGTACGGTCGACAGCCTGTTGGGAAAGCTCAGGACCATCTTTGCTGAAGCTGGACTCGGGGGAGAATGGGATGACAGGTTGGGAATTGGAAATCCTGTTTCCCATCCATCTATTAAGAACTATTTGAAATTAATTAAGGAAGAACAGGCTAAAGCCAGAGTTTGCCCAAAGAAGGCTGTACCTTTGTTTCTTAAAAAACTTCAAATTATAGCTCAGTTTATTCTCGCTCAACTTCAAAGCCCACGGATCTCCCCTATTTCCCTGTATATTTTTAGTCGAGATCTTTGTTTTTTCACTACCGACTTTTTCTCGGGAGACCGCTCTTCCGATTTGGGTAGGGTCCTGTCCAGAGAGGTTTTATATTTTCCCGATTCCTCTGGGATATTATTTAACCATACGTTTGGGAAAACTTTGAGAGGGGATTCGGTTAACACGTTTGCAGTGCGTCGCTACGACAATGTAGTTGTGTGCCCAGTCAAGAATTTTGAGCGTTATATTGCAGTCGCTAAGTTAATTAAAATCAACCTAGGTCAGGGTTTTTTATTTCGTGTTACTAAAGGTAATAATGTTACCCGGGAACCTTTTATTGGTTCTGCAGTTCATGGTCGTCTAAAGTTCTATCTAGACCAAATTCAAGCCAATGATGGAGAAACTCCTCACAGCTCTCGTAGTGGCTGCTCCATAACGCTTTCTTTGCTCGGAGCCTCCAAGGAAGCAGTTGCTAACCATGTCGGTTGGGCTAGTACGAAGATGGTTGACCACTACAATGACCTCCGGAACATATTACGCCCTAATGCTCCAGCTGCGTTACTCTCTGCGGAAGCTTCTGGCTCTTCGTGCAATGTTGCTATGGTTTACGAGTCCTTTGCGGATATTTCTTCTTTTAAGCCAGTTTTTCCATAGAGCTTTTTTTTTTCTTTTTTTCTCTGTAATGCTTAAACTTTGTTCTAGATTTTAGACTTGTTAGCTTCTGTAAGTTTCTGGCCTATTTTTTAGTATCGTTTGAGTTTTGGGAGGAATGTACGTTCAGAGTTTATGGGATCATAGATTTTATATTCATATGGAGTTTCCAGGAGACTCTCCGCCGTAGGGCTGAGTCTCCCATATCTTATCTAGTCTAAGGCATTGTTTGCGGACAGCCCCGGAGAGAATATATTACTATTCTCTCTAGGGGCTCCGCACAAAAAAGCCTTAGAACGCTGATTACGTAACCCTAGCATGCTGCGTTCAGTCCGTGGCAATCCATCACGTGTCTCATTAGTATGGGGCTCTTATATAAGGCCACTCCCTTGTCGCGATAGCTCATTCAGTCTTTTCGGTGTTTCGAATGCTTCTTTTCGCGTCCCACCCACCTCTCCGCAGCGATGAACCGGCACTCCACCAGGAGCTCCCCGCTCCTGACCGCCTTAGGCTGAGTCTCCCATATCTTATCTAGTCTAAGGCATTGTTTGCGGACAGCCCCGGAGAGAATATATTACTATTACACACTAATTCCATTGTTTTCTTTTGTTCGCTTTTGACTATTGGCTATTACTTCTTGTTCACACCTGTAGTACTGTAAATGTATCATAAGAACTGTGTTCATCATAATCATCATCATCACTTTATCCAGTAAACACAGTCTTGTTTCACGCTCAATAAACGGAGAAAATGTTAGAAACGTAGCTACGCCCAAAAAAAGTAACGATAACTCGAACTTTCAAGATAGGTTTTGAAATTTCTTGCAAACATTTCCTATTGCGTTTGCTCATAATTGCCTTAATGGCAGTCACACAAGTACGTTACTGTGTTCCGTTTTTTTCCTTCTGTCCGCAGTTCGCCATGTTTTCGAGGATCCTTATTTTTGCTGTCGGTATCATATCCGCTCTAAGCGAACCAATCTACATTGAGCGCAGGACCTCGGATTCTGACTACATCGTCACCTGTCTTATGGAGGGATTCTTGAAAGTACGTGATGAACTGGACGCTGAGGGAGGTCACGCCCCCACTGATGAAGCGAAGTTGAAGTGCTTTTGCGACTTTATAAGCGTAAGGTTATGAGGAGTAAATAATGTTATAAAAGAGACAGCCACTGGATATAAGGGACCGGTCATTATTTAGAGGTGGGGGAGGGCTGGAGCAAATAGGGGAGGGTCAATGATTTTTATGCAGGGAAAATAGGGGGGGACATAAATTATGCACGCATATTAGGGAGCTTTTTTATACAAAGGGGGTTAATGGGGGGGGAGGGTCAGCAAAAAATGTGCTTCACAAAGGGGAGGGTCAGGCGAATTTGAACATGGCCTCCCTCCATTTGCACCAGACCTCCCCCCTCTAAATAATGACCGGTCCCTAAGCATTGGACATAAGCAATCGCGCTCTGATTGGCTTCTAACTAACAGGTTATCAGCTGGTGAAAAGCAGCAAGTCGCATACAACAAAACTGTACAGTCTAAATCGCCCACTACACACGTTTAAAACATTTTTTGTTGTTGTGCGTGACTTACCTCTTATTAACCGAGCTTAGTCGGTCTGTATGGGAGAATCTTGACCGAGGTCGTGAGTACAGACCGAACGCAGTGAGGTCTGTACACACGACCGAGAAAACTTTAATTCGCTTAATGTAAATGGTTCGTACTAGCTGACATTTTGCTTGCAAAAGTCGATGAGCTGAACTTAAATCTGCCAAAGTTTGCTCGTCCTCTACCTTTTTTCTCGTCAGGCTTGTTGGCGCTTCATTTTAGTATTTTTAGAAGCAAATAGTCAATATTTTTGTAGTTAAGTTTACACCTTTGTCACCGCAAAGTGTAACCGGTCTAGATGCCGGTCTAGATGGGAAAATCTAGACCGCGGTCAATATCGATTTCAGCCAATCAAATTCGTGAATTCGGTAGTTCCCAGTCCTTGTGAGACACCGCCATATAATAAAAGAAACAGCAAGCTTCGTAGGGTATTCGTCAGTTTGTCGCATACAACGAAGTTGTATCGTCTATATCGGCCCTTAGAATACCGTATTTCGTTGGGCACTTTCTGGCATCAGTAGCGCGCACACATTTTAAACCCGCAGGATCCGCAGGACGTGGTTGTTCAAACAGGGGTTAATCTAACCTTGCATGCAGCTTATAGCTTAACCATTAAGTGAATTAAGGGCTGGTTCTTAATTTTTGGTGATTTTCTGGTTACATTTCAAAAATCACATTTTAAAGCACAATACAGGAGGTTAAAATGGTATATGAAAAATTAAGGTAAACAAAGGGCGATTTTTAAAGCAAAAAATTCAATTGATTCACCAACAAAGGATTAAACAACTTTCTCTTATTCCGACCGGTTTCCTAAAGTAAATGTTATTGGCCTTTTTCCAGGCATAAACATGGTTCAGTAGTTGGTGGATAACTGTTGAACGGTCGCTCGATCGCTAAAAAAATTGATCAGCGATCGGAGCGATCTTATAGACACTTGACACGTAGCCATTCCAGACGAGGTTGCATTCCAGACTCGTACCCAGTCGCCACTTATTTATTCCTTTTCGCATTGGAATATGGGAAGGCGATCAATGCGCCAAAGCCTTTTGGGAAGGAGGGAGAAAAAGTGACTCGCTTCGCAATTCTCTTCCATCCTTCCCTTGGTGCACCGCGAACTCATCAATCCTACCCATAAACCACAGCGCGGACAAAAGAAGCGACTGGGTACGAGTCTGTAGCCATTCAGCGACTGAGGCGTGAAACAGACTACAAACCTATGCATACCTTGGTTTACATATGACCGCTCATAATCAGTCAGTTAACGATCGTTGGCAATCGGGAAAACGATTGCCAACAATGAAAATCAATCTAACACTGATTTTTTTTTTCCAAAATTCTACGCAGGCGACTCAGAAGTGTGTTTTGGATGCTATTGAACAGGCCCCCAAACCAACTCCCCAAATCCTTCTGCTAAGTGCTTCTTATGGATGGCAGCACCTAGTCATGGCGCACAAAGCGGGTCTGTGCCTCGACGTCAAGTACAACAAGTCGAAGGAAGTCGCAACAAACGCAGGTATGGGTTTTACGGAATCTTTACATCGAAGTGTGCAAAAGGTTTAAAGATAAAACGATCAAAATTGCAAGGATCATCTTTCAATTGTATTAATTGAGTGCTCAACCATCTTATATGGCGTACTAAACACTCACCACCACGGGAAATAACTGCTCAGAAGCTTTGATTTGAATTGCCACACTTGGGAACTCAAAAGTTATAACCACTCTGTACAGCATAATAAACAGCACCACAGGAAAGTATTGCTCAATAACTTTCATTTGAATGGAACTTTCATCTGAAGATTTCATCCACAGACTTAAAAGTTAAAACCACACCGTACAGCATAATAAACAGTACCACAGGAAAGTACTGCTCAGTGGCTTTCATTTACTTTAGAATTTCGTCCACAGACTTAAACGTTATAACCACCTTGTACAGCATAATAAACAGCACCACAGGAAAGTACTGCTCAATAGCTTTCATTTGGATGGTCACACTTTAGGATTTCATCCACAGACTCAAAAGTTAGAACCACCTTGTACAGCATAATAAACAGTACCACAGGAAAGTACTGCTCAGTGGCTTTCATTTACTTTAGAATTTCGTCCACAGACTCAAACGTTATAACCACCTTGTACAGCATAATAAACAGCACCACAGGAAAGTACTCCTCAATAGCTTTCATTTGAATGTTCACACTTCAGGATTTCATCCACAGACTCAAAAGTTAGAACCACCTTGTACAGCATAATAAACAGCACCACAGGAAAATACTGCTCAGTAGCTTTCATTTGGATGGTCACACTTAAGGATTTCACCCACAGACTCAAAAGTTATATCCACCTTGTACAGCGTAACAAAAAGCATCGCAGGAGTTATGTACAGAGTCAGAAGTTATACTAAGAGTAACTACGTATTACTAATTAGGGTGATTTAAGCTGCTGTGCCCAAGACAAAGGTGTCGTTGGTCCTTAAAACACTTTTAGCCCTTTGCATATACAAATCTTCAAAAGTTCGGCTTTCTTATTTGAATCAACGCGCGATGTTAACGTTCAAAACTTTGTATTCTAGGTGTGTTAGAGCAAGCAGGTTTGAAGAATATCGGTAAGTAGCCGAAGCGGCGAGGAAGGGGGGGGGGGGGATTCCTGTAAAAGAGAACCAGATCTTCGTTGTGCCTTTTAACCCTCTCGCTCCTAAGAGGGCCATATAGCACAAGATGTTATTACTTGCTCGTTATCGGGTCAACCTGGACCTAAAATTTGGACACTAAAAAGATCAGTTGGAGAGATCTGCACATTGGAAGTCAAGAGAGGATGAACTATTCATCCTCTCTTGTGGAAATATAGAATCATACCCTCTCTTTTTATGAGGCAAGATTAACCACCCTTACAATTGTTGCCACTTTTCCCGGGAGGCGCGGGAACCATTGCTGATAAACGTCTAGATTGGTCAGCGGTGTTAAAAGCGGGCTTATCAAAATGGTGGCCATTCCCAATGAATTTTCCCAACAGAAAAACAGAGCCCCCCCCCCCCCCCCAAAAAAAAAAAAAAAAAACAAGAAAAGAAAAAGCACACAAAAAGATAGGGGCATGAAAAGCAGAGCAGAGCTCTTTTTTAGGCGGCTGTATTTATATTCTTTCCAAATTTAGTTGGGAACAACTTTCGTTTCGGTGGAAACAGGAGTAAATTGCATCGGTAAAGAGTTTCACAGTAACACGAGGAACGTGTAGTGCATTGTTGGGCGGTGTCGGCAAAGTGAATCTTACAGGCCCCTCCCTTCACGCACACAGTTATATAAAGTTAATTGAACTTGTATACTGTACTTGCTTTGCCTTTAACAGAGGATGTCCCGTACGACCCATGCGTGGGACAAGTCATGCGAGAATGCTTCATTGAAATGGAGGATGCGTTTGAGAGTCAGCCTAATGAAGCACATCCGAGCTTTCAGTACACCGAGTGCTACAAAACCAAAGCAACAAGCCCGATCGCTCCCTGCGAAGCACCAATGTTGCAGCACTTTATCGAACACGGGGACGTCATTCGGGACGTCTGGGAAGCTATTAAAAATTATTAGTATAGATGGTTTAAGGGGTTGAATCTGTATCCGTAAGATACAAAGTCGTGTCTTGTAGAATTCTAGGATTATTATCCATTTGGAGTTGATAAGACATTTGGCCCTAAAACTTTCATTTGAACAATCACACTGTAGGGTTTTACTAAAAGACGCAAAAGTGAGATCCACCTTGAACAGCATAATAAGCCTGCCCCACAGGAAAGTAAATTGTTTTGATGTTCGCACGTTAAGATTTTAAGGACCAAGTTTTTGTAATCAACTCCAAGATGATAATAACAAACCAGGTTTTTTTATTAGCCCGTAGACACGTGATTAAAGGCCCCTTATAACGATGACCATGATTTGTAATCGATGTTACTAAATTTGCGTAATCGCTGTGCTTGGATTAGAGATAAATTGGGGAAAATAAACTTAAAGCTGATGGCAAACCATGAACTTGCATGTGTTTATTTGTTGTTGAACATGACCTTCGTATAAAACGGGTAACAAGATTGATCAGTGGCACGAAAAAAAAAACATTATCACCAATCAGAAATAATCGGCTATTACCCCTCAGATTTTGGGTTGGGGTGGTCGGCCGATGGCTGGAAACCGTACCCTGTTTCGGAGCAACTCAAATTCGTTTCCCTTTTCCAGGCCAACACGGCAAAAATCTACGCCTTTGCGCAAAACTTATCCTATTTTAGACGAAATGGTTCAAATCTGTTCCCTCTGACGGACCAAATTCGTTGCAAAAACCACGCCATTTGGGTCCGCACATACCTGTTTAACTTACAACAACGGGGCGGATTTACTAGTAGATTTACTGGGAGATTTTCATCTAGTAAGACCAGCTTTCTCTAGGGCCCGAAATATAATGAAAACGAAAACAATTCTTTTTTCATTATAGCCCTGGCCCCAGTTGTTCAAAAGTTGGATAGCGCTATCCACCGGATAAATCTCTATCCACTGGATAACGCAACTGGTTTCCCTAATGCTTATCCACTGGTTAGTGATTTATCCGGTGGATAGCGCTTTCCACGTTTTGAACAACTGGGGCCTGGTCATTTAAGAAAACTGCAATCATAGTCATTAATCTTGGGACATTTTTACAAAACCTTACGCTGCATGCAGACCCTGTCCCCTCCCCCTGTAGAATGTTGATGTCAAGCTTCATTTTCAACCTGAAACGTAGCCCATCGTTGCCCACATTGGCTGGGGGAGGGGGAGGGGGTCAATAAGTTCCGCTGTGAACATTGGACAGGGGAGCGGGAGGAGGATTCGAATAGTGTTGAATAATTAGACAAGCAAACGTATTCGGAGTGCTAATATTTGACGATGTTACAATTCTGAATTTTTTGCGCGATTCTGTTAGGTGACCCAAGAATCGTTGCCCTTGATTGTAGTTGTACTAGCTAGTTTAACAATGTCGACTAACAACAGGTAGTGCCAGCCTTCCAATTAGTTTTCTTTTATGATACTTAGTTCCACACTTCTTGCTGTTGCTTAGTCAGTTAAGTTTCTTCAAGAGAATATTAATTCGCGCTGTTTCAATCTTATTAAAAAATCTTCCGAAATGGAAACTTTTGATTTTGTGCGAAAGGACAAGACACGTTTGTATCACAGGTCAGTTGAAATATTTAGAAAGCGCTCAAAACGCCTGAGAAAAAAAAAAGTAAAAAAAAATACTGTTTTTTAAAATTCTAAACGGAAGAATGGTTACGGCTGTGCCCATACCTAATCTTTACGATACTGTCAGCAAGGAGTTCTCGTACGCAGTGCGCTTATGTTTGTATTTCTCGAAAAACCAAGTTAGAAACTATTCCTTCATGTCAAAGGAGCAGGGGGAGACTGTAAGAAGTCAAATCTAAACATTTTTGTAGTATACGGATTGTGGAACTGGGTGTTTTGATTTCAATTTCGGAGAGTAATTTATGAAATGATGAAACGGCAAACATAATCTTTGAGAACCGAGATAGAATTTTTTTTATCAAGAGAGACGAGAGCCCAAACATGTAGTTTGTGATCGTATAAGTGGTGTTTTGATTTCAATTTCGGCAACTAATTTATGCAATGGCAAATATAATTTGCAAAAAAACCAAGACTGTCATTCTTTCATCGAGATGAACAAGAGCACATTAGTGGGTAATCCAGAAGCATTGTAGTTTGTTATCGTGTTATAGTGGGATTTTTTTTTTTTGCATTTGTTAGCAAATGGGTTGGATGTTTTGTTTCCAATTTTTTACAATGATGCATTGGCAAAAGGCAGATGATGCAATGGCAGAAGTGAATTCCTTTCTCGCATTCACAACGAAGCAGTCAATTCCCCAGCAACTTGTGGTTATATAATATGCTTGACATGATGCTGGAATGAATGAGGTTACAGCCCCTCTTGCGACATTTCGTGCACTTAAAATTCAAATCATACACTGTCGTAGTTCGGGTAAACTAAGATATTCCGCCAGATGTAGTCAACGACGCGCCATTGTGAAAACACTTTAAGTGTTTGTTTGGGTAGCTTTAACCAAGCTATTTACGAAATCAAACAGAGTCACGCAATGTGGATGTACTTTTGAGTCTGTGGATGAAATCCTAAAGTGTGACCATTCAAATGAAAGCTACTGAGCAGTACTTTACTGTGGTGCTGTTTATTATGCTGTACAAGGTGGTTCTAACGTTTGAGTCTGTGGATCAAATCCTAAAGTGTGACCATCCAAATGAAAGCTACTGAGCAATACTTTCCTGTGGTGCTGTTTATTATGCTGTACAAGGTGGTTCTAACGTTTGAGCCTGTGGATCAAATCCTAAAGTGTGACATCCAAGTGAAAGCTACTGAGCAGTACTTTCCTGTGGTGCTGTTTATTGTGCTGTACAAGGTGGTTCTAACGCTTCAGTCTGTGAATGAAATCCTAAGGTGTGACCATTCAAATAAAAGTTACTATTAGTACTGCTTAAAGCAGTACTTTCCTGTGGTGCTGTTTATTATGCTGTACATGGTGGTTCTAAATTTTGAGTCTGTGGATGAAATTCTCAAATGTGGCTATTCAAGTGATAGCTACTGAGCAGTACTTTCCTGTGATGCGGTTTATTATGCTGTACAAGGTGGTTCCAACTTTTGAGTCTGTGGATGAAATCCTGAAGTGTGACCATTCAAATGAAAGCTATTGAGCAGTACTTTACCGTTGTGCTGTTTATTATGCTGTACAAGGCGGTTTTAACTTTTGAGTCTATGGATGAAATCCTAAAGTGTGACCATTCAAATGAAAGCTACTGAGCAGTACTTTCCAGTGGTGCTGTTTATTATGCTGTACAAGGTGGTTTTAACTTTTGAGTCTGTGGATGAAATCCTAAAGTGTGACCATTCAAATGAAAACTACTGAGCAGTACTTTCCTGTGGTACTGTTGATTACGCAGTACAGGTTCATTCTAACGTCTGAGTGTGTGGATGAAATTTTTAAGTGTGACCATTCAAATGAAAGCTATTTCCTTCGGTGTTGTTTCTTATCCTGCCAAAAGTATCTAAGGACGTTTTTAAGTTTTCTTTTTTTCCTAGATCAATAACAGAGTGGAACTTACTGCCCGCTGACTTAGTGAACTGCAAGTCATTATCGAATTTTAAATTAAATTTAGGGAAGCTTGTAAACAAGTAAATAGTAACTAAGTATTTTTATATCTTATTTACATTTTTATTTTGTATCTATTTTTTATATAGTTGATGTGATGTCTTAAACGATGTTATCAACTTAATAAATGTAGATGTAGATGTAGATGTGACTGTAACGTTTGAGTCTGTGGATGAAATCCTGAAGTGTGACCATTCAAATGAAAGCTATTGAGCAGTACTTTCCTGTGGTATTGTGTATTTTGCTGTATAAGGTGGTTCGAAGTTTTGAGCTTGTGGATGAAATCCTAAAGTGTGACCATTCAAATGAAAGCTATTGAGAAGTACTTTCCTGTGGTGGTGTTTATTATGCTGTACAAAGTGGTTCTAAGTTTTGAGTCTGTGGATGAAATCCTAAAGTGTGACCATTCAAATGAAAACTACTGAGCAGTACTTTCCTGTGGTACTGTTGATTACGCAGTAGAGGTTCATTCTAACGTCTGAGTGTGTGGATGAAATTTTTAAGTGTGACCATTCAAATGAAAGCTATTTCCTTCCAGTGTTGTTTCTTATCCTGTACAAGGTGACTGTAACGTTTGAGTCTGTAGATGAACTCCTGAAGTGTGACCATTCACATTAAAGCTACTGAGCAGTACTTTCCTGTGGTACTGTTTATTATGCTGTACAATGTGGTTCTACCTTTTGACTCTGTGGATGCCTCTTTGCGATTTAGACTGAAAGAGTTAAAATCAATACGAAAACAAACTGAGAGAATTCACTCCTTCGTCAGTGGTTTTAACCGTTAATTTACTTATTAATTATGAAAGGTGTTACCTGACTTACATTTCATTGAAAAAACCTTTCAACTTATTTTCAATTAGCATTTCAATAAGCTGACCAAAAAATATGCAGAGCAACTAAAACAACCTCTAGAAGAAGACAAACTGAATTAAGGAAAAATAAATTTACGCATTCACGTTTTTCACGTCAATGATCGATGATGATTAAACGACTCTTTTCGCGTCACTAGTACCTCGTGAGATCAAGAAATGGATAAACAAATTTAACTAGAATAAAAATTAGTTACGTTCAAAAGCAGTTTATGTTGCCTGATTTCTCTATTTTCCCATTTCCTCATCAACTTTCGCGCAAGAGATGTTTTTGTTTACAATGATTCGTTAAAAAATATATTGAAATCAAGCCATGTTCAAGCATTCTTTTTCGTCAACACAATTCCTTGGCAACAACTAATTTATGCTACAAACTGTCAAATATAATGTTTGTTTCGCTGACACAATATCAACTGCAAGTTGAAACACCTGTTATTTCTCACATTCACCTCTTTCAAGTCACACCGACGACAAGAAAAGGTAAGAAAAGGTTCATTTTACTGCTTTTTGAGTTTCCGTGGCATCGGTTTTACTCATAATACTACTCAAGTAGCTAAATTCCTCTACTTCTTCTTAAGTCCTCGTTTTCCAATCGCATGGGTAGTGGTGTATCCGTTAGCTGCATTGTTTTGGTCTATTGTTTTCTGCTGCAGTTGGTCTTTAGTGGAAGACAAGAAGGCAACATCATCAGCGAAATCAAGATCTTCCAGCAAAGATGTTAGGGTCCACCTGATGCGCCTTAGTTGTTGCCTATTGTCTTGCACATTACCCAGTCAATGGCTACTAAGAATAGCTTGGGTGTATGCAGCCTTGGCTCACCCCACTGCTGACGTTGAACCATTCCGTTAGCTTCTTCTTGTGGATACCACTGTATGAGAAGTTATTTTGATCACGTTGGCAAACTTCTCTGAGATCGATGGAATTGATACCAAGATAGAAACTATTCCTTCATAGCGCCTGGGGTCCTAACCGGACTAGCTAGGAAATACAAGGGATTTTTCCAAATAGTTGTCGTTTTCTCTTGTCAACGTTTGCCACAAAGTTAAAGTTTGGCCCGAAAAGTTTTGAATAAAAGCAAAGCTTCCTGTTTGGCGGACAACACAGGTTGCTGAGGCTTTAGGTTTGTTGGGAAAATCAACCAGTGTCTTTCAGTGATCCACATGAGTGTCCTGTTTTGCTAGCTACATGTTTGATCTGTGGCTTCCAGAAGAAACACTCCTCAGAGGTACACCATTCATGCTACTTTCATCTTAATGAAAAGAATTACTGTTTATTGCTTAGTTTTAGGACTCTAATGGAGAGACATTCTCGGCCCAATAATTATCCAAAATGGAGAAATGTGGACAAAAAAAGAGAAGGAAACACGTCGGACAATTTTTATGGTGTTTTTCATCCTGACCTTAATTGCTGTGGTTTTTCTTGCTGCATGAAGACCGCTCTTGGTTTCATATTTATTTAGAGTCGCAAAGCTGCTTGTTTTTAGAAGTTACAAAAGTTATGAATGATAAACAAAGCTTTATAGACAACGAACTACAGTTTGCGGCAAAGGAATGGAGATTGTATGAGATAGAGAGTCGCTTTGGTCAAGATTGGTGCAAAGAGAATGTCAAGTCACGAAGCGACGTAACATGGCTGACCGTTCTGGTTAACGATGAATTCATCCCTCCTGCTCTAAATCTGGGTCACTCACTTCGCACATAGTTTGTCTTCCAGTTTAAGAGGAGCACAGCTCTGAGAGGAGCAAGAGGGGCACACACACGCTTCCATGCATGGAACTACACAGAATATTCCAAAATTATTTATGTTGACGCTGATTACATGTTGATGACCAATATTGATGAACTTTTTGACCTTCCAGATGACTTTGCGGCCACGCCTTGCTCGAGGCCTGGCGTAATTGATTTCTGCTTAAATGCAGGGTTGTTGGTGTTTAGACCAGATTGCAAGGTTTACCAGGAAATCATGAACTTTTGGAGGGAAAGCACAGAGATCTTCACCTGCGTCAATGACCAGTCATTACTCTACATGTATTTTCTTGAAACTGGTAAATGGAAAACATTGCCCTATGCATATAACGTCAGACGAATTGTCTTTAGACCCATGAAGGCATTCCATTTCTCCTGTTGCCGGCCACCCAAGCCATGGTCTGCAGAATGTAGACCAAGCAGAAGAGAAGTCGGTGATTTTAAAGGACCAGTCCTCACTCTGGATGACATGGTGTTAGTATACTGGAAGGCTTTCTATGATATGCTAAAGAAGTACAAGTTGGAGCGCTGGTGGAGATCGACAAAGTTCTTCAGGCCAGCACAGGAGTTTGGAAATGTGACTTATACTGATTGCTGGAAGCAAGACCCGGTCCCGGTTGTTCAAAAAGCGGATAACTCTATCCACCGGATAAATAACTATCCATTGGATAATGCGCATTTTTCTGTTAATATTTATCCGCTGGATAGCGGTTCATCCGATGGAGAGCGTTATCCACCCCTTAAACAACCGGGCCAAGGGCTGAATAACTAGGACGTTTCTGTTGGACAAAGTTGTTGTAGGAATTGTTACTCCACTTAGATGGTATTCTATATTCCACCACAGGCTGTTACAAACATTGGTACGCTATGCGTGCAGATCCCGATGACGTTTTGTACTTCGTCAAAACTGTAACATAATATTTCGTTTCACAATATTGTTTAATGTAACATGGTTTATCAAAAGAGCGATGCACTTTGCAACCAACGTTCCGCCTTACCCTAAACTGCTCAACCCTGCCTTCCTTTCTCTCCCCTTGAGGTAAACAAATGTTAGCGTGACTAGCATATGGCCCTGTGTAACCTTTGGTAACGAACAGCGTGACGTTTATAGCGCGACATGATGATGCACTGTTGAAAATTGCGCAAAAAGTATGTTATTACCATGAGCGGTAAAAAGATATAACTCTGTCTCGGTTAGCCGACAACACGTTTTTCAAGCTTATTTTATTGCTACCGCTTTCAGTCAAAAGCATGTCGAAACCAGTCATATGTGTTCTAATTTTCTAGAGTTTTACCAAGAACATTCCAGAATGTTCTAAGGAATATTCCAGAACACTCCAAAGAACGTTCTAGTACAGTTTGACAATTTCTTTAGAATTGTAAGCAAATATGTAGTGTTAGTAAAAATAGATTTCTTGGAAGTTTCTAAAGCATTTTGAGATATGTATACCAGGGAGCAGCTTTCAGTCAACTCATACAGTTTTAAGAAACAGTGTAAGCATCCATGCTTTTAAAAGATCTATGTTTGACTATGTAAAGAACAAATGCATTTTTTAAATATGTTATTTCAAGTTTATAATAATTAGTTAATCCGTTTTTCTTTATGTGATTAGTTATACTAGTAGTTATGGTTAGTTATAGTATATATCGGAAATTAAACCCATATGCTGTAAATTAATAAAATTATCGAGATATGGGGATCTTCTTAGAAAAGCTCCCTGGAGCTTGCTAAGATCTCCAGCCATTAGAGCAGAGCTGCTTCACAGGGTCGAAGGCCCGGCGTGAGTGGAGCTTTATACCCAATTTTTTTATGCGACTCAATTTTTGTGGTCATGTCGTCATTCATGCATGGCCGTACGTTCGTCGCAACATGTTTCTTGCAGTATGTTCGAAGTGTCCTTGAATGTTCACGTGTCTATGCTGAGGCTGGTGAAAAATGGCGGACTACTAGTATAAACGCTTCAGTCTAAACACTCCTCTTTGACTTGTTTGAGGCTTTTAGTGAAAAGGAAGTACTTTTGTGGACCTCTGCTAAGATAAGACTGATGTTATAACGGGGTAAAGAGTAATATCTTATACACTGGACACTGACTAGAAGCAAAATTCGGAAGGCCTGTTATCACGGGAGAAGTTCGATCTTAAGTCGGGTGTTAAGTCAACAATATGGCCGCTGACTCATCGTACGCTGGATTTTTTTTGTGTCCTTGAAATGAAGACATTTCTTTTAAAAGCTCAACATGAAAAGGAAAAGACCTGAAGAATACTTGACGGCGCGTATAGAAGAAATATTGGACAGCTAACTGCTTCAGTTGAAGGTACAAAATTCTTGCTCGACGGACAGACTTGTTTTTTCAGAGGAGAATCTCAAAAGACCACACGAGCTTCAAACTTTCGGTTGAATTCTCAAGTACTTCTTCCACTTCTACGGTAAAGTAAATTACTTAAATTCTCCCGATATCGAATGGAATTGCTTCCGAGTAATTTTTTCTCGAGGCCGCAACTGAATGGACTTTAATTTCCTAGGCAAACAAATGCTTTTCTAAATAAACGTTTTTGTTTATGAATTCTTGCTGTCCCTTTCAGCCTGTGTTTAAAAATGTTAATTGAAGGAATTTCATCAGTAAGCCATTTGTAAGGTTTTAACCTTACAAATGGTTCTTTTAAAAAAGAACCCAAATTAAATTTTCTATTGCATTTTTTTATTATTTTGCATTTCAAGTTTGTTTGGCAATGTTTATTTCGCAACTCGTGTGTATTATTAATACTAACTACTCCACACTGAGTTGGTGTTGTTTTTCATGCCAAGCCATTTTTGTTTCCCTCGGTACCCCTGTGAGCTGGGTTGTTTCGATGATGTTGACCAACTGAAAAATCGCTCGGTCGCCAATATTGTTTGAAGCTCTGTACCCGAGGGGGGTACTCCGATTTTCAAGTGACGGGGAAGATCGAATGGGGGCAAAAATCAAAACCCAAAAAAATGTCTAGGGCTTCCAACAAAACCCCAAAAAATCCCTGGACCAAAATTAACCCCAAAACAATCCCATGCCGAATTTCCGAGCCTTAAAAACTTCCAGAAAGGATTAAATGATATAACACGAAAAAAAAAACACACACACACTAGAAATTGAATGTTTGTGTTTGTTTGTTTATATATACCAGCTGATTTTATCTTTTCTTCATCTAGTAGTCATTCTAACAACACTAGGGACACCTAAGAACATCTTCTGTTTCAACAATAACATTATGAATGGCAACTCAAAACAAGACCACCCGGAAAAGAACAAGTTTGGTTGTACCTCATTCGCAGAACTACGCGGCCGGGATACGCGGGCACTACCACGGATCTTCAGATTGTTTTGAATACCCAAGAAAATCCCTACTTAAATCAAGCCACCCAAAGAAAATACTTGCCAAATTTTCCTACCCAAAAAAAATCCCGGAATGGAAAATTTCAAACCCAAAAAAATCCTTCGATCATCCCCGTCACTTGAAATCCGGAGACCCCCCCCCCCCCACCGGCTCTGTACACATTACAGTTAACGGACACGGTCACCGCGGATTTCAGCATATGTAGGCCTACAATTTTATTTCCCTTGGCCTGTAGAAAAACACTAATTATAAAAAGAGCACATCTCTAGAAAAAGATGCCCTTGTTTTACCGCTTAACTTTTGTAACAAAATAATACTGGACAGCAACTGATCGTGAGTTAAGTTAAACTCTTTGCCGAATAATACTTCGCGGGCGAAAACCTTGTGCCATTTTCCCTCGATAATTAACGTGTGCTTGGAAGCTTCCGAAAACCTTTTTCGGGTAAACTGCCCGATGCTGGGGAAATATTATTAATTTTAGCGAAGTTGTTTGACGGTTGACAGAACTTAACAGCCAGAGGGATGCATGCGAATCAGCGAGAAATGCGTATTTGCATTGAAAAGTCCGTCGTGTCGCTGGCCGAGAGAAACTTAAATGGGTCTGTTAGAGCAACTGTAGTTTCACGCGTACTCTTCTTGAACTTAATTAGCTTTCCAAAGAATGCTGCAAGAAGACCTGCCAGTGAAAGCCGTGCTGAAGTCTTCTCTTCGAAGAAAAATAAGTCAACTTCACTGTTTCCACAGCGGCCCGCATTGTGTTTTTGCCTTTATGTTTTCCCTTGTTGTTTTTCATCTATTGGCGAAAAACTGCACAATTGAAATGTATTGTATTTAAGGGGCCGATAAGTTGAGAAGAATTTCATCTTTACAATCCACAAATGCATTTCAATTTGTTCAAATTTAAGAGTGTTTATCGCTATCGGACAAAAACGCAGAACAATTCACGAGTAGAGAAATAAGTTTTATGATGGCACGACCTTCCCCTTTAAGAATGCTGTTAAGGTGGCTCCCTAGAGTCATAATACTTTTTGTGTTATTTCTTGCATTCAAAATGAAATACTATTGTAAACTCTGTAGTTTGAGTAAAAATACTCCGTGAACTACAATACTGACAATCCACCAAGAAGCCATTTTTTGGTAGCTTAACCAAGCTATTCAAATATAAAGTTACGTAATGTGGACTTTTGAGTCTATGTATGAACTCCTATCCTATTCTGTGGCACTTTTGAGTCTGTAGATGAAATCCTAAAGTGTGACCCTTCAAGTAAAAATTACTAAGCAGTACTTTCCTGTGGTGCTGTTTATTGTGCTGTACATGGTGGTTCTAAATTTTGAGTCTGTGGATGAAATCCCAAAGTGTGAGCATTCAAGTGAAAACTACTGAGCAGTACTTTCCTGTGATGCGGTTTATTATGCTGTACAAGGTGGTTCTAACTTTTGAGTCTGTGGATGAAATCCTGAAGTGTGACCATTCAAATGAAAGCTATTGGGCAGTACTCTCCTGTGGTGCTGTTTATTATGCTGTACAAGGTGGCTGTAACTTTTGAGTCTGTGGATGAAATCCCAAAGTGTGACCATTCAAATGAAAGCTACTGAGCAGTACTTTCCTGAGGTGCTGTTTATTATGCTGTACAAGGTGGTTCTAACTTTGAGTCTGTGGATGGAATATACTAAATTGTGACCATTTAATTGAAAGCTCCTGCACTTTCCTGTGGTGCCATTTATCATCCTGTGGTACAAAGTGGTTCTAACCTTTGAGTCTGTGGATGAAATCCTAAAGTGTGACCATTCAAATGAAAGCTACTGAGCAGTACTTTCCTGTGGTGCGGATTTTTATGCTGTTCAAGGTGGTTCTAGCTTTTGAGTCTGTGGATGAAATGCTAGTACATTCATAGCTTTACTGATTCAGTTTTGAATTTTCAGCCTCTTTGCGCTTTAGAGTAAAAGAGTTACAATCAATACGAAAACAAACTGAGGGAACTCTTGCCTTCATGAGGTTATAACCGATAATTTACTTATTAATTATGAAAGCTGTTGCCTCGCTTACATTTCATCGAGAAAAAATAAAACATTTCACCTTAGTTTCAATTAGTGTTTCAATAAGCTGACCAAAAAATATGCAAAATTAAAACAACCACTAGAAGAAGAAAAATTACGTAAAAATAAATTAACGCATTTACGTTTTTTACGTCAATGATCGATGATGATTAAGAGACTTCGCGTTGTACCCCGTGAGATCAAGCAATATATATAAAAAAAATTAACAAGAATAAAAAAGAACAACTAATTTTGTTCAAAAGCAGCTTATGTTGCCTGATTTCTCTATTTTTTCATCGCTTCATCAGCTTCCCCGCAAGAGATGTTTTTGTGTACAATGATTCATTAACAAAAATAATTTGAAATCAAAGCATTTGAAGCATTCTTCAACGCAATTCCTTGGCAACAACTAATGTATGATACAAATCTGTCAAATTTATAATATATGTTTCGCTCACAAAATATCAGTTGAACGTTGAAACACCTGTTACTTCCGATAATCACCTTTTCAAGTTATAGCGACAACAAGAAAAGGTAAGAATGGTTCGTTTTACTGCATTTGCCTTTTACAAACTTTCTTCTTTTGTGATATGATGACATGACCCTCTTCTTCCCTACGTGGCACATGAGGCTGAGACCAGAGATTTCCACTCCCTTCTGTCGGTGGCAATCTTCTCGACTCCGTTCCACTTCGCCCCTGTTGTTTTCATTTCAGCCTCGTTTGTTCTCCTCCACGTTTCTCGTGGCCGGTCTCGTTTCCTTCTTCCACTAGCCGGTATCCACCTCGGTGCAGATCTTGTAAATGCACTCCTAGTCTTTCCGATTATCGTGTTCAAGCTATCTCCATCTCCGTGGTTTTATTACCGTGGTGATGTCCCGCTGACGTGCCTTTTGATAGAGTTCCTTATTTGGGATCTTCTGGGGCCAATTTATTCTGCATATCTTTCTCAAACATGAAGTGCATGTGGAAGCCTGATAGCCTCTGACTGTCTCTTTGGTGACCATCGAGCATTCTGCACCATACAGGAGTACTGACAAGACGTTGCTATTATAGATCTTTATCTTGCTTTTTTATCGAATGTTACGCGACCTCCATACTTCGTTCAGCTTAATGATTTGGCTTTCTGGAGTTTGTTGGTAATGTCCTTCAGTCTCCGTGGCATTGGTTTTACTCATAATACTACTCAAGTAGGTAAACTCCTCTACTTCTTCTAAGTCCTCGTTCTCCAATTGCACGGGTAATGGTGTAATATTTTTCATTTGTGATATTTTCGTGCACCGTACAAGGTTCACAAAATTAAACAAGCGAAAATCAATTAGTCAGGAATTCGAATAGCGGCAAAGCAGCTTAGCAGCTAAGAATGCGATATCAGTGCGACTTAAAGCGTAGAGAAATTCGTTCCAGTCCCAAAAGGAGGATCCTAGGATATTTTGCCGGAGACAAAAAAAAGAGATCGAAGTTGAGAAACATACTTAGTAGAAATAACCTGCGTCGAAAAAAATAACGCAATATCTGAAATTTGCCTTTTTTGGCGTTTTTACATTGAGCTGGGAGATAATTCTGCGCCCCTCAGATGGAGAGACGCAGAGCGAATGGGTACCCGTTTGAGGGGTAGAGGTGATTTCTGGACTTCAGCTTTTCCTCTATATTCAGATGTGCTGCATTTGAAAATTTTAGTTGTATATTCAGTATTACAGTTTTCGTCACACTCTTAGCTTTCGGTTAAACGGGGAAAATTACAGGAACGTAGCTACGCTTCAGAAAATAACGACCCCTCAAATTTTCTAGAAATGTTCTTTACAATTTCTTGTGAAAAAGACCTGTCGCATTTGCTCATAAATTCTCATGAATCTGTCCAGATTCATGACGTACTGGTGTGGCTGCCATTGACTAAGGTCTGATCTAATTCTTCAAAGAAATAGACCAGACCTTAGTCAATGGGAGCCACAGCAGTACGTCATGGTGTACCAATTTTTTCTTCTGTTCGTAGTTGGCCATGTTTTCAAGAATCGTTATTTTTGCTGTGGGTATCATATCCGCTCTAAGCAAGCCAATCTACGTCGAACTTAGGACCTCGGACTCTGACTACGCCACTTGTAAACATTTTGGGGTAAGTTTATGAGGACTAATTATTGTTATAGACAGCTTAGACTACGAGCAGTCTCTCTTTCTGCTCAGGGAAAGTTGAGCGACGAGAACACCGGAGTGACTGCCAAAATCGCCTACCGCGTGGAACAAGCCTGACTAGTGTAGTAAACTGGAAAGAACTCACTACAGAAGAGCAGCTTATCTCGCGCGCGTCACATGTCCGCGCGGGAACAATTTTCGCTCTCGCTCGCACGTTCTCTTCTCTCGAATATCCCTGAGCGGAAAAATGCTCCTCGTAGTCTAAGAAACCCCAGTAAGCCCATGAATATGAACAAGTCCGCATCTGATTGGCTTATTTTTAATATCAGGGTATCACCTCATAGCCTGTTAGTAGAACAGTCGTGCGCGTTTCTTTTAATGTTAGGTTGTCCACATAATGAAATGATAATTCTTCATAGTCACTTGGCGCTGCGTGCTTCGCTGTTTATGAGCTCATGAGTGACTCGGTTCATAAAATAATTGTGAATCCTTTTATCCCCCATGTGGGGGCGCGGTGGTGGAGTGGTTAGCGCGTTGGACTTCAGTTCTGAAGGTCGGTGGTTTGATGCCCAGCCCCTACAATCGTGATGTTTCCTTAGACAAGAAACTTTACCCCGCATTGTCTCTCTCCACCCAGGTGTATAAATGGGTACCGGCGACATAGTGCCTAGGGGCAATCCTGTGATGGACTAGCTTCTCATCCAGGGGGAGTAGCAATACTCTCAGTTGCTTCATGCTGCAGAAACCGGGTTAAGCTCCAGCCGTGTGGGCCTCCTTGGCTCGTGTGCGACTTTACCTACCTACCTACCTTCAATCCGCATTATTAGTATTATCATTTCATTATGTGGACAACATAGCATTAAAAGAAACGCGCACGACTGTTCTACTAACAGGCTATGAGGTGATATGATATGATATGATATGATATGATATGATATGATATGATATGATATCAGTTGGGACATTAGTTGGGACAGTTTGTTTTGGCATCAAGGCATTCTATCTTTGGTGATCATTTTTGTTATTCTCATGTGCTGCATGTTTGATCAAGTAGTGATATTGTAAGGAGAAATTAGGTGCTTGCAAGGCACGGTTGATCAAAGCTCGTTTCGATATGATCGCCAATGGCAGTCCAATCGCTGGAAAAAGTGATCAGCGATTGCAGCGAGGAAATACAAACTTGACACGCTGCCATTTTGCAATGGAACAGACTATGCTATGGAACAGACTACAAACCTATGCATAGCTTGGTTTACATATGATCGGTCACGATCACTCAGTTATCAATTGTTGGCAATCGCGGAAACAATTGCCAACAATGAAAACCAATTTAAAACTGATTTTCTTTTCTTTCGAAATTTCTACATAGGAAATTCGAGATTGGCTTTTAATGCAACTTAGGGAGTTCCCTGATCAACAAGACCTGCTGCACGCGATCTCTTTTAAATGGCAACACCTGGTCATGGCTCACAAAGCGGGTCTGTGCCTCGGAGTACAGTATGACAGCTTGAAGAAAGTCGCAGTGGACGCAAGTATGGGTTTTACGCAATCGTCGCTTCCAAGAGTGTAAAAAGTTTTAAGATAAAACGAATAAAACTACAACATGACCTTTCAACTGCTGTTATTGAGGCATTACTCTTAAGATTTTTCCATGCATAGACTTAAAACGCAGACCCAACCCGTGTAGCATAACAAACAGCACCGTACGAAAGTACTGCTCAGTAGCTTTCATTTAAATGGTCACACTTCAGGATTTCACCCACAGACTCATAAGTTAGAACCACCTTGTACAGTATAATAAACAGCACCACAGGAAAGTACTGCTCAGTAGCTTTCATTTGAATGGTCACATTTAAGAACTTCATCCAAAGACCACAGGAAACCACAGGACCACAGGACAGTTATGTTTAATAAATTGATTGAATGGTCACATACACTTTTCCAGACTCAACAGTTATGCTTACTACGTAGGCATAATGTATTTTATAGCGTGAGGTCTCATATAATAATGGACGATATTTGCCTTAGCCACTTTAGTGTTCCCCTTATTAGAAGTGCGTTCCTTGACCGGAGGACCCCAACCCTTGTTCTCGAATAAACTAATGGTTTTAGTGCTTTTACATAATGGTTCAAAAGGTTTAGCTATGTTATTTGATATTAACGCGCCATGTTAATATTCAAACTTCGTCTTTTAGAAATATTGGAAAAAGAAGGCTTGGAGAATATCGGTAAGTGGCCAAAGCAGAGGGAGGGGGGAGGGGGGGGGGGGACCCTGTAAAAGAAACCCAGGCCTTTGTCGTTTCTTTTGACCCCCTCGCTCCTAAGACGGCCATAGGGCACACGATCCCATTACATGCTTAGTGTTGGTTCAATTTGGATAACATTTGGGCACTAAAAATATCTTGGAGAGATCTGCCCCTTGGAAGCACAAAATCATCGCCCCTCCTAATAATCACCTTCACAATTTCGTTAACTTGTCTGCCTTATACTTTTAAGGTCTCGTCAGATGTATAATTTCTTTATATATCTTTTTTCTATATCTACATATAAATCATTTTTAAGGGTTTAAATACTTTTGGGAGGGATAGCCAGTTCGCTATTAAGAGACATTGTAATATAGTTTCATTGTTTGTTTGTATATAGTATAGCTTATTGTGCACGTACACGTCTTAACGAGTTTTTGTAAGCTCCCTAGTGTTCCGTGGATAAATAAACTATTGTATTGTATTGTATCGTCAATTTTTGACAGGACACCACGCACTGAGAACTACACTGAAGCAATGGTTTAGAGGCATACTGACCTTATATGTAGGAGGAATTGTCACATCATATAAAAGCTCTTAACTTTTCAATAGATTCACTCCACTAAAATAGTTTTAATGTTTTATTTCTTTCGCCGAAGTCGCCAAAGGAGAGATGGCAAGAGTGAGTTGAAGGTATAAGAGGCGGGCAGTTCAAACCCACTGTCCCCCTCCCCCACAATCATTTAAATATATTTGTATACTGAATTTGTCTTCTTCAACAGAGGATCTGGAGTACAAACCATGCGTGGGAAAAGTCATGAGAGAATGCTTCAGTGAAGCAGACGAGTGGGAAAACCCACAGGTCTTTTTCTACGCAGAGTGCTATGAATGGAAGCTCGCATCCTGCAACGAACGTATGTTGCAGGCATACATTGCACACGGGAAGGCCTTTCGGAAATTCTTGACAGCTGGTAAAAATTATTAGTAGAGATGATCCAAGGGCTTGAATCTGTATCTCTAAGATACTTAGTCGTGTCAAGTACAGTTCTTTTATTATTACTCACTTGGAGTTGATAAGATAATTAAACCTACAGCTTGCATTTGAATGGTGACACTATAAGATTTTACAAACAGACGCAAGTTAGAACCACCTTGCATGTAGAGCATAATAAACCACTGCTCAGTAGCTTTCATTTAAGTGGTCATACTTGAGGAAAGTACTGCTCAGTAGCTTTCATTTGAATGGCTACACTTTAGAATTTCATTATAAATAGACCCAGAATTACTGCTTAAAAAATTCTTAACTTAATCAACTCCAAATAATAATAAACCAGGGTTTTTTTTGTGTTAGTAGCCCGTTGACACGTACAATAATAACAGGCCCCTATAACCACGCATGACCATAAATTGTAACAGTTATTACTAGAATAGAAGTTGAAGGTGATGTACTCGCTGTGCTTGTACTGTAAAATAAATTGGGGAAAATAAACTTGGTGCAAAGCTGAAGGCAAATAATGTAGTTTTGTTATTTGTTGTTCGAACATTCATGTAAGGAATGACAATTTTCATTACTTGCATCAAATTTAAAACAAGAGTTATTATTACAAGGGTGTTACCTGTCAGTATGGGTGATGGGAGAGGCGGTCGAGTGCTGGAAACTTTCACTCACCCTAAGTCAGTCCGCATAAGATTTTCATACCAAATTTTGGAAATATCCCAAATTTTTTTTCCATTTTCCAGGCCAAAGCTCTTGGTTAGCCCATGGACAAACGAGTACGAAAGTGAATGCAAGATTAAACTCTATCAGAGCGCACAAGGGTCAGTGAGAGTGCATGAGAGTTAAGACCGAGAGTTTGAACTCCATCGATTCTAATCAGAATCTAGACAGATTCAAACTTCAGTAGTCAAGCGTTCAAGAGTCTCCGAGCGCATGAGAATTTAAGACCAAATGAGAGCGCGAATTTCAACTTCCAACGATTCTAAGAACTGACACTTTACGAGAGCGTCCGAAAGTCGCCGCGAGAGCACGAGAGTTAAAAGTCCGGGCCAAATGGAACGAGAGTAGCTGAGAGTTGAACGAAAGCTTTCTCCAACTCTCGGTGACTATCAAAAACAGCGGCCAAACGAAGACGAGAGTTGTCTGAGAGTTTGACGAGTACTTTCACCGTGTGGCTGCTAGCCGACAAAATGAATGTTTCGCACAGAAGTAAAGCCACTGAGTGTGTGTTGTTACTGTGTTTGTTTGACGAGGAAGAAGAAAAAACTACTGTCAAACACGGTCAAACATGGAATCAGATAAAGCGTCGAGACTTGACTTGGTACGACCGGTTTTTTGATCCAATTGAAACCCTCGGTGACTCGCATGAAACATCTGAACAAGTTCAAATTCGAGAAAAGGGCATGAAAGTTTGAGGCCAAACGAGAGTCTGGGCGACTCTTCACGACTCTCGCTCTCGTTTGGCTCCGGTTTAAGAAGATTCTATTTTGCCTATAATACATGAGCGTGTGCGTAAAACGCCTTCCGCGCGGAAATTTGACACCCACTGGGGAGTCAAGTTACCGCGAGGTACGCGTTTTTCGTACGCACTCGCGTGCTTCCTAATATACCTCTGGAACATGACAATCACAAACTGTCTCTAAAAGGTCAGGGACGATGTTAGCAGTCCGCGAGATGTTCGCGAGCCTCGCGTGCGCTCTCGACATTGCGCCCTGTCATTTCTCAAGTGCCTTTCACGAAGACTACATGTTTCTCTTCTGAGATAAAAAAAAAGGTGCTGCTATCAGCTTTGTCCTACCCAGGTAGTCAATAGAAGTCTGCGTGCAGACCACGCGCCTCCGGGCGTTCTTCAAAACTTTGTCGTATACAGTCATTCACCATAAACGATCGCATTGGCCAGGATCGCTGGCGACGTTCGCCATTCTTGGACAGTTCCTTCTAGTGCGTTATCGCAACAGTTTATCCTAGCCTCCCCGAATTTCGAGCTTGATATGTAACGGGAAGCCCCGGTTTTAGTCTAAACTTCTCTTCTCCTCCGTGCGCTGGTTGTGTGTCCCTTGCGCCTTTGATGATGAAATACTGCAGTTGTTACCTTAACGGACTAGGGTTGCTGCTGTTGCTACTGGTGTTGCTGCTGCTTTGGGCTGTCGCTGAAAATGCTGCTCCTGCCAAGCAATGGAACTGACATGGATCTTTGCATCAAAGTTTCATGACATCTTGGATGATCAATGGCTGCATCACAGGAGTTTGTTCTTAACAAACGCTGTCTCAGTCTTTTAGTCACGGTTTGCTCCTCTTCCACATTTTCCACTAAGCTAAACGGAGCGATTCGATTACTCTTCCCTTCCGAGTTTTTCTGCACGTATTTGGATAATGAAGGGTTAGTTGTTCTTGCTTTATCTCGTACGCGTGGTCCTTTAGCATGAATTGATGCCGTTGTAATCACGATAGTTGAGGGTTTCTGCAGCTGTGGACTGTGGCAGCAGTTATTGTCTAAAACGAGCGAAGAAGCTGATACAGATCTTTTCAACATTACATCTTGAAACCCCAGAACACCTTGATCTAAATCAAAGGACGCTGATCTTATCAATGAACGACGGCTCTGCATGTTTTCTATTTTTACTGCATTTTCCAGGGAGCCAAATGAATCCTTCCGTCTAGCAGAACGCACTGCACTAACGTTGAGCCTGTTTGGTTGAGGTTTTCTGAGCCCCAAAATCTCGAGCACGGCTATTCTAAAGCGGCGGTCTCTATAGCAGTAGAGGAGTGGATTTACTATGGAATTAAGCTGCATCAGTGTCTCCGCCGACCGGAAATACGAACTCTTGCGAAAGGTTGGAAAAACTTCTCCCAACAAAATGATAGCTATCACTGGGACAAAGGAGAGAATCAAGGCACTGGTTAGCAGGCCAGTCGTCATGGCAACTTTGTTTTCCAGTTGCGCTTTCACCAGAGCACTGACTTGACGGATTTGGCTCAGTTTACGTTTGCGTGCTTCACGGTACGCCATAATATAGAAAAATGCTGTAAGAATTATGGCCAAAACTCCCAAAACCGGTGAGAGAAAAATATTGTGGTCCACATCGATTGTTCCCAGGGTAAAATATAAAAGTGTTGCCAGAACAACCACGAACCAAGCTATTATTGCAAGCTTCTTCACCCGGCCTCTTGTTACAATAACTTTATATTTATAGCATTTTCCTATCGCTACATACCTCTCCCAAGCGATGGCAGTCAGATGAAAAAGGGAACACCCGGAAGCAGCATACATAGTATTCGCACATACTAAATCTAGAATGCAAACCTGATCAAGCAGAACTTGGCGAGAAATCAGTAAATCAATAGCCACTGATAATGGCATGCTTATGGCGCCCACTAGGATATCTGCAACGGCCATGCTCGACAGCAGAATGTTGGAGGCTCTCTGTAGTTCTTTCCTAGTCCTCACAGCTATGATTACTAAAACGTTTAAAACAACTGCAATGGGAGATGCAAGCGATACGATGCCGAGCAAAACCCAGGGGAAAACGGTTTCCGTTAAGTCCCACGTGAAGGTTGGATCGTGTGTGCAATAAAACACTGACCTGGCTTCGAAAGAAGAGTTAGTGGTTTCTTCTATGTCGTCTAAATCCATGATAAAACACTTTCTCAAGGGAGAGAAAAACCACTGCGGTAGGCAAGACTGAAGACTAAAATTTCACTCCTCGGTCGCGAGCGTCACTTGTGTGAAAAAGCGCTGAGGTTCGGTATAAGGTGATACAGATATTTTTCTTACAGTTCTTAATATGTGCACTGAATTGAATAAGGAGAAAAACTAATCAGGTCGTTGTAAGGAGTAGATGCAACCAGTCCCGAGAGGTTCAAAGGCGTGGCGGCCATGTTGGTCACATTAAAATACATTAAAATGCATTAAATTAACAAATGGAGCTAATGAGAAACCTTTTAAAGGTACGCCAACACGGGGGCGATGCCTATTTTGTGCATTATTTCGACAAGGCTGTTTAATATCCTGAGGAAATCCCAGTTTTCAATAACTATTATGTTAACCGCTTATTTGAAATACAGCGTCAAGAGCGAACATTTGGACTTTGAATCTACTTTTCAAAACGTTATTCAAAGTCCCAGTGAGTCCATTTTAAGCAAAAAAAAGGCTGTGCTGTTCCAAACACCGTAAAAAATATATACAAATTATTCAGAGATAACAACTTCCACTGAATTTCGATTTTTTGCTTTGCAGTACTATCCGTCCCTTTTTACTAAATATGTGCAAATAAGGGGGAAAACTAACCAGGTCGTTGTATTTTGTTCATTATTTCGACAAGAATGTTCAATATCCTGAGGAAATCCCAATTTTCAATAACTGTTATGTTGACTGCTTGTTCGAAATCCAGCATCAAGAGCGAACATTTGGACTTTGATTCTACTTTTCAAAACATTATTCAAAATCGCAGTGTGTTTTTTTTTGTTTTAGCAAAATATAGAAAAAAACTTTTAAACAGGTCCAACTTTAACTTTATCTCGCTGTGTCATAACTGACACTATTTGATAAGCCGATTTAAAAAATTATCAAACGTTCTTATCATCCTTATTTTTGCGACCTACTTACTGAGGAAGAAAATAAACGAACGAAAAAAAAAAAGACTCATCTGTCCCAAAAACCCTTACGAATATGCCAATTAGTCAGAAATAATAACTTTCACTGAATTCTGATTTTTCTTTGAAGTATTATCTGTTCCTTAGTACTGATTCTCAAAAAAAAGATTTAAACATATCATTAAAAAAATTGCGATCATTTTTTTTTGGGGCAAAATCTTGACGGAAAAAAGTGCAAATGATGCTCAGCTTTCGTCAAAAAGGAAAATATGAATTTGTTTCACATTTCCAAGAGATCGTTTAGTTGAATTTATCCACGAAATATATTTTTTATCTAACAATTCCAGCAGATTCTCATTTAGCAAAACTCTGGAACACAGGTGGCCTTATTACATTAGTTTCCACCAATTGTTTTCCCTGTATGAGTCATCCTATTTGTCCAAAAAATCTTCTTGAAGTAAAAAATATATGTCTGCTCCTCACCCACTTAAAAAAATCTGACAGTTACAATTTCATTCACACTGTTTTCAGCAAGTTTCAACTCCCGTAGATTTTAATTACATCATAGCAGAAAGACAAAACATTTCATTTGTATTTATTAGGCTTTTTTTTCATATTTGGGAATTTCAGCATGCTGTTAGGATTACGTAGTTTCTCACCCTACAGTGGCTTTTTTCCCTTTCTTTCGCACTTTTTTATCAGGGCTTCTGATGATGACAGTTTTATTTTTGAAAACTGAAGAAGCTACTCGCACTACTTCTCACTGATGAAGAGACAGCAATCTCGAAACGTCTGAGGATTTTTCCAACACTTTCTCCTTCTAGCGCACAGACACTACACAAATTATCACCAAGAATGTCTCGCAAAGCTTATGGCCTTATTACTTTTACATGCGTTGAGGGAAAACAATATATATTTAAAGGGCGTGTTGAGTCTTTAAATGTTTTTTTTTTAGTTTCATTTAACGTTTCAATTCCAAATATTCTAGTGACATACAGAAAGATATTAGCTGTTTCAATAGATATCGTTGCTCTTCTTCAATGTGGAAAGCTATTTATGGTCAGATTGTTTTGTTTTGTTTGATTTTTTCTCTTCAATTTGTTTCTTTGAATTTTGAGTAATTTTTATTTGCATAACCCAGTGGCTAACCGGCTGAAAAGTTTGCAATCTAATTCGCTACGAATCTGTGTCTTCTCTCAAATGATACAGTTCACCACAATTATTCACCACTAAGTTTTCCTTGAGTCTGTTTATTTTAATTGATTACTTGACGTTGCAATTTTTATCAGCAAAAATCTGGAAATGGGTTTAAACATCACCCACCGCTGTCCCAAACACAGATTAACTTAAATATCAAGTCGTAAAAATTTGACAGTTTCCGTTGTGTGCGCTACTCACCCACTTAAAAAAAAATATAACAGTTGCAATTTTATTTAGAATGTTTTCAGAAGGTTATAACTCCCTTAGATTTTTATTACATCGAAGCTTGCGTTTGCGTTGTCAAGAAAGACATTATATTTGAATTTATTGGCATATTTTATAGACTTGGGAATTTAAACAACCCTATTTAGTAGCTTTTGTTTGTTGTTTTTTTCCTGTAGTTACCAGGGTTTCCGATGATAACATTTTTATTTCAAAACTAAAGAAGCTACTCGCTGTAATACGTAAGCCCTTACTTGTACATGCACTAAACGAAACCAAAAATGTCTTAAGGGGATTTTGACGCATATTGCCATTTTTGGTGTTTCGCTGGTAATTACAATCTATTTCGTTATCTGAGAAGACAGAATAACTTTGCTTTGACACCTGCACACTTTCGTATACCCCTTGTAAGTGTTGAGGTTTCAAATGTACTTGCCAGTTCACAATATAGCAATGGCACTCAAAAATATGTTTGCTGTTTCGATAGATATCGTTGCCTAACTTTTCCTCTTTAATGTGGAAATTTGTACATGGTTAGATCGTTTGTTTTGTTCGAATTTCTTTGTTTCTCTTCAATTTGTTCCCATGCATTTTGAATCAGAATTTTGCATAACCCAACGGCTAACCGTCTAAAAAGCTCGCCATCTGATTGGCTACACAGCTGTCTTCTATCAAATGTTAGTGTTACGAAAATTGTCTAGTATTACTCAGAACCTTCCAGAACATTCCATAGAACTCTCCAAAACGTTATGAAGTGCTTAGTCATTTAAATGATTATGTGATTTCTTTAAATAGTAAGTAATAAGGTAATGTTACTAAAAATAGATTTCGTAGAAGTTTCTAGAACTTGTTGTGATAGGTATATAAGTAAGAGCGTTTCAGTCTACAAAAGAGAGAGTTTTGAGGAGTTTTGAGAGAGTTTTGAGAGAGTTTTGAGAAGTTGTTGTGCGAGCTGTGTGCTGAACCTAGTGAAGTGGCTGTGTGCCGTGCTGTGTGCCAAACCTCGTGAAGTGGCTGTGTGCCGAGCTGTGTGCCGTGTTAGAAGAGTCTGTGTGACATAGCAGTAGTGCTGTAAGCTGTAAAGATTACTTTCATCTTGGAATAAATCTGCTTGTTGCTGTTACCGACAACCCTGCGTTCCGTCTACAAACGAACCACTCCTTTAACGAAACTCGTAACAGTTAGTCACCACTAAATTTTCTCCGAATATAGTTAGTTTAAATTGATCACGTGACGTGATAATAGCGTTCACCAGTGGAGCGACACTATGTGGCGATAGGGTCCATTTCGTGAGAATACCCGGATGGATAGAACTCGTCCGCCAACTGAAAAGCCCGTATAAATTTTTCTAATTCATTAACAAACAGGTTGCTTTCGTTGTATACTTATAACTCGTACTCGTCTTTTTTACTTCAAGCATTCGTCTTATAGGTCAAAATTAGTTTAGAGCTTTAAATTCGAAATGTGGGGGTGCGGTGGTGTAGTGGTTAGCGTGTTGGACTTCAGATCTGAAGGTCAGTGGTTCGAGGCCCACACTCTGCCATCATGTTGTTTCCTTAGACAAGTTACTTTGCCCCACATTGTCTCTCTCCACCCAGGTGTATAAATGGGTACCGGTGACATACTGCTGGGGCTAACCCTGCGATGGAGTGTACCGGTTTGCGGGTTCACACAGTCGTGGAAAGGTCATGGAAAGTCACGGAGTTTGAAGTTTGCATCCCAGGCCTGGAAAAGTCATGGATCATGAAAAGTCATGGAATTTCAGATTTTCCCCAAAATTGATTTTAACTGATGGTTGAAAAGTAAAAAAAAAAAAAATGTAACAAGTGTTAATTTTGAGGACATGGAATTGAAATAAAAGAAAATCATGGAATTTTATTTCCCAGTTTCTGTGTGAACTGTGGATTTTAAACCCATGTTTTACACAGAAATGCCTACAAATGGACTACACAAGATTTTTTTCGGGACGAAATAAAGTGGGCGTAAAAGCGAGGTGACCATGTTTATGAGATGGCCTAATATGGGGTTCTGCTATAGTAGGCGCGCCACCCCTTATCCGCCTGCTAGCATGCTTCCCTGTTTTGCGATTTTTTGCGATTTTCAGTCTTGATAAGCGATCAGCAAACAGAGGCGTAGCCAGGATTTTTCCAGAGGTAAGCACAATTTCCCAAATCCCCCCTCCCTCCTCCCTTCCTTTCCCTCAAGTCTCCAATCTTTTTTCGCTTGCTTTGTTTAAATTTTGTTTAGGATGTGAGTCAGTAATGGTGAGGTTATGTTGTAGCGTTCTTTCTTGATATGAAACTGTAACACAGTCATAAATATTCAGACGGTCTCTCGTTACAATCACAGAGCTAATCTTCGGTCTTTCTTTCTTCCCAGCAAAGTCAGATCAAAATGACCTAATTTAAAGCTCTTTTCAGTCCTTTTCATACAGCTATTTCAATTAACGTTGTCGGAAAACCTACGCGATAAGACCGCAAGTTGCTATGGGTAATCGATTAATAAATTTAACAAACTTAGCTATGGCTCCCCCTACACGAAATAAATCATACAGGCAAGTGTTTATGGTACTTACACCGCTCCTATGGCAGCGACGACCGCGAAATTACAGCCGAATCACAAACGATTTTCAGCTACCCATACTACTTTTCGGTCTCGTCGCCCGACAACGTTAAGTGAAATAGCTGTATGTTTATCAACATTTCAGTTTATCTCCTTTTTTTTGGAATTCAGTCTATTTTCTACTTTTTCAGGTACGCACGTGCGTATGTGCGTACAGGAAGCTACGCCCCTGACAAATACGCGAGGTACGAGCTAGCGGGGAACTTGCATGAGACGAAGAAAGTGGATTTCGTTCTAAACCTTCCAGAGAGCTCGTAATTCGGATTCGCCGAAACTCAATCATGCAAGACAGCATGCTCTGTGGCTAGAATGCTTGCTTTCCAGACATCTAGAACTCTTCTCACAGTATAAATATATTTTATTATTTTTTTTTGTTCATTGAGCTCTCTTACTGTTGGAATGTTTTTTAACAAATGTTAACCCGAGAAGCGAAGTTTCGATACATGCTAGTTCTAAGAACACCAACTTGCAAGAAAAATTATACCGAAACAGAAGCACTATCTCGTTTTCATTGTTTACCACTGAATTTATGTCGGCATTTCGAATTTAAAGAAATAAAAGTTGCACTCTGGCCAAGGAGGCGTACACGGCTGGAGCTTATTCCGGTTTCCGTAGCATGAGGCAACTGAGAGTATTGCTATGGACGGGATGTTAGTGTACACCCCTTGAATGTGAGCAGATTTTCGCGGCCTGTTGATGGTGGGATTAAATACGAATATCAATATAAATCAAGACTACTCAGTGTTAGCAGCCCCTTTGGAATACTCAAGTATGAAGAGAAACCAGGCAAAACGCGTGAAAATCACCTGCTGCGAGAAAGAAAATCCCCACTGCGAGTCCAGCGTGGCTGGTAACTTTTGTGCTTGTTCGCGCTTTTTGGTTATTGTCCAAGTTCTCGCTCAACAAGCTTTAAAAGAAACTAGGTACTGAACGTATAACGTTTACCTCTCGTTGTTAAAATGTATTCTACTGGGCAATGTTCATTTCACGCTTTCTCCACCGAAGCAATAAAATTTCAAAAATTTCACAAATGAAAAGGTGGGCTTTCTGTTTCTGTCGATTGATTTACTGGAAACACACAATTTAGACACGATGAACAGGGTTGAGCTCAGAAACGTCGCATGAGACAAAATCGAACCATTTAATCGGCCCTTGTAGGTAACCAAAACCTTTTTATATTATGCCTGCGTGTTGCTATTGCTGTTATTTAGATGCCTTACTCTCTTGCGCTCGTTTAGCCCGGGACAAACGAGGACGAAAGTGAATAGACAATGAAAGTCTTTCAGAGCGCACAAGGGTCAGCGAGAGTGCAGGAGAGTTAAGACCGAGAGTTTGAAACCATCGATTCTAATCAGAATTTAGACAGATTCCAACTCCAGTAGTCAAGCGTTCGAGAGTCACCGAGAGCATGAGAATTTAAGACAAAATGAGAGCGGGAATTTCAGCTTCCAGCGATTCTAAGTAAAACTTATGCAGACTCTACAAGGGCATTCGAAAGTCGCCAAGAAAGCACGAGAGTCACTGAGAGAGTACGAGAGTCGCCGAGAAAGCATGAGAGTTTGAGGCCAAACGAGAGCGAGACTGAGTTGAACTCTAGCTCTCGTTTGGCCCGGACATATTGTCCGCGCCAAACGACAGAAGACTCTCGGCGACTCTCGTGAAAAATTTGAACAATTTCAAATTCGATGAGAGTGGGCGAAAGTAAGCGAGAGTAGCCGAAGGTGCATGAGAGTTTGAGGCCAAACGAGAGCAAGAGTTTGTAAAAGCTGGGCCAAACGAGAGCGACAGTTTGAACTCTCGGCTACTCTTGCTCTCCTTTGGCCCCAGCTCTAAGCCGGCGCCAAACGACAGCGAGACCTCAAACTCTTGCGCACACTCATCGAATTTGACCTCGTTCAAGTTTTGTTTAATTTCCACACAATTACACACTATAACGATCGAAAATGGCCTGAGCGTTTTCAAGTCACCATTTTTTTATAGTTTACATTTTTACCCGTCCAAATACTAGACAAGTGGGTTTTCGGAAGACTCCACTTTCTTTTTAGTGCGGATAATAGGTGAAAACGCACATTTGTGGAAGTTCGAACTCTCGCTCTCATTTGATCTTATGTTCTAGCCCTCATAGCAAGCGCAGGCACTTTAGAAATTATGGTCAACCCTGTCTAACTCGGCTATACCTCCAGACCATGACAATCACAAACTGTCTTTAAAAGGTAAGGAACGATGCTAGCAGTGCGCGAGAGGTTCGCGAGCCTCTCGCGCGCTCTCGACATTGCACCCTGTCATGTCTTGAAGTGCCTCTCACGCAGACTACGTGTTTCTCTCCTGGGAGAAAAGTTGTTGCTGACAGCTTTGTTCTACCAGTTGAAACTTCTCTCCTTCTTCGTGCGCTAGTTGTATGTCCTTTGCGCCTTTGAGGATGAAATACTGGAGTTGTTACCTTAATGGAAGACGAAGGTTGCTGCTGGTGCTGCTGGTGCTGTTGCTGTGGGCTGTCGCAGAAAATCCTGCTCCTACCAAGCCATGGAACTGACATGGATCTTTACCTCAAAGTTTCATGACATCTTGGATGATCAATGGCTGGATCACAGGAGTTTGTTCTTGACAAACGGTGTCTCAGTCTTTTAGCCACGGTTTGATCCTCTTCAACGTTTTCCACTAAATTCAACAACGAAACGATTCGATTACTCTTCCCTTCTGAGTTTTTCTACACGTATTTGGATAACGAAGGGTTAGTTGTTCTTGATTTATCTCGTACACATGGTCTTTCAGCATGGATTGATGCCATTGTAATCACGATAGTTGAGGACTTCTGAAGCTGTGGACTATTGCAGCAGTTGTTGTTTAGTACAAGCGAAGGAGCTGACATAGATCTTTTCAACACTACATCTTGAAACCTCAGAACCCCTGGATCTAGATTACAGGACGCTGATCTTATCAATGATGGACGGCTCTGCATGTTTTCCATTTCCACTGCATTTTTCAGGGAGCCAAATGAATCTTTTCGTCTAGCAGATCGCACTACACCGTTATCTGCCTTGTTTGCTTGAGCTTTTATTTAAAAAAAAAAAAAAACATTGGTAGATATCTAGCAACCTATGCGGCATTGTTAGGTGTTGAAATATGGGATCCCTTTAGGGGGGTTCCCAATTGGACCTTGATTTGCATCAATGTAGGGGTAAAATGGGGTGTGTGTTATTGGGGTGGTGGTTGTGAGTAGTAAAATAAAAATATAAATTTATTAAGGTTATATGTTAATTGAGGGAGCGACCTCTGCAAAGCAGCACACTGCCACCTCAATACAAAAGAAATATAAAAAATTCAAAAATTAAATTAAATTAAATTTATATAAGTGTAATGTATATAAGTGTAATGGACCAGTCATAATATTTAGAGGTAATGGTAAAGGATCTGTGCGTTTAGTTTGTGTGGACGAGATCTGGTAGACTTGTGATAGTTGTGTGAAATTTGGCTTATTGTGTAGTGTATGTAGTTTTGTTTGTGTATGTAGAGTAAATATTGATTAGGTGGATAATTTTCTTAGAGTGAATGATCTATAAAAATGTGTAATTATGTGGTCTTTTTTGCGATTTCAGCATTCTTTCCTGAGGAACCAGTATAATATATAGAGTATCAGCATAAAAGATTTTCGTTCTTAAGTTTGTCGTAATTTTAATTTTCATCTACATGAATAAGTAACAGTTTTTTTACAAGAATGAACAAGTTTTGTACATTAATTATTTGCTGAGTATCTCTTTCGTCCATTTAAAAATCGCCAGTCTTGGTGTAAAATGTCAAAATAAAACCAAATGTCTGCCTTTCTTTCTCTGTTGCTTAGTAAAAAATTCATTTGCCGGGCTCTTTTTTCTGCTTTTCGTTCATTCCCCCAATATTGAGACGTAAGTACCCATTCGGCTATAATATTTGGGGAGCCTCCATTGCCAATGGAGAATAGAAACAGCTTGAATGTATCTTTATCGGTAATGGGTTTTTGCCAGAAAATACGTTTGATGTCGGAAGGCCAGGAATTGAGAGGATAGAATGCATCGTCGTTGATAGAGTGGAAGAGGTCTTGTCGTTTCAGGATGGTGGTAGATTTGGAGTTGTTAGAGAAGTTTGATTGGTAGAGGTTGAGGAAGAAATGGTTGTCTGTATGATTCAATAGTGCAGCTTAGTATTGAGATGTCTGTAGAGGATAAGAATTATAATATATAAATATAATTAAAATTTTTTGTTTTTTAGGTAACTGAGGTCAAAAAGAATAATTGAAGGAGAAGACAGGAATAAAATGGAGAAATAAAACAGAAAATGTGATATAAGATAAAATTTGTTGTTAGATGGAGACAGAGAGAGAAAAATCCGAAAGGACTTCTCATATAGGATATAAGATTAAGGATGCATTGACACCGTGGCTCCTTTAATGTTGTGAGTCGTCAGGGGCAAAGCACAACTGAGCAGGGATGTTTCTAGTCCGGCGCCAGACCTTTGCCCGACATCCCCGTGTCGAGTCCTGGAAAAACAGATTAAGGAGAACGAGGGATATATAGCAAGAGGCAAGAAAGTGGAAGACGGTAGCAAAAGAAAAGAGTATGATGGTCGGTAGAAAAACCGACTCTTCCAGAAAGAAACAGCAAATACGTATAAGAACCAAAAATAAAATAATAAAGAAGAAGAAGAAGAAGAAGGAGAAGAAGAAGAAGAAGAAGAAGAAAAATAAAATTAATTAAAATTGTTTGAATCGAAATTTATTGTATAATTTATTTATATTAGTCCAGTCCGTTAGCGTCGAAATTTACGAAAATCGTGACAAATCGCGTAAAAGCACCAAATTTGGCATACATGTCCTTGAGGGCATATAAAACAAACTTAGAAGGGGTGCCACGTGATCTGAGTATCCGGGGGGGCCACAGCACTCAAATTAATTTTCATTTATGGTCACAGGACTCCCACGCTCATGAATAGACCACTCACTGGCAAACTGAAAAGGATTTGATAGGCTTCTTTAACTGGCCTTGTCAGCGAACGACAGAAAATGACAACTAACAGCCGTTTAAGTTTACCGAGCCACATATCCTTGTATTTTCCGTACCCTTTTCGCTTGCCTGGGTTCTCTGTGGTCAAATAGACTTAACAAACCGAATCGTTACACTTCCGATAATTGTTAAGGGAACGAATAATTATTAGTTCGAATTAGTCGACAAACAGTCCCAAATCAGCAGCTCAAATCACAAGGGAAACCATTGCCTGCTACAGCTATTCAAATATTACATATTTTGGGTTATTTTCGCCATACGTTCAGGAACATGTACGCCCACCCATTGAGGAGAAGGATAACTGAAAGAACTGACTTCCGTTATTAATTGTTTTGAATTACGTTTCTTTACAGCCTCTCCCCCATTAAGTTCCTCTAGACAATAAAAGCAAGTCGGGTTGACGAGAAATCTGAAAAATGTCAGATGTTGCAAGTTTACTGTTGAGAAAGACATATCGCAAGAGACATTTTAAGGTCACTGACACATCTGCCTTTACTTTAAACGCTAGTTTAATTCACAGTACAATGACTGAAGAAACAAAATTGGTAACGAACATTAATATATGAAATAAACATATGTTTGAACTGCGGATAATGATAGAATTATAGGAAGATCATCGCAGTGAAGGTGTTTCAACTTAAACAGTTGAAAAGAAGAAACCTGAAAGAATTCAGGCTTGAACGGGAATCAAACCCATGACCTCTGCGATACCGGTGCAGCGCTCGAGAGCGCTATGATTATTTCATATATTAATGTTCATTTCTCCATCTACGGGATAAATACTATCAATTCACCAGCTCCCAGTTGGCTTGATACCTCAGTTGGTTAGAGCGCTGAACGGGTATCGCAGAGGTTATGGGTTCGATTCCCGTTCAAGACTGAATTTTTTCAGGTTTCTTCTTCCAACTGCTTAAGTTGAAACACCTTCACTGCGACGAACTTCATATAATTCTGAAATTGGTAACGTTTAGTTCAAGCTGCCATGAGTCGTATGTCACCAGCGAGTACCATATATAAGAAGCACGCACGCTTGCTACGCTCTCTTTCGCGGTAGTCAACCAGCTCCAACGATTAGTCACCACTTTTTCTAGCATCGTACGTTTTTCTTTCTTTTTTGTCTTGCAGTTCTTAATTCAGTACATCACATCCGGTACTTGACATTGCTTATACCGATAACATTAATCTAATCCCCCCCTCTGAGAAAACAGGGGCACCCAACGGTTCGTTTTCGAAGGAATATCTGTTCGGCAGACCGAAGTCGCCTGAGATATTCGGATTTAATTGCAGTGAAAACTATAGATTTCCATGGCGAAACATCACCTCACGGATTTTCTTAAAAAGGCGACTGATTAATTCCTTTTATTTTTAGAGGGACAAATATGTCGTTTAGAGTGTAAAATAAGGTCAGCTAGCATTTTCGGAAAGCCATTAGCAGCTCGGAAATTCGGCGGATGGGATTCCCTTTCCTAAAATTACGCAAATATGCCCTTAAAAACCTCGGTAACAATCTTAGAAACCAGAAAATGATATTTCAAGTATTTTGCTAAAAGTTTCTCTTTGGGTGCCCCCTAAGAAAAGACGCCGAGGTCTGCAGAACAGGATTTTATTGTATGTTTCAGGCGAGCGTTCGCCTGAAAAACGCGTAAAACATTAATCACGCTAAATTACTTGCGACTATTAGATTCTGAATACAACGCAGAAACGGAGAGCGAAAAGGCCTAGATATGGCGACGAGCTCAATCTTTCGCCCTAGAATAGCGAGGGACGTAAATAATTAACGTCTTAGAGTTTCAGTGTTGGTCTTTTGAATAACATGAGATCAGAGGGAATGGTTATTGTAATAGGCCAGAATCAGAATAGGTGTTTTGAATTAATGCCTGTCGTGCGCGCAGGCTCCTATTTACACCAGAGAGAATGACAGATTAACCCATAAAAATCCCCTTCTCCAGTTTGGTGAGAAAATTCTCAAGTTCGCCAGGTCATTGTAACTAACTGATGCGTTTTGATGTTTTATCGTCATGTTTTGTCGGCCTTTATCTCTTATGTCGATCGATCTCGAGATCTACAGTATGCGTGGCTGAGTGATCACAAATTGAATTATTGAATGTGTTGGTTTATTTGTAACATTTTTTAATTAGAAAAGAAATTTCTCTCCCACATATATATATGTCTTTGTCAAGAGAAAGCTTGAACTAATATAAGACTTAGATAAGCTGCTTATTACCCGTTTGGGATAAGCTTATTTTCCATTAGTCCGGCTTATGTTTGTTGCCCACCAGTCATGGCCAGTAATCTATTTACCCACAGGATTCCCAGGCTCATGAGCAGATTTCTTGGTAGAAATATATACATAGAGTATGTGGATTTGATGTGGCAAGTAACTCTAATGGCTGTTTATTATCATTTGTTCCGTTCGCTGATGAAATCAGTTAAAAAGTTCCCTACAATAACTATATTTTGCTATTAGCGATTTGTTAGTGAGCCTGGTTGTCCTGTGACCAAGTTATTGACAATAGATTTGCGTTCCACGGCCCCCCGGATGCTCGGATCTCGTGGCACCCCTTCTCAATTTGTTTTATATAGCCTCAAGAACTTGTGTGCCAAATTTGACGCTTTTACGCGATTTGTCACGATTTTTCCCTTAACGGACCGGACTATATAAACATGGGTCGGGTGCTGAATTTATGGGAGACAAACAATGCAGTTTAGGAACCCCGTTTGAGGTGAAAGAACAATAACAATTCTTTGGGAACTAAAATTTATGGCATTATACAAATCTAAACCTAAAAGAAATATTCTGCGGTAAAGAAAAAGAGCTTATACTAATTCAACTAGGGTAGTGGGGACGAAATTCTTGGGGGAGTAAAACCCTTAAGAGACCGCGGCATTTCAAGATAAGATACATTTAAAAATGAAGATACTTACATAGCGGGTTGGATAAAGTCGAGAAGACACGGGAAGAAATAAAAAACTTGTCACGTAAAAAATTCACTTAAGGCGAAAGTAACTTTATGTTTCGAAGAAAAAAATTTTAGCCAATGACGTCACGTTAGTGACGTCATATGGCTACTGTCAGAGCCTAAAAATCAACGATATACGCATATATATGATACGTGAGACGTCTGTCTTACGATTTGTGAGGCTGGGGGGATATTCTGTGAGACGATGGGTGGGGGTGTGCACCAGGAGACTGAAACTCTTACCTTATCAGCGGCACAAACCCATACAGCTTATACTTTTGGAGTACGTCCCCCGGGCTTTGAAGTGTTTTGCATTCGTAAGTGTGGATCTACTTCGAATGCCTGTTTTGTGTACGTGAGGTCTGGCAGGATTTTATTCGCGTTGTAGTCCTGTGTTTACTTAACTGAAGTACAAATTTCCACAGCAGCAAATAGAAGACGGACTTGCCAATTTGAGATGTTGTATGAACAGAACGTGGAAATTAACGTTACTTCGATCCCTAATTAACAGTGAAAGAGACAGTATTTAAAGCCCAAGTTAAAAAGACTAGAGTAAAACAGCATAAAATTTTTCGGGATTATCTCTCGGTAACAGCGAATCTAAAATTTGCAGTGTCATTTTTGAGTGCGTGTTATAAAACATGAACCCATTTAAAACTAAATCGGAAATTGCGCGGCTTGTTGCTAGCTAATCGTAAAACTGAAAAACATGAATGAAACTAGTATTAAAATCCAAGTCACAGTGGTGATCAAGGAATTAGAGGATGAATGTACTAAAATCTTTACAAGATACTAAGCGTTATTTCGGGGTTATTCATAGCTCAAAGTGTAAAGCGTATGTTGAGCAAATTTGCATAGTTGACAGCTGTAATTTCAGTCGTAGGAATGTAACGCAACACTTAAAACATCTCGAACCGACCGAAACAGTACCGAAAGATTAACAACAACAGATATGCGACAAAGCATTCTAATAGAGACCTGTTGGATCTACTGGAAAGCGAGCTGAATTTGAACATTTTCGTACTGTTCAAACGAAATTTATTCGGCTGTAGGTTGAGACTCAAAATAAACACGTGCGCTAAAAATAACTTTGTACCGTGGGAAAGTTACAAATGTAAACATACTTTGGTCGATTTGTGAAGCAAAAAGACGAAAATTATTATAGTCGACTTGATTACAAAGCAAGCAACTTCAATCAACAGGGGAAATAAATATAGTTGCAAAACTATTTCAGTCGTGTTTATAAACGCTAGTTCAAACCGATTTCGAACGAAAATATTGTGGATACAAGAAACGCCGTTTGATGGCAGACTCCTCTTTTGACAATACAATGTACTAAGAACGTAAGTGGTTGACTGAAACATCTGAAACCTTACAAATTAAACAAAGTAAAGCGAGTCGCGTGTCACGCAAATTTCGCAGAGCGTCAAAACGGCACCCTTTAGAAAGTTGACCGTTTATGAGCACTGAAAAGTATTGGATATTCGCCGGTAGAAGTAAGAAATTAAAAGGTTCAACTGCAACTTGCATTTATTTCTGAAGTAAAATTGTTAACTTTCCACTGATCTTTGCCTAAATTATGTATGCAATATTTTTCGACGGCGAGTTTAAGTTTAAGTTTACTTGTTTTTGTCTCTGTTCTTTGAAGAACCGTGAAATAAAGAGCTTTCTTCGGTTTCTTTACTCCGCGTAGTCACGCTGCTCAATCATTACCAGGTTTTATAGTGGATAACAACAAGATCTTTTTGGTGGTGGTGGTGGTGGGGGGTTGGGGCTGAGGGGTTAGGGGGAACTTACCGGAGATGTAAAGTCCCATAGGTTGTCAGGATAAATTTCACCATATTGTGAAACAAAACGTTATTGGCTCTGCGCGCATTGCGTGCCTATGTTTATACATAAATTCGCTGAACATGTATTTCTTTGTTTGTTACGAACGCCATCCATTCGAATACGCGCGCATCAAACGCACATTCGTTTAACAATTTACAATTATAATAAGGGTACCTTCGAATACAGATTTTAATTTTGAGAGATTATTCTTCTCTAACCAGTCTGCTACAAATTTTAGAGATTTTCCCTGGAAATAGGCAGTCTTCTCCACGCGGTCCGGCGCCATCGTGTCAACTGAAAAGTGACGTACTTCACAAGAACAACAAGAAGTTATTTTCGATTTGCCCCGCCCCCCTACCCTCGGGACAAGACCGCTTCAAACAATTCCCCACGCCCGGGCCTGAAGGGCTGGACTTGTCCCCCGGGTTGCCCGGGAGGGATGGTAACAGGTAAAATGGAACCATGCATAAAAAAGCAAGGAAAACGGTGCTTGAATAAGAAAAATATTTCATGCGTACAGTTTAAAGCTCGAAAAAACTGAAAATTAATGATAACAATAACGCTGTGTTCCAGAGTGACCTTCGAGTTCAGATTATTGCGATGCAATTCGTGGGAACAATTTGCGACGCTGTACAGAACACTTTCTGTTTTTTCTTTTAAGAAGCACTTTTCGAAAGAGTTTCGCGTCCCGCAATTTTTTTTTGGCCAGAAGAGTTTTTGGGTTTTTTGAAAAAGGAACACCAGCTTATTCATGGCAGCTCCGCTGTTTATACGCTAGCCTATCTATATATATTATGTAATCAAGCAGATTGCATGAACTTGTGACTGTCGAGCTGTTTGTTACATGAATAAGAAAATCTCTGAGCATAAGACACTGTAAGTGGAAGAGGTCTTCAGTATCGAATAAAACTGCTTATTATTGTTACCGACATTCACAATCCGGCGTCCTGTCTACAATGTGTAGACTTTCTCCTGAACAAATCTCGTAAGGGAAGGTACGTTTTTTCTTGGGGGGGCGGAGGGCTGGGGCCTCAGAGGGGAGAGTCATCAGAGAAAGTGAGCACCAAAAGGGAAGGGCCATACCTCATGTGAGCTATTCAAGGGAGGGTCACACATCTTTTCCAGAATTTTTTTTTTAATGAGAATTTTTGTGATGTTGCTTTCCATTTTTCTTGCAGATTAACTTTTTTTTTCACCTACTTTGATTTAATTTGGTGTTTTATTATAGGTACTAGGTTACATTTTTACACGTATATTATGCCATGGCACATATCCGCTGCCTGATCTCCTGAGTCGTTTAGTTCTGAAGAGTTACTAGTAGATCCAACAATGCGCTCTACCCTGTCGGAAATGTCGGAAATATTTGTTTTTGAGAGGCAGATTTCGCATGGTAAACAACTAAACCTTTCTGTTAAAATAACCAACAGCAATGCCGGCTAGTCGGAGAAAGAAGCGCGTGTATTTTCCCTAAGATATTTTATGTTCAAAACTTTTATAATACTAATACTTCCATATTCAAACTTCAGCTATAAAACGTAAATATCCCACACTGATTGTTCGCATTTTCCTTGTTTCAGCACGCACACATTCAATATCGAGATATATTCATATTCAAACACTTTGCGTTCACAAGCGAAACGTTCTGGGGTTTCTACAGCATGGAACATACTATGTTGTAGTGAGGAGAGGGTCGCGCTTTTGTCAGTCACCTAAAGGTGGGGGGTCAGGAGTTTTTTTTATTAAAACGCAAGGGAGGGCCAACACTTTTTTGGGAAAAAAATACCAAAATTCCCCAGCCCTCCCCCCCCCCCCCCAAGAAAAAACGTACCTTCCCTAACAGGAGGTTATGTAAAGATTCCTAGGGGAGTAAGTGCACTTTAGTGAAATAAACTACACTGGCGACGGTTTTGAGACAATCGTGTGTGTTCTAACTTGTCTTTTTCAATTTTTCGTTTAAAAAACGATCACAAAATATATTTTGCATCTCCGTTTTCTTTTTATTTTTACTTTTGCCTTCTACTAAATACTTAAGAAAAAGGACCGAAGACCGACGGAAAAATCCTTTTAATATTTCTATAAATGCCTTCTAATCTGCATACTAACGTGGCAAGCAATTCCGCAATATCCTGTCCAACAGCACACTACGCTATTGGTAATGAGTGGGTTGGCACATGGCAGGGCGACACATTTTCCACATTGGCCATTATTAAAATGCTAAAACTGGCCATATAGGTTCCATGTTGAGACTCTGTGCCTCATACGGGTGGATTTGAAAGGTCACACTCAGACTCAAGACTCAAAAGTGCTACCACAATAAAATTTCATTTAAATGGTCATAAGTTAAGTTTTTAAGGACCAAGTTTTGGTAATCAACTCCAAGATGATAACAAACCAGGTTTTTTTAATTAGCCCGTAGACACGTACATTGCGTAATCGATGTTACTAATTTTGCATACTCACTGTGCTTGTATTAGAGATAAATTGGGGGAAATAAACTTAAAACTGATGGCAAACTATGTAGTTGTGTTTATTTGCTGTTCAACATGACCTTTGCATAAAACGGGTAACAAGATTGATCAGTGGCACGAAAAAAAAAAAACCATTATCACCAAACAGACATAATCCGCTATTACCCCTCAGACGTTGGGATGTAGTGGTCGGCCGATAGCTGGAAACTGTACCCTGTGTCGGAGCAACTCAAATTTGTTTCCCTTTTCTAGGCCAACACGTCAAAAATCTACGCCTTTACGCAAAATTTATCCTATTTTAGGCTAAACGGCTCAAATCTGTACCCTCTATCGGACCAAAATTCGTTGCAGAAACCACACCATTTGGGTGTGCACATACCTGTTTAACTTATGTTGCAAGCCTGGCCGATTACAACACCAGGATGGATTTTGGGGAGATATTTCACCTAGCACGACCATCTCAGTTTTTCCAGAGCCAGGACTATAATGAAAAAGAAAACACCTTTTTTTTTTGTTATAGCCCTGGTGCTGAAAAAGACTACAATCATCGCCATTATAGTGTAATCTTGGGATACTTTAATTCTCACAAGACCTTACGTTGCATGCACCCACATCCCCTTCCCCGAGGGTGGAGGGGGGTTAATGAGTTCCGTAGTGAACATTGGATCAGGGCGGGAGGGGGATTCGACGCATTTAGTTTTTCACTGAATCACATGTAAAAAACTTCCGAAATGGAAAGTTAAGATTTTGTATCACAAGACCAATTGGATCACAGGTCAGTTGAAACAATGTAGAGTGCGCTCAAAAGACCTGAGAAAAAAGTGAAAATTACTATTTTTTTAATTTTCAACGGAAGGATGGTTACGGCTGTGCCCATACCTAGTCTTTACCATACCGTCACCAAGAAGAGCCCGTACGCGTTGCGTTTTTGTTTGTATTTCTCGAAAAACCAAGATAGAAACTCTTCCTTCCTGGCGAAGGGGCTGGGGCAGAGTGTAAATGTTTTTGTAGAGAGAGACGAGGGCCCAAACATATAGTTTGTGATCGTATTAGTGGGTGTTTAATTTCAATTTCGGCAACTAATTTATATGCAATGGCAAATGTAATTTGCAAGAAAACCAGAATTGGCATTCTTTCATTAAGAGAGACAAGAGCACATTAGTGGGTAATTCAAAGTATTGTAGTTTGTTATCGTGTAAGCGGGAGTTGTTTTTTTTTTTTTACATATTTTGACAAGTGGATGTTTTGTTTCCAAATTTTTACAATGATGCAATGGCGAAAGGCAGATGATGCAATGGCAGAAGTGAATTCCTTTCTCACATTCACAATGAAGCAGTAAATTCCCCAGCAACTTGTGTTCATATAATATACTTGACATGATGCTAGAATGAATGAGGTTACATCCCCTCTTGCGACATTTCGTGCGCTTTAAATTGAAATCATACCCTTTCGTAGTTCGGGTAAACTAAGATATTCCGTCAGATGTAGTCAACGACGCGCCATTGTGAAAACACTTTAAGTGTTTGTTTGGGTAGCTTTAACCATGCTTTGTCCATGCTCTGTACGAAGTCAAACATCAGTTACAACACTTCTTGCGACATTTCGTGCACTTAAAATTGAAATCATACACTTTCGTAGTTCGAGTAAACTAAGATATTCCGTCAGGTGTAGTCGGTCTGTGGATCAAATCCTAAAGTGTGACCATTCAAATGAAAGCCCCTTAGCAGTACTTTTTGGCAGTGTTGTTTATTATGCTATACAATGTGGTTCTAACTTTTGAGTCTGTGGATGAAATCCTAAAGTGTGACCACTCAAATGAAAGCTTCTGAGCAGTACTTTCCTGTGGTCCTGTTTATTATGCTGTACAAGGTGGTTCTAACTTTTTAGTCTGTGGATGAAATCCTAAAGTGTGACCATTCAAATGAAAGCTACTGAGCAGTGCTTTCCTGTGGTGCTGTTTATTATGCTCTACAAGGTGGTTCTAGCTTTTGACTCTGTGGATGGAATATCCTAAAGTGTGACCATTTAATTGAACTCGGCTTCTGCACTTTCATGTGGTGCTGTTTATCATGCTGTGGAACAAGGTGGTTCTAACGTTTGAATCTGTGGATAAAATCCTAAAGTGTGGCACTCAAATAAAAGCTATTGAGCAGTACTTTCTTGTGGTGCTGTTTATTATGCTGTTCAAGGTGGTTCTAACTTTTGAATCTGTGGATGAAATCCTATGGTGTGACCATTCAAATGAAAGCTACTGAGCAGTACTTTCCTGTGGTGCTGTTTATTACGCTGTACAAGATGGTTCTAACTTCTAAGTCTGTGGATGAAATCCTAAAGTGTGACCGTTCAAATGAAAGCTACTGAGCACGGTACTTTCCTGTGGTGCTGTTTATTACGCTGTACAAGATGGTTCTAACTTCTAAGTCTGTGGATGAAATCCTAAAGTGTGACCATTCAAATGAAAGCTGCTGAGCAGTATGTGGTGCTGTGTACTATGCTGTTCAAGGTGGTTTTAACTTTTGAGTCTGTGGATGGAATACTAGTACATTCATAGCTTTATTGATTCAGTTTTGTATTTCCAGCCTCTTTGCGCTTTAGGGTAAAAGAGTTTTAAACAATACGAAAACAAACTGAGCGAACTCTTGCCTTCATGAGGTTATAACCGATAATTTACTTATTTATTATGAAAGCTGTTGCCTCGCTTACATTTCATTGAGAAAAAATAAAACATTTCACCTTAGTTTCAATTAGTGTTTCAATGAGCTGACCAGAAAATATGCAAAATTAAAAAAACCACTAGAAGAAGAAAAATACGGAAAAATAAATTAACGCATTTACGTTTTTCACGTCAATGATCGACGATGATTAAAAGACTTCGCGTTGTACCTCGTGAGACCAAGCTATGTATAAAAAAATTAACAAGAATAAAAAAGAACAACTAATTTTGTTCAAAAGCAGTTTATGTTGCCTAATTTCTCTTTTTTCCATCGCTTCATCAGCTTTCGCGCAAGAGATGTTTTTGTGTACAATGATTCATTAACAAAAATAATTTGAAATCAAAGCATTTGAAGCATTCTTTTTCTTCAACGCAATTCCTTGGCAACAACTAATGTATGATACAAATCTGTCAAATTTATAATATATGTTTCGCTCACAAAATGTCAATTGAACGTTGAAACACCTGTTATTTTCCGATAATCACCTTTTTCAAGTTATACCGACAACAAGAAAAGGTAAGAATGGTTCGTTTTACCGCGATTTGCCTTTTACAAACTTTCTTCTTTTGTGATATGATGACATGACCCTCTTCTTCCCTACGTGGCACATGAGGCTGAGACCAGAGATTTCCACTCCCTTCTGTCGGTGGGAATCTTATCGACTCCGTTCCACGTCTCTCCTATTGTTTTCATTTCAGCCTCGTTCGTTCTCCTCCACGTTTCTCGTGGCCGGCCGCGTTTCCTTCTTCCACTAACCGGTATCCACCTCGATGCAGATCTTGTAATGCAATCCCAGTCTTTCCGAATGTCATGTTCAAGCTATCTCCATCTCCGTGGTTTTATTACCGTGGTGATGTCCCGCTGACGTGTCTTGATAGAGTTCCTTATTTGTGATCTTCTGGGGCCAATTTATCCTGCATATCTTTCTCAAACATGAAGTGTGGAAGCCTGATAGCCTCTGACTGTCTCTTTGATGACCATCCAGCATTCTGCACCATACAGGAGTACTGACAAGACGTTGCTATTGTAGATCTTTACCTTGTTTTGTTATCGAATGTTACGCAACCTCCATACCTCGTTCAGCTTAATGATTTGGCTTTCTGGAGTTTGTTGGTAATGTCCTTCAGTCTCCGTGGCATTGGTTTTACTCATAATACTACTCAAGTAGGTAAACTCCTCTACTTCTTCTAAGTCCTCGTTCTCCAATTGCACGGGTAATGGTGTAATATTTTTCATTTGTGTTATTTTCGTGCACCGTACAAGGTTCACAAAATTAAACAAGCGAAAATCAATTAGTCAGGAATTCGAATTGCGGCAAAGCAGCTTAGCAGCTAAGAATGCGATATCAGTGCGGCGAATTAAAGTGTAGAGAAATTCGTTCCAGTCCCAAAAGGAGGATCCTAGGATATTTTGTCGGAGGCAAAAAAAAGAGATCGAAGTTGAGAAACATACTTAGTAGAAATAACCTGCGTCGAAAAAAATAACGCAATATCCGAAATTTGCCTTTTTAGCCGTTTTTACATTGAGCTGGGAGATAATTCTGCGCCCCTCAGATGGAAAGATGGTTAAATAAAGGTTTATTATTATTATTATTATTATTAGCAAGCCAATCTACGTTGAACGTAGGACCTCGGACTCTGACTACGCCACTTGTAAACGTTTTGGAGTAAGTTTACGAGGACTAATTATTGTTATAGACAGCTTAGACTATGAGCAGTCTCTCTTTCTGCTCAGGGAAAGTTGAGCGACGAGAACATCGGAGTGACTGCCAAAATCGCCTACCGCGTGGAACAAGCCTGACTAGTGTAGTAAACTGGAAAGAACTCACAACTGAAGAGCGGCTTATCTCGCGCGCGTCACGTGTCCGCGCGGGAGCAATTTTCGCTCTCGCTCACACGTTCTCTTTGCTCGAATATCCCTGAGCGGAAAAAGACTCCTCGTAGTCTCAGACAGCCCAGTAAGCCCATGAATATGAACAAGTCCGCATTTGATTGGCTTATTTTTAATATCAGGGTATCACCTCATAGCCTGTTAATAGAACAGTCGTGCGCGTTTCTTTTAATGTTATGTTGTCCACATAATGAAATGATAATTCTTCATAGTCACTTGGCGCTGCGTGCTTCGCTGTTTATGAGCTCATGAGTGACTCGGTTCATAAAATAATTGTGAATCCTTCTATCCCCCATGTGGGGGCGCGGTGGTGGAGTGGTTAGCGCGTTGGACTTCAGTTCTGAAGGTCGGTGGTTTGATGCCCAGCCCCTACAATCGTGATGTTTCCTTAGACAAGAAACTTTACCCCGCATTGTCTCTCTCCACCCAGGTGTATAAATGGGTACCGGCGACATAGTGCTGGGGGTAACCCTGCGATGGACTAGCATCCCATCCAGGGGGGAGTAGCAATACTCTCAGTTGCTTCATGCTGCAGAAACCGGGTTAAGCTCCGGCCGTGTGGGCCTCCTTGGCTCGTGTGCGACTTTACCTACCTACCTTCAATCCGCATTATTAGTATGTACGTTCTCCTCACTGTTCTCCACATATATTTCTTATGATATTAGTTGGGGCAGTTTGTTTTGACATCGAGACATTCTGTCTTTGGTGATCATTTTTGTTATTCTCATGAGCTGCATGTTTGATCAAGTAGTGATATTGTAAGGAGAAATGAGGTGCTTGCAAGGCACGGTTGATCAAAGCTCGTTTCGATATGATCGCCAATGGCAGTTCAATCGCTGGAAAAAGTGATCAGCGATTGCAGCGAGGAAATAGAAACTTGACACGCTGCCATTTAGCAACTGAGCTATGGAACAGACTACAAACCTATGCATAGCTTGGTTTACATATGATCGGTCACGATCACTCAGTTATCAATTGTTGGCAATCGCGGAAACAATTGCCAACAATGAAAACCAATTTAAAACTGATTTTCTTTTCTTTCGAAATTTCTACATAGAGAATTCGAGATTGGCTTTTAATGCAACTTAGGGAATTCCCTGATCAACAAGACCTGCTCCACGCGATCTCTTTTAAATGGCAACACCTGGTCATGGCTCGCAAAGCGGGTCTGTGCCTCGGAGTACAGTATGACAGCTTGAAGAAAGTCGCAGTGGACGCAAGTATGGGTTTTACGCAATCGTCACTTCCAAGAGTGTAAAAAGTTTTAAGATAAAACGAATAAAACTACAAAATGACCTTTCAACTGCTGTTATTGAGGCATTACTCTTAAGATTTTTCCATGCATAGACTTAAAACGCAGACCCAACCCGTGCAGCATAACAAACAGCACCATACGAAAGTACTGCTCAGTAGCTTTCATTTAAATGGTCACACTTTAGGATTTCATTCACAGACTCAAAAGTTAGAATCACCTTGTACAACATAATAAACAGCACCACAGGAAAGTACTACTCAGTAGCTTTCATTTGAACGGTCACACTTTAGGATTTAATCCACAGACTCATAAGTTAGAACCACCTTGCACAGCATAATAAACAGCACCACAGGAAAGTACTGCTCAATAGCTTTCATTTGAACGGTCACACTTTAGGATTTAATCCACAGACTCATAAGTTAGAACCACCTTGCACAGCATAATAAACAGCACCACAGGAAAGTACTGCTCAGTAGCTTTCATTTGAATGGTCACACTTTAGGATTTCATCCACAGATTCATAAGTTAGAACCACCTTGCACAGCATAATAAACAGCACCACAGGAAAGTACTGCTCAGTAGCTTTCATTTGAACGGTCACACTTTAGGATTTCATCCACAGACTCATAAGTTAGAACCACCTTGCACAGCATAATAAACAGCACCACAGGAAAGTACTGCTCAGTAGCTTTCATTTGAATGGTCACATTTAAGAACTTCATCCAAAGACCACAGGAAACCACAGGACAGTTATGTTTAATAAATTGATTGAATGGTCACATACACTTTTCCAGACTCAATAGTTATGCTTACTACGTAGGCATAATGTATTTTATAGCGTGAGGTCTCATATAATAATGGGCGATATTTTCCTTAGCCACTTTAGTATTCCCCTTATTAGAAGTGCGTTGTTCTCGAATAAACTAATGGTTTAATGGTTCAAAAGGTTTAACACGCCATGTTAATATTCAAACTTCGTCTTTTAGAAATATTGGAAAAAGAAGGCTTGGAGAATATCGGTAAGTGGCCAAAGCAGAGGGAGGGGGGAGGGGGGGAGACCCTGTAAAAGAAACCCAGGCCTTTGTTGTTTCTTTTGACCCCCTCGCTCCTAAGACGGCCATAGGGCACACGATCCCATTACATGCTTAGTGTTGGTTCAATTTGGATAACATTTGGGTACTAAAAATATCTTGGAGAGATCTGCCCCTTGGAAGCACAAAATCATCGCCCCTCCTAATAATCACCTTCACAATTTCGTTAACTTGTCTGCCTTATACTTTTAAGGTCTGGTCAGATGTATAATTTCTTTATACATCTTTTTTCTATATCTACATATACATCATTTTTAAGGGTTTAAATACTTTTGGGAGGGATAGCCAGTTCGTTATTAAGAGACATTGTAATATAGTTTTATTGTTTGTTTGTATATAGTATAGCTTATTGTGCACGTACACGTCTTAACGAGTTTTTGTAAGCTCCCTTGTGTTCCGTGGATAAATAAACTATTGTATTGTATTGTATTGTATTGTTAATTTTTGACAGGACACCACGCACTGAGAACTACACTGAAGCAATGGTTTAGAGGCATACTGACCTTATATGTAGGAGGAATTGTCATATCATATAAAAGCTCTTAACTTTTCAATAGATTCTTTCACTCCACTAAAATAGTTTTAATGTTTTATTTCTTTCGCCGAAGTCGCCAAAGGAGAGATGGCAAGAGTGAGTTGAAGGTATAAGAGGCGGGCAGTTCAAACCCACTGTCCCCCTCCCCCACAATCATTTAAATATATTTGTATACTGAATTTGTCTTCTTCAACAGAGGATCTGGAGTACAAACCATGCGTGGGAAAAGTCATGAGAGAATGCTTCAGTGAAGCGGACGAGTGGGAAAACCCACAGATCTTTTTCTACGCAGAGTGCTATGAATGGAAGCTCGCATCCTGCAACGAACGTATGTTGCAGGCATACATTGCACACGGGAAGGCCTTTCGGAAATTCTTGACAGCTGGTAAAAATTATTAGTAGAGATGATCCAAGGGCTTGAATCTGTATCTCTAAGATACTTAGTCGTGTCAAGTACAGTTCTTTTATTATTACTCACTTGGAGTTGATAAGATAATTAAACCTACAGCTTGCATTTGAATGGTGACACTATAAGATTTTACAAACAGACGCAAGTTAGAACCACCTTGCATGTAGAGCATAATAAACCACTGCTCAGTAGCTTTCATTTAAGTGGTCATACTTGAGGAAAGTACTGCTCAATAGCTTTCATTTGAATGGCTACACTTTAGAATTTCATCATAAATAGACCGAGAATTACTGCTTAAAAAATTCTTATCTTAATCAACTCCAAATAATAATAAACCAGGTTTTTCTGTGTTAGTAGCCCGTTGACACGTACAATAAGAACAGGCCCCTATAATGACGCATGACCATAATTTGTAAAAGTTATCACTAGAATAGAAGTGGAAGGTGATGTACTCGCTGTGCTTGTACTGTAAAATAAATTTGGGAAAATAAACTTGATGCAAAGCTGAAGGCAAATTATGTAGTTTTGTTATTTGTTGTTCGAACATTCATGTAAGGAATGACAATTTTCATTACTTGCATCAAATTTAAAACAAGAGTTACTATTACAAGGGTGTTACCTGTCAGTATGTGTGATGGAAGGGGCGGTCGAGAGCTGGAAACTTTCACTCACCCTAAGTCAGTCCGCATACGATTTTCATACCAAATTTCGGAAATATCCCAAATTTTTTTTCCATTTTCCAGGCCAAAGCTCCTGGTTAGCCCACGGACCACAGGTAGCCCAAGCTTACATTGAGAGCTGCCCATAAATTAGACTGTTTTTTCCATGCTATGCATAATAATGACATCGGCAACATTTTAGAGTTTGTATGGAAATGCTACAAAACGTCTCAAATGGCCACAAATCAGAAAGAAGTCGAAATAGAAATAATTTGCCTTATTTCATTGTTGCATTGGTCATTATTTGAGGGCTTCCTGAGCTGGTTTGAAGCTTTTTAGGCGAGAAATTGAGGTTTTTATTTTTCATGTTTGCTGAATCTTTAGAATTAATTAAAGGCAGGAAACAGTTTCACACTGCACCTCACTTGAGGTTCAGTAAAATCCTTCACAATAAACCAATCGCCCTAAAACTTTAAAGGTGTATTCGTGGGTCTTGCGCATACCTCTGTTCTTTCTCATGGGTTCCAGATCCTATTTTAAGCCGTCGAAGACCCCTCCTAAATACGAAACTCGCCTTTCCTGGTATGCGTTTTCATTTGAAGTGCACACATGAATCTTTGCGAGCCGCGTTTCGACGACAAAATTGCCCTCAGCCGGGGAGAGGCTGAGAGAGATTGTCCACAAGCAAAAACCGACACTGCGGAGTCCAGAGAGATCGGTTTGACGGAAATAGAGAACTATCAGCACACCCGTGAAATTTAGTCGCCTCACTTGACGCCACGAGCACGCTTTAATGTCTTCGTGCGACAATATATTAGCATAGTGATTTGTTCCGTCACATTTACCTGTTTACCACAAAAAAAATGTCGTCGAAATTTAGAAGCAGAGACGAGGAGCAGTTTCCACCTAGAAAAAAAATTGCACCGGTTTTCAAAGAAATGGAAATTGTGGAGAGTAAGTAGTAATCTCCGCTCATATGGACAACTGAGCCTCGTTTTGATGTTGAGGGCGTGGCCTCGTTTGGATGTAAGAGGAAATGACGTCACCGGAACCGGAAGTCACATGACCGGAACCGGAAGTGACCTAAAAACCGGAAGTGACGTGTTTTCGAAGGGGAAACCGCTGACCAGTGAGAAAAAAGGGATTGCGGGCTCATGCAAACCGGAAGTCACGTGTTTTTGAATGGAAAACCGCTGACGAGTAGGAAAAATGGATCGTGGGCTCAGGAGGAAGCAAAACCGCTGAGAAAACGCGGGCGCAAAGTCCAAAGTCCATTTGGACCAACGGGGGTAGGTATAAAAGGGTAAACCCAGGGTTAGGGAGTAATCACGATGAGTTTTTACATTACCCTTATCAGTGATCAAGCACAAGGCACGGGACAAAAATTTACGGCTCGACTTCCTCGTTCCTATTATTTGGTGGAAGATGATTGGGAAGCGGCTTTGGTTCATATCTCCCACCCGGGGTTTAATCAACAATTGGAAGATCAAACCAAGCAGAATTGGACGCAAGAAGATAGTCAAAAACATTGGATGAAAACCGATGTGAGATACATACCAAAACGTGCGGAGGGAACGGCTCCTATTCAAGTGACCAAACAAATCCATTTACCCCCAGGGTATTATAACAATTTGAAAGAAGCATGGATTGCCATTGCGTACGAAATCGAAAAACAACACATGGACGTCATGATGGATATAACGAAAATGGACGTGGACGATCAGGCGAAACGACAGGAACTAGCCGCTCTCAACCTGGCTCAACCCTACGTGAAAATCACCAATACAAGCATCGCCCCCGAATTAGATTCGTTGTATGTACTCATACCAGCTAACATGCAATTTGAAATGGAATGGAAATTGGCTGGACTGATGAGTCTGGTGAAAGATGGCACACCAAGTGAACGCGTGGTCCAAGAAAAAAATTATCTGGTCAAAAATATTGTGGATTACGACGATCGACACAAATGGACACTAACCCGAGGTCCTGTCAACAAATATCATTACAGAACTGCGCCCATTGAAACACGTCGCACGGGAAAATTCAAATTAGCAAGAAAGCAAGACACAGAGCATGCGTAACTTAAGGCCGGCCTGTCAATCTTACTGTCAATCAAGTAATCCCCTGTGTAGGTGACTTCTCAAGCATTGTTTTTGCTCAGACTACCGAAACGTTGCTCTATTCATCGAAGAACAATAAACGTAACTTGTCAGGTTATCTTAATTACGCTGTATTGTTTAAAAATCTCTGAGTTGTAAAATCCAATTACCATTTGATTTCCGCTTTTTAATTGGAATGAACAGTGAAAAAGCGGAAGATTGTTTTGTTTTAAATGTTTCTCAAGGAAAAAAACCCACAACGATCGATCGAATGTTTAATAAAAAGTCGCACATCGATATGCCCGAGACGTTAAGCTCTTAAAAATGTTGTTAAATTGAATACATCACAGTCAACTTTAAAAGTACTTACATTTTATTTGTCCAAGGCAAAAGGCTTTCATGCCGTTAATGGCTGTTGCTGCCTTTTTACTTCACGGTGAGTTTAGGTTAGACTGCGACACGCGAATCGATCGAAGCGACGGCTTCCGACAAGCGATTAACGAAAGCTAGTAAAGCCACGGCTATCGAGGTTTGACTCGCCTTGAAAACAAAACCGTATAATGCAAATATTTTTCTTGTTGTTCCAAAGAACTACAAATGATTATAAATCTATTAACTATTGGAAAGCAAACTTGAAGCTACAAGCGCTAGCGCTGAAGCGTGAACACGCTTTCTCATTCCCGATCAGTTACTTTAACTCTGATAACTCCACGAGCTGGCACGAAGCAAACGGCGCTTCAATCTTTCAATCTTTTGTCGTGAAATTATTACTTGCGAGGTTTTGCATAAACACATCACGCTCTGTTGAAAGTGGCTTTTACCAAAGAACATTTCGACACCTTCAAACAATACTGATTCATCAGCATTGTCCTTTAAAGGACTCAGAGGCATAACACTTAGCTCTCTTTTGGGAATTCGTCGCTTTAGGATCATAAGAAGCCGAAAACGTCGGCAGCCTTTACAACCTCGTTTCCAGGGCGTGATGCCCGCAAAGCGTCATGGGTACCCCACTTTTCCCGGGCGACACGTTTCAATGGGCGCACTTCTGTAATGCCACCTTATGGTCATGTGTCCGTCAGCTTCACCCACCCCGATTTCAATTATTATTTGTTCTTGGGACCGAATCTTAGTCGACAAGTATTTCCCAGTACGCAAACCGTCAAACCGCAACAAGGACAACAACAATTGATGATTTACACGGATCTGGTGGCCCAGAGCATTGTGGGAACTCAAGAAAAAGGATTTTTACGTACCTTGGATGCCGGCAATACCGATCATCAATTTGATACCACGCAACGGATGTATTTTCCTCTTGGCAAAACCATCTTTGACAGCATTGCCATGGATATTCAAACATCTGATGGACAACCGGCTCCTTTCAAACAGGGGAGAACCATCATTACCCTTGAACTGTCCAGAAAAAGTCGACGATTTATGTAGAGAATGAATAAAGATCACAACAACAAAGTGTCATGCAACATCTTTTATTGATCCTTGGTATTGACAACAAGTAGAAAAAAAAAATCCAAACATGGGGGGTCCTTTTTACGAGAAGCTGATACAGGTTTTCATGCGTCCAATGGCTAGGCTTTTGGTGCGACCCAGAAAGTAGAGGGTTTTGCGGTGACCCTCATAGGGATCTCGGAGTTCTCCCCAGAATCCTTCCAGGCCGTGCTCGTTGTCATAACAAATGCCATACCATATAGGATTGTTTTTCCAATCGTCCTTGACATGCTGGACAAACTCCAGGTCTTCTTTCCAGTCTTCATGGAGGACTTCAAGGACGGTAAGAGGAACATGGCAGGTAGGGCATAGGTTGGTCTGGCGGTTCTGTTGGTTGGCACAGGCGACATGACAAGGTTGACCACAACACCTCAACGTAGTATAATTGGCGAGAGGTGTCAAACAGATCACACATGGGTTGGGTTGAGCCATCAGGCGAAAGGATCGGCGAAAGGATCAAAGAGTGGATTGGTCAAGAGTTGAAACTCGACGGGGGTGATGATCCCTTCTTTTCGGAGTCGGCACAGTTCTTGAAAAGTGAGCTTGTAACGTAAAGGTTGAACCAGGTGAAGGATTTGTTTTCGGATCTCTCCCAAACGTTCTATGATTTGCAGGGCTTGAGGACTGATCTTGTTGGCTTTGTCACCCATTCGCCACCGGTAGAAGTTTTTCAAAGTTAATAAACCCAATTCGTTCCGACTGAGATGTTTTTGACTATGAAGTCGAAGCAGTTCAAAATAAGAAGCTTTGAAACGGATCTCTTCCAAGTCTTTTTCGAGCTGAGATAACAAGGCTCGTAGACGATCAATCACTTCTTGGGCTTCTGGACTGAGGACTGGATCATCCATGAGTGTGAAAGATGGAATGGGACAGGGGATTTTTTATAGAGAAACAAGGGGGTCACGTGGGAGGGAATGGGCCAATGAGAGAAAGACCCATCATGCTTTGGGAGGGGAAGAGGTGGGGGGACCCCCCTCCCCCCTCCTTAGATAGACCATGGTGCATTGCGCGAATCAGGGTATATAAGTCAAGCGAGGCCACAGGACGTCACTCTTAGCTTTGAGCCGGTCCTAAGTGACTTATGTCAGTTGAGTTGAGAAGAAAATGTCTGAAACAAGAAAGCCCTTGGGCTCTTTAGCTAGTGTTGTGAACGTGGGGGGTGAGGAAGCGGTGAGAAGGAGGGTACGACCAGAGCGAACGGCCGTGGAACGACAGACAAGCCTTATGCGGGAGAGACAGCAGGAAACGTGGCGCCCCCTGACTAAACAGCGCGTGGCCGCTTTTTTTGAGTTGTTTTTAAGGTGCTTGGTCTGGACGGAAAACGGAGAACGAGAGGGCAGGCCACATCCACAGATCATAGAAGCCTTACTGCGAGCCCTGGTAAACAAGGTCATTCCTTGGGTGGACCAGCACCGCATTCGGTCCCGGTTTGAATGTCGGTGGCCCATGACCCTGGACCATTTTCATGAAGTGGACAACGACCTTGAACTTTATTTGCCAAGGATACATAGGGGCCACGCATGGCAACGAATTCGGGTTTATTTCGCGGACATGGAGCGGGTGCGGGAGCAGCGGCGGGAGGAGGAGCGGGAGAGAAGACGGGAGCGGGCCAACCAAGTGCGACGTGTTTTGTTTCCTTGAACATTTTATTGTGAGTCAAGGCTACTGTGAGTCAAGAGACATTTATTTATGATCCACGTGCAAAACCAGTGATGTCAGTTTTTATTTTTTAATTAAAAAAGAGTTGATGTTTTTTACAAATGGTAGTCTGTGTTCTTTGCCACGCGGGGTGGGGCGCTCCTATTTACAATTGAAAAAAGCTATCTACAGTTTGAAAAAATAAAAAGTAAAAGCTATGTACAATTGGAAAAAATAAAAACTAAAAAATAAAAACTAAGAAATTACAAATGAAAGTCTTCCAGTTCCATACGTAATTGATCAATGTTCTCGGGTAGACAGAAGGTGCGGTTGAACAAGGCTTGAATTTCAGCTCGGGTTTTCTCGTCCACATCCCGGGATCCCACAATAGCACTGCTTTGATGAAGGGTGGGCTTTTTAGGTCCCCAAGGGACAAATTGACTGCCAGTGACTAGGGTGGCGGCATTCTCATTGACTTGGTAGTAATGGTCCGAGCGGTACCATGATTGACTGGGTATATCAAACAGGTAGACGGGTTTGCCTTGATCCATAGCCAATTGCACGGTCCAACCAGTGCCTCCTTTCACGCGTTTATGATCCTGTTCCAAAATGCCAAAGGCATAGATCGTATGGGCTTTTTTGGCAATTTGATAATTGCGTTGCAGTAATTGCAAGGTGTAAAAATGACTGGGCATTTGTTTGCCTAGTTTCTCCGCTGCCTGGTGAAGATGGGGGTTGGCCAGCATCAGGACTTCCACCGTAGAAGGGGTGATGAAAGTAGCTCGAGGATGGTTCGGGGGGACCAGGACTTCGATTTGCATTCCAAAGTGTTTGGCATGTTCTTCGACGAGTGCATCCGTACCTTTGGCTCCCCCGGTGTAGACCACATGTCCATGACCCACTTGCAGTTCCAAGGCACCGAGATCTTGTTCTCCGATCATGTCAATGTCTGGGGGCATGGCTTTGAGAATGAAGATCTAGAGACCAAGGGACCGTCTTAAATAGGGACAACGGACCAATGGGAACACGAGAGGACTCACTATGGATAGGGAAAAGCTGACCAATGGGAAGATAACAAGTCCTTATATGGATTGAATAAGCTGACCAATGGGACGATGAGACGTCCTTATATGGGTAGGATAAGCTGACCAATGATAGGTAAGGGTCCAAGGTATAAAAAGGCATGGGGTGGGTGAAAATCTTTGAGCACGATGTCTGTGGATCGGAAGAGAAAGCCAAGCGTACACCCTGCGGGGAAGAAGAAGAAGAAGAGCATTCAACATATGACGCCCGTGGACTGTGATCCTGTGGTGCGCGAAGTGGTCGAAGACACTCGAGCTGCAGTGGACGACACTCGAGCTGCGGTGGAAGATATGATGAAAGAATTGAATGATATGGTGTCCCCGCCTGAATACATGGTGACGTATGTGGAAGATCCTCCTCCCAGTTCGGTGGACTATATGGTATGCCCTTGCCATGAGGTGCGTTTGGAGGCGCGAGAATCTCAGAAGGGATGGAAGTATGTGAAATGTCCCATGCAACCGTGTTTGCTGTTTTGTGGACAAGATCAAGCCCTGGAGTATATGAAAGCCGTGTATAGTCAACCTCATGTAGAAGTGTTGGACATGTGGTGTTGTTTGCAATGCTTTTGCCGTGAACCCGCCACGCTACAACAGAGCCATTCGATTCAGAACCCCGATCGCTTGTTTCTGACTTGTTCCAAGAAAACGTGTGGCTTCTTCCGATGGGCCGATCAACCCTTGGGTCCCAAGTACTGGAGTTGGTTTCATGACCATCCCCCCAAAAAAGCCGACCAACAAGCTGAACCACCCAGCCGTGATGCTCAAGGATATCCCAAGAGGGGCTATGACATCCCTGGTCCTCCAGTCAGAAGGAAAGAGGATCGACCCCTGACAGATTATGAGAAACAATTGTTACGAGAAATTCAAGATCTCAAGAACCGTCAAGAAATGATGGTAGCCCCGGCTCCACCACCCCCTAAGTACAGTGACAGTGTTGAGAACTGGCAGAAAGGTCTAGAGACCATCAGCTGTGGACGACTCTTTTAAATGAGAGAACGAATAAAAATTTTTTTTATTTAGTCCATGGAGTCTGTGTGTTATGCATGGGATTCTGTCTTGTCCCTGGGGCAATGGCAATGTCATCAAACCCTTTGTCAAGTGTTATATGATCATCAACCCGGTACTAAAATCCCCATACCCCCTTGTCCCGAGGACACGCATCCTCTCCAGATCTTTGAAGAAACCCATGTGGACCGCAACCTGTATCGATGGGTCGTGTTTGTCTTATGGTTAAAAGCTCATCCGAACGCATGGCGATGGTATCGAATCATTCAAAAGGCGCATCCCGACACGGTCCCCACCATATCGACCTTATGGGATGAATGCCAGAACGTATGGCCCCTCGAAAGAAAAAGGTCTCCCCATCATGGTTGAATCGTTACCACGATCCGAGAGCCCCCGGCAGTTTAGGAGGGGTGCAACGGTTTGCTAAAGCCCATCGTCTCCCTTTGAAAAAAGCCCAACGGGTGTTGGAACGGGATTTGGCCTATACGTTACATAAACCGCGTCGTCGTCGTTTTCCCACCGTCCCCGTGATTGTTGGAGGATTAGATGATCAATGGGTGGCAGATTTAGTGGAAGTGCAACCGTTGGCCAAGTATAATCGGGGTATACGATATTTACTGACGGTCTTGGATGTGTTGTCCAAGTACGCGTGGGTACAACCGTTGAAAGACAAAACCGGCGTGGCCTTGGTCCATGCGTTTGACAAGATTTTGAAAGGACGACGTCACCCGAATCGATTGCAAACGGATCGAGGGAAAGAATTTTACAATCGGACCTTTCAACGATGGCTTGACGAGCAAGGGATTCATCATTTTTCCACCGAAGGGGATGCGAAAGCCAGTGTGGTGGAACGATTTAATCGCACCTTGAAAGAACGGTTGTATCGTTATTTTACCGCGGCTAACACCTTACAGTTTGACAATGTGTTACCCGAGTTGGTGCAAGGGTATAATGCCACCCGTCATCGAAGTATTGGTATGGCCCCTCAAGACGTGACATGGGACAACGAAGAAGCGGTGTGGAAACGATTGTATGGTAAACGGTTGAAAGGCCAGAAAAAACCTAAATTCAACGTGGGAGATCGTGTCCGTCTCAACAAGATTCATCGTACGTTTGAAAAAGCCTATTTACCCGGTTGGACCGAAGAAGTGTTTGTGGTGCATCGTGTGGTCCCTGGTCCTGTACCCACGTACAAGATTCACGAATGGGATGAGACCCCCGTCCAAGGTACGTTTTATGAAGAGGATTTACAAAAAGTCCATGTGTCCGACGTGTTTCGGATCGAGAAGGTACTTAAGCGACAAAAAGGTCGTTGGTTGGTCAAGTGGAAAGGGTGGCCCGACAAGTACAATAGTTGGATTCGTAGTCAAGACGTGACGTCTCTCCAACCATCCCAGAGGAAAAGCCCACCCAAAGAGACAAGTCCACCCAAAAGACGCCGTGACTAAACAATGACGTTGGTGCCCAACTCGTCGTTTTACGTGACGTTGATGAGTCATGCGAGTACCAAGGAGTTTCCTGGGAACAAGAGCCATCATTTCAGAAACCGATTGCCTAAACCCATTCGATTTATGGGACGAGGATGGATGGTGGGCATGGTGAGTTTATCCTTACCCACCATTCCCGTGATAGCGGAAGAAGGAGGCGTGGGCGATTCCCATCCTCTGTTGTATGTACGATGGCACGAACGGGTGCATGACACAGACGATTCTGGGAACGATGTCTGGTACCATGAACGTCGCGAACTCACTGTCTACGGTCGAGATATGAGAAAGGAGATGGCCTCCTCGACGGGATCGCACTTTTTTCATCAACTGGTGTACCGTTACGAGCAAAGCCGTGCGAAACAAACCCAACCCAAAAACAAATGGGCCGAGGACAATGGCGTCAAATTGATCCCGACCTTTGAATGGACTTCCGAAGGGGATTTGTTATTGAATACCAAGTAAGTGGATTACAAACGACAAGTGGCGCACGTGTCATGGGGTAGAACCTTGGCCCTGAGAATGGGATGGATTGAACAAGTATCTCCCGGCCAGTATCGATTGGGTCCGAATCTCTTGCAAGAATTTCAAGGCAATTCCACCATTCCCACCCCGACGGATATCCGCGATACCGCCAACAAGCCCATCTTTTGGAAAGTGGAGGGGGATTATGTGAAGTTGAGTCTATCGTGTCCTTGGCGGTTTGTGAATTTGAACCAGACCTTTCGTCCCTCGTTGGAATTTCCCACCGCGCGTCCTTTGCACGTGTATTGTGATGTAGGGACCAGCAGCATGGTAGGGGGTCGTATCACCGATCTCTTACGAGAAATCAAGTACCAACCTCAAAACACCACCCACTTTGAACCTCGACATATTCAATATGTCCCAGTACGCAATGAAGTGGTGGAAATCGTGGAAACGCAGATGGCCGAAACCAATGGGGATCTGGTGAAATTTGGTGAAGGGCGTACCCTCCTAACCCTCCACTTTAAAAGGGAAGTCGTGGTGTGAAGAAGAAGACAAAATGTCGTTCTACGTGACGTTACCCAGTCATGCCAACCGACGTGAATTTCCCAACAACCAACCCAATTCCTTCAAGATTCGTTTACCTCGACCGTTACAGCTCACGGGAGGTGGATGGCAAGTGGGGTTGAGTGCCATTTCCTTACCGGATGCTCGCGTCAATTTGTATGAGTTGGTGAAGAAAAATGGGTACGTCATGGGGACGTCCTGGGACCAAACCTATCCCAAACCGGGTGGAAAAGACGGGGAAATGACTTCGCGAGTAGACACCGCGCGAACCATCATCGATGACGTGAAAGATTTGGATTGGGTAGTGGATGGCGTGAGTTTCATGAAAGCCATCATTACTCACTTGGAACAACAACGTATGGAAATGGCCATTCAAGGTGGTCGATTTACCAATGATCAAGGCAAACACACCTACATCAAGTTTCGTTGGGAAGGCGAGGATCTGCTCATCGACAACACGAATATCTGTCATTGCGGCACCGATACGCCAGCCCTGACCATCTACACCAAGTTGGCTCTCAAAATGGGATGGTTACGTAAAATTGACAGTGTGTTGGTTTTGGGGCCAAACTTACAGCAAGAATTCATGGGGGATCAAATCCCTAACATGACAAAACCCCCTGGCAACGATTGGAACGATGTGAACGACGATCAGAGCAAGCCGGTCTTTTGGACGGTGCGTTCGTTTTTACCGAATTATTTACAATTGAGTATGAGTTGTAATTGGCGTTTCACCAACTTGAATGTAGCGTTTCGAACGGTGGTGGGGGAACCCACACGATCGCTGCATGTGTACTCCGACGTGGCAGGCAGTATGATGGTGGGCAATCGCGTGACCGATTTGTTGCGTGAAATCCAGTACAAGCGACAAGCACGAGGCACCCTGTATTTTGAACCGTTGCACATTCAATACATGTCTCTTCGTAACGAGGTGGTGGAAATGAATCACGTTCAAGTGGCTGAAACGATTGGTAGAGGAGGAGACTTGGTCAAGTTTGGTGAAGGTCATACCATTGTTACGTTACACTTCAAAAAGACATAAAAAGGGGAGGACTTGACCAAGGGAGTGTCTAATCACAAGATGCCCAAGACAAGAGTGCGTCGAAGGAGACGAAGAAGAAGGCAACGAGGGGGTCTCTTGCCACTGGCCGCCCTCATTCCAGCCTTGATCGCTGGAGGGAAAGCTGTGGCGTTGGGTGCTGCGGGTGGTGCCGCGAGTTACGGGGCCAAAAAAGGGTTGGAAGCCGCTTTTCGGAAAAGAAGACGATGATGACGGTATAAAAAGAGACGAGTCCTGTGACACAAACAAAAACGTGATCTTTGGTAACGCGTGAAGACGACGACACAATGCGTGGGGGAAGTTTGACACGATTTCGGACCGACGAGTGGTATGATCAACAGGGTCAAAGTGGAAAAGGGTTGGTGACGGATCTCTTGCGTGGGGGGTTCCAAGGCCTTAAAAGCACGCGAAATCCTTTAAAACTGCCTAGTAATATCAAGAGAGGCTTGGAAACGGGTTTGACACGAGGTATCAAACGCAAAGCCGAAGACGTCATTAAAAAGGAGATCACCAAACAAGCCAAGAAAGCGTTGGGTCATAAGAGCGTGAAAGACGCCGTGCGTGTGGCCAGTGCTTTGTTTCCCAAACAAACCAAACGTGCGCGAGATATTTTGGGAGTGTGAACATGGAACCCGTGCATTCACGACCTCGACGGATTCGTAGTGATCGAGGGTTGCCTCAATGGGGAGGACTGTATCCGTTTTGGAAACTCATGCGACGACAACGTGGTGGATGGTTAAGTCCCGAGGTGATGAGAGTCTCCGGGTTTGATTTGAGACAACGTTTGGCACGGCGACGACGCTATAAAAACCCCTCACGACGACGACGTACCACCACTCGACGACGAGGACGTTAACCATGCCGAATGTGATGTCACGCGTGACAGCCCCTACCTACTCTGAAGGGGCTGCTCCCGCTCACCCGCGTTCCGAAGGGACCGTCAACGCAGCATTACGGATTTTCAAGGTGCCACCGACCGACATTAGCATCAATGCCTATCGCATGGTCACCATTCAACCCACCACCACGGGTATCAATCCCATGGAATTCATCATTCCGGGGTTGGACGATTTTGTGGATTTGGGACGCAGTTACTTTACCATGGAATTGAGTTTGAAAAAGGAGGGTGGCGGGAACTTGGTGGCCAATGAGAAATTGTGGCCCGTCAACAATTTGGCCCATTCCATCATCAAACAAATTGACTTACAGTTGAATGGCACGTTGATCAGTCCTCAATCCGACACCTATCATTACAAAGCTTACCTGGAAACCTTGTTGAATTATGACCGAGAAGATGGCAAGACCGTGTTGGGACCCCAAGGCTGGTTCAATCAAGTGGATTTCCCACCCCAATGGACCAACAACAACACAGACAAAGCAGGAGACCATGTATCCTGGCAAGCTCTCAGTGCCAATCACAAAGGAGCCTTGGACGCCATGGTAGCTGAAGTCACCAAGTATGCTGCAGGTGTCACCCACAGTGTGGTGTTTACCCCGCACCTGGAAGTGTTTCACACCGGCAAACTGTTAGTGCCTGGCATCGAAATCAAGATGAAATTTCATTTCAATGGCCCCAGCTTGTTTTTCAATGGAGTGGCTCTGGCAGGCCGATTGATGGAAGGCGATGTGAAACTACGGTTTCATCTATGTCAACTGCGTTTGAATGACGCCATCTACAGGAGTTTAACTGAAAAAAGACACAATGAAGGCCAAGTGGCTGCTTACCCGACCGTCCGCAGTGAAATCCGGACCTTCAGCATGCAAGGCAACCTGGTCCGCTTTGATATCCCCAACCTGTTTCAAAACAGAATACCTGACCGATTGATTGTAGGGTTGTTGGACAGCCGAGCCTTCAATGGAGACGTGACCCGAGATCCTTTCTGTTTCCAGAAATTTGGTTTGACCTCCATTCGACAGATTGTTAAAGGAGAAGAATACCCTTATGAAACCCTGCACTTAGTGCACAACAATGGCACCCGAGATAATCTAGGCTACTTCCGTTTTCTGCAAGCCAGTGGTGCCTGGTGTAAAAAGAAAGGCAATATGGTAGAACTACTGGATTGGGGCCAAGCTAAAAATTGTACCTTGTACATGTTTGACAATGTCGCCAATGGATGTGCTGACAGTCAAAACCTCAACCCCAAGCAAACGGGTGATTTACAATTGGTCTTGGAATTTGGAGCCGCACCCGGTACCAATATAACCGTGCTCGTCTATGGAGAATTTGAGAATTTGTTGGAGATTGACAGGAACGGAGCCGTGTTGTATAACATTTACCAGCACTGAAGATGGAACATGTGGCCTTGAATAATGTGCAATTGGATTATTTAGCCCGAGACGACCCCCAATTGAAACCTGTCTTTTACGGCACGGTGGCCTGTGATCGTTTACCCAAGAGTCCTCGTAAGACCACTTCGCAAGGGTACATTGTGAATACGGACCCACACGATCAACCCGGACAACATTGGTTAGCGGTGTGGACGGATGGAAAGGTGTGTGAAGTCCTCGATAGTTATGCTTTGCCCATGGACACGTACGTGCAAGCTACCCCGTTACGAGATTGGATTGTCCAACATTGGAAGTATGTAGTGACCAATGGCAAGTCCCTCCAAGCCATTACAAGCAAGAGTTGTGGTGATTACGCCTTGTTGTACTTAAAAGCCAAAGCCCGTGGACGGACCTTGCAAGATTTTTTAAATGAGTTTTCGGATCATGATTATGTAAGCAATGACCATCAAGCGGGTCAACGCCTTCAACAATTGATTGTAGGTCAAGAATCGAGATGGTATCAACTCTGTTGTCATCCGTATCATCAATGTAATGGTTAAATAAAAAAGTTCGTTGGAAAAGTGGTGTCGGAGTCGTAGCTCAGTCGGTTAGAGCCTTGGACTTGATCCAGAATAGCGATTGGGTCGTGCGTGGGTTCGAGTCCCACCGATTCCAATAAAAAGGTGCCTTTTTTTTTTCTAAGGGTAGTTAGTCATCATGCAAACGGGGAAACCGTTTCGTTTTCATACTCCCTCCTCTATCTTGGTCGTGGGTCCTTCGGGATGTGGGAAAACCGTGTTTACGGAAAAACTCTTGGTAGACAACCCGGATTTGTTTGAAACCCCACCGACCCAACGACATTATTGTTATGGAGCCTGGCAAGATCGATTTCGAAGCATGCAAGATCAAGGGGTGGTGTTTCACGAAGGGATTCCCGATCATGAAGCGTTGGTCCAATGGTTTCCTCAAGGACATGGGGTCCTGGTCTTGGATGATTTAATGGATGAAGGCAGTCACGATAAACGCGTGTTGGATTTATTCACCAAACATTCCCATCATCAAGGGGTGACGGTATTGTACTTGTGCCAAGACATGTTTCCCGTGGGTCGATATGCTAAAAGTATATCCCGCAATGCCCATTACATTGTAGCGTTCAAGAACCCTCGAGATCAATTAGGCGTACGCAATGTCATGCTTCAATCGTTTCCTACCACTTGGAAAGACACGTTGGAGACGTTTCATCAAGCCACCACACGACCGTATGGCTATTTGGTGTTGGATTTACATCCGGCCTCCTCCGATCAACAACGTGTGTTGAGTCACCTGTTAAAAGACGAAGGATGGACTCGCACCTATCAAAAACACCTATAAAGGCAGGACACTCCATTTAAACAGGAAAAAGAGTGACCATGGCCGATGACGATGACCGTCAACCTCCGCAATCGTACGATACCGTGTCCCCTGCGGGGGTTGGGGCGGCCAGCAGCAATCAAATGTCCCCAAGGGCCTGGCAAGATTTGTATTTCACGGGAGACCAAGGCCTTCTCGACGTGGCCATGGAGGAAATGCACCCTGATCCCCTCTGGGAGTTTATGGAGTCCCTCCCCCCTATCGGTAGAGATGGTTCGCCCCCTGCACAGGCCTCTTCCCCAGCCGGGGTAGGAAGTCAAGGAAGTCCATCATTCGGTAGTATACAGACCACCCCGCCGTCTTCCGTGGACAGTCCCCTTACTTGGGGAAGCGCACGGGTGTCGCCCGATCCACGAAGAAGAACAGTGGCGGGTGCTCGAACAGCCGCGGGTGCTGGGGGTGATGGTAATGGACGTGGTGGTGGACGTGGTGGACGTGGTGGTGGTGGACGTGGTGGTGCTGGTGGTGGTGGTGGTGGTGGTGCTGGACGTGGACGTGGTGGTGGTGGTGGTGCTGGTGCTGGTGGTGGTGGAGGTGGTGGTGGAGGTGGTGCTGGTGGTGCTGGTGGTGCTGGTGGTGGTGGTGGTGGTGGTGGTGGAGGTGGTGGTGGTGGTGGTGGTGGTGGTGGCCGCCGTGGACGACGACCGAGACGAATACGAGGACGACGACGAAATACCCCCACTTCCCCTTTGACACCTTCCTCCAATGCAGCCACCCCTCGAGGATCTTGGACGTCTGGGAGTCCACCCCCTCGTACCTTGCGTCAAGCGGATTTACAACGACGTTTACGCATGATGTTACAAGATCAAGAACAATTAGCCCAAGGACGTGAAATTGCCAATGTCACCATGACCAATAGCATTGTGACCAGTTATAAACAGGGAGGAGCACCGAGCGTACAAACGTCTTCGTCCCGTGTTTCGCCGTGAGGATGAAAACCGTCGTGTCGTTATTGAATGGATCGAAACATCATGGTATTCAATTCCCCCCGGAATTATTACAACGCATGGATTCCTTGTATGCTTTTTATCATCAACAATGGTGGTGTTATCGAAAAATGTTGAATCATTTCAAGTGTATCAATGCCTTGTTCAATGGCATGGCATTACTCCTGGTGGCTGCAGGCATGATTGCGGGTCCGCTTTTGGAAAACAGTACGTTGGTAGCCTGTTTGGCAGCGGTGGGCACCGTGGTCAAAGGATGGAATGATTTTAAACAATACCGATTTAAAGTGACCATGAGTCGATTTGCGTTTACCACCTATGCCAAAGCCTTGACCGAATTGAAAACCTATGTGCGTGGTGTTCCCTTGGAGGATCTGGAACGATTTTTAATCAAGATGCAAACCTTGGATGATACCATTGTGGATTTCACTCCTCCGTTACCCAAACGATGTGTCCAAGATTACCACCGTCATTTTGTGTACGAACCCGTGGAAGCCCTATGCTATGTGGATGGATGTCCTCGTCCCTTGAGACCCAAAGATTATTGGATAGATAAAAAGCCACTCCCTCCCAGTCCCACACTCTTAGAACCATGGCCGTCCAACGACGACGACGACGCAGAAAAAGGAAACAAGGAGGCGGGGCTTTAATGCGTCGCAAACCCCGTTTGGTGGATAAAATTGCCCATGGCATGAGTATGTTTCTATCAGGTCCAGCGCCTGGGTTTGGACTCGCTTTAGGCAAATTAGGAGGTCAAGCCTTGAAAGGCATTACCGATAATGTACAACATTACCGACGACAACGAGGTGGGGGTTGGTGGCAAGATTTCAAACGCAATACCCGTCAAGGCTATAAAGAGTCGCGAGACGTGATCAAACAAAACAAAGCCCTGCAACGTGTATTGATGAACCGTCCATGGTGAGAAGAAGAAGAAGATTACGACGACGACGTCGTCAACGAGGAGGGTTTTTAAATCTATTGGTCCCCGCCATGGTGGGATTGGGGAAAGCCGTGGCCTTGGAAACGGATAAACGTATAAAACGCACGATTCAAAAAGCCAATCAACGGTATCGTCGTCGTCACCGATAAAGGATGCAACGTCTTCGCCGTCAATTCCCGTTTTTACGGTCCATGTTACAAGAAGCCAATGGTACCAAACGTCAAGAGTTGTTACAACATGCCAATGCCGATCAAATCAATGCTGTGAGTGAATTGGTCTTGAACTTCTTAAAAAACAAGATTCCCGTCACCCCACCCATGCTGGCTAAACTTCAACCCTATAAAAAGGTACTACGTGATTTGGGGCGCCGTCGACATTCCGTCAAAAAACGTCGTCAGTGGTTAGTCCAACAAAAAGGACGCGGGTTGTTTCAAGGACTACATCAAGTCTTATGTCAATGTGTTCGTTAACGTGTCAAGACATGGAAGCATAAATATCACCTGTTGTAACAGCTGTCGTGCATTGGAAGACCTTTGCCCCGACCATGGACGAGGTCTACATGATTCCCCACAAGGACTTGGAACAACTCATTCAATATTACAAAGGAGAACTTACCGAAAATGCCTTGTTGAACAAAGCCGCCACGGTCGCCGCCCAAAAACATGTGTTGTTAGCCAACCCCCAATTACCCCCAGCCCTGGTCAATGCTCAAACCAAACCGTTGAGTCAAGAATTGACCAAGTTAACCAAACGTATTCGTCAATTTCCTGGCGGGGTGGGGGTTGGTGCACCGGGTGGTCCGCCAGGTGAAGAAGGCGAGGAAGAAGAAGCCGGGGATTTAGTGACGGGACCCGTGGAACAATGGTTGAAGCGCATGATAAAAGGCAGCCCGTCGACTCCCAAACCACCCATTACCCCTGCAACCAAGAAAGGCAAAGGAGCGGCCACCACCAGTAAGATTCTCAAGAAAGAGGCCCCATCCACTAGTCGAGGGGATCTACAATCGCGTTTAGAAGCCATTCGAGAACGACGCAAGACTTGGGAAAAACATTTAGCCGAAAGTGGTTTCACGAAAGGCAAAGGCAAAGGCAAAGGCAAAGGACCCGCTCGTGAAGTGGAACGATTGAAACCTTTACCCGGTTGGGAAGATTGGTACCAAGGCAAAAAGTTACGACGTCGATTGGATTACGACAGTGACTAAAAAGATGCCCACCAAGAGGAGAAGGGGTATCAAACGGAAACGTCCCCAACGAGGAGGGGCCTTGGATGTCCAAAAATGGATCGCGAAAACCGGCAAAGAATTTCATTGGCCTGGGTATCAGTACATGGGCCCTGGCACGCATTTGGCCAAACGTCTGGAACGTGGGGATCCCGGGATCAATCGCTTGGACCAGATTGCTAAACAACACGACATTGATTACAGTCGTGCCAAGAATTTGCAAGATAAATGGAAAGCCGATACCAAGATGATCCAAGCCATTGATCGATTACCCGGCAAGAAAACCAAGACGGAACGAGTCGTCAAGAAAATCATGCAAGCCAAGAAACGTTTAAAATTGTAAATTTAATGACATAACATGTTGAGTAAAATAAACAATGAAAATGTCTCATTGGTTCATTGTACTGTCTCAAACAAAGATGTAGTGTCAACCACATTTGGAGACAAAATGATTCCATTGTGATGTAGACAAAAATGATCCACTTGTTTCTCATAAACAACAAATGTCAAAGCACTGTCTCTTTTTAAAAAACAAAATCGTCCAAATCAAACGAAGGATCCTCCTGCATCATGTCAGTTACAAAGTCAAACAAAGAGTCGTCCGATGACGACGACGGGAAGTCATCGACCTCCTCCTCAAGTAGATTGTCTAAAAATCCCTTCCCATCGTCCCACATATCACAAGAAGAAAGGGACGATTCGTCGCATACGGAATGATCCATGGGATGAAAGACCCCTAAATCCGTGTCCATTATGGTACCAGGTTGATCCATAGAATCCTCAGGGCCGGGCGACAGGGAGTTACAAAAGTCCTGCATAAAATCTTCTAGCGTCACGGTCAATTTTAGGGGACCTAACGCGTTGATTTTCTCCTCCGTTCTCTTTTGGACCATGGGCCCTCTTTGTCTATGGGCCCAGCTCTCACGTAGTCTCGCTCGGTATTGTGCTTGCCACCGTTGACCTGCTTTCGATTGGTAATATTGTCTTTTGTACTCCCGGATTCGTTCTGCATTGTCCTTATAGTACTGTCTCAGGTACGCAAGATGTTCGGCCCGATACCTCTCCCGCTACCGTCGTCTCTGCGCGGCTATTCGGTCAGGATGTCTGGCCCGGTACCTGGCTTTGGCGGCTCGCCGTCGCGCTCGCACGGCCTCGATCTTTGCCATCTCATCATCGTCGTCGTCGTTGCTTTGTGGGGGGCTCGTGGGGCATCGGTGACCGCATTGGCAGCAGCTTGCGGGAGACTTGGGGCGAGGGGGGCGGTGCTGGCGGGGGTGTCTGGGGCCTCTTGAATTTGTGGTGCCAGTTGGTCCAGCAGAAGTCGAGGCCCCGCATGTACCACTCGGTGGTAAATTGTGGGTAGCAGCCTGGATTCCAGTGCTGTTGCACGTAGGTGTGCCGTGCTGCCTGAGCTGCTTGGGCGAGCTGCCTCCTTTTCCTCCGTTCTTCCAATAACTCTTCCCCAAACTCCCGGATGTCTCCGTCATCGACTTCCCACTCCTTAACTTCATCTAAGATAGTATCGACTTCAAATGTCTCAAACTCTTTCAACAGCTTCTCTAGACTAGAGTCCATCTTGAGATGGTTGACCTCGAGGGGCGATCTGTTTTATAGTCTCTCATTCGTTCTCGTGATGCACCATGGACCCTAACTAGAGAGGGGGGAGGGGGGTCCCCCACCCCTTCCCACCCCTCCCTGGGGCACCCGTGTGCCCTGGTAAGGTGATTGGTCCCCCCTCCCCTAGGTATCCCGTGCTCTGTTTGGTCATCATCCTCCCCTAGATACCCCAACATGCTTTCCGTGGATGGGTCCTCCCCTAGTTAACCCAGCATGCTTCGCGTGGATCCTCCCCTAGTTAGCCCAGCATGCTTCGCGTGGATCCTCCCCTAGTTAGTCCAGCATGCTTCGCGTTTATCTCTATAAAAGCCGAACATCCACCACCAGTGAGTTCATCTGATCATGGCCTCTCGCCAACACGACGAAGCGGGGCCTAGTGGCCTTGGCCGCCATGAGATGATGTCATTGCTTGGTCTAGAGATGTCCGATTCTGAGAAAGAAGAAGAGACGACAGCAAATTCCTCTGATGAACCTTTGTTATGCACCGAAGACATGGTGGACAGTGATGAGATTTGTGAAGAGGCGTTGAATGGCTTCGAACGGCAACGTGCCTTTCAAACCCATCTCCTTCAACAAACTGGTGGAGGTTTGGATGCGAATACGGAGGGTGTCTTCGAGTTTGAACTCCAACCCTATGTCGATCGTTTGAGCAACCGTCTGGGAGTGCGTGAACGTCATTTCAATACCCAGTTACGCCAAAGGGGTAACTTGATTCCAGGTCAAAACATTACTCAAGCTCTCCAAGAGGGGTTACGTCGAGCCGTGAATCAAGTGTTAACCACCACCACGCCTGCCCTCCGCGATCAAGATCGCCTCTACTTTACCATCGCCTCCAACAGACTCCATAATAATTTTCAGGGCTGGGGATTACGTGCCGGAGAATGGCGTCAAGGCGGCGACCGTGTCGAGGCTTTGTTCCAACGTTTAGCACAAGCCTTGAATAGCAACGAACAATTTGAAATGGACGATTCCTTTCAAGTATCCATTACTCAAGTCCACCATGCCCCTCAAGGAACCGGCCGCCGACGCCAGAACAAACCCGGACATCAACCTCTCCGAAATTTAATAGGCCAGAAACGTTCCATTATCCAGATCCAAAACAGGGATGATCTCTGTTGTGCCAGAGCCCTCGTCACCGCCAAAGCTCGCTTGGACAATCACCCAAAATGGAACACCATTCGACAAGGAGGGAAAATTCAAAAAGAAATGGCTCTCTTGCTTCATCACGAGGCCAACGTACCCTTCGGCCCTTGTGGCTATGATGCCTTGACCCAATTCAGTACCACACCTTCCCTGGCCGGTTACCAGATCCTGTTGGTGGATGCCGACCGTTCTTATCATATCACGACCTTTGGCCCCCTTCAAGACAAACAACTCATCCTGTTGCACGAGAAAGGCCATTATGATGTCATTACCCGTTTACCCGGATTTTTCGGGTCCAGTTAAGTTTGTGCCCATTGTTGGAAACCCTATGACAATGAGGGAGAACATCGATGCAACAACAAACGTCATTGCAGGGCCTGTTGCCAAAAAGAGTGCCCTGATTTCTTGGAGGCTTACCCTCGAGGCCAGAAAGCCACTCAACGTTGCCAACAATGTCATCGGGACTTTTTTGGAGACACCTGTTTCCAAATGCATCTCGTCAAGGACCACGCGGGCAAACCCGTGACCAACCTAGATTCCTCCGTCTGCTTTAGACGCCGTCGCTGTTCTTCCTGTGGCAAGCAGGAAGTAGGATTAGACAACATTGAAAAACATCAATGTGGGTATATTGATTGTCCCTCCTGTCATGAGTACGTGGACGGTGAAACCCATCGCTGTTTCATCCAAACACCCCCCAAACCTCAAGACAAGAAGAGAAAGAGGAAACGGTCTGGAGGGTCTCGCGCTAAACGTAGGGTGGGTGTGGATGCCACACCAGAGGAGGAAGACGACGACCTCCCACCCCTTCATGTCTTCTTTGATATTGAAGCCATGCAGCCCCAGGAACAACACATCGCTAATCTCGTCGTGGCCGAAACCGAAGACGACGACCAACCCGTGTGTTTCCCTGGCAACCATTGCGTCCGAGATTTCCTGGAATGGCTGGATACCTTGACACTCAACGATACCCGTCAAGTCAATGTCCTGGCCCATAACTTCCAAGGGTACGATGGCTACTTTATCATTCATCAATACTATGGTGACAACCGGATCGTCCAACAACTCCGGAACGGGTGTAAACTCTTGCAAGTCCAACATGACCGTATCCGCTTCATCGACTCATTGAGTTTCTTCCAGATGCCTCTGTCTGCGTTTCCCAAAACCTTTGGATTGACAGATGCCTGCAAAGGGTACTTCCCCCACAAGTTCAATCATCCAGATCATCAAAACTACGTAGGACCCATCCCGGCCCTTGATTACTACATGCCCGAAACCATGTGCCCCGAAGGCAAGCAAGCCTTGGAAACCTGGCATCAAGAGCAACGCGACAAAGTCTTTGACTTCAAGAAAGAACTGGTTAAGTACTGCAAATCCGATGTACGTCTCTTGAAAGAAGGATGCTTGACATTCAAACGGTTGTTTGAAACGCTGACGGGCTTCAACCCCTTCGACCACATCACCATTGCCTCTGCTTGTAACCGCGATTTACGGATGAATCGCATGATCCCCAACAGCATTGCCAGTGAACCCGTCCGAGGATGGCGCAATCGCATCAACCAATCCCGAGCGGGTCGTGAGTGGTTAACCTGGTGCGATAACCAACGGCGTGAGCAAGTCCTGCAGCAACAGTTGTTCAATCGCCCGCATCCCAATCAGTGTTATTTCGTTCAACATGTGGGCAATGGTGGCGAGTATCGCATCCCCGGCACCGACTTCCATGTCGACGGTTTCGATTTCACTACCAACACCGTCTACGAATTTCATGGGTGTTTCTGGCACGGATGTCCTCGCTGTTACCCCATTCGTCACCAAAGTCATCTCCGCCACTATGATCGAACCATGCAAGATGTCTACGAGACCACCCAGCAAAGGATCCAACAGTTAAGAGAGCTCGGATACCATGTCATAGAAATGTGGGAATGTGATTGGTCCCGTCTCAAAGACACCTCCACCGGCATCCGTACGTTTGTGGCTACCCTTCAATTCAGAGAACCCTTGAATCCACGCGACGCTTTCTGCGGGGGTCGTACCAATGCCGTCAAACTGTACCATCGCGTGACGCCCAGTCAACAAATACATTACATTGATGTCACCTCCTTGTACCCCTGGGTGAACAAGACCTGTGTCTACCCCAAAGGTCACCCTTGGTTTATCTCCAACCCTCAACCCACCGACATCAGCCCCTACTTTGGACTGATCAAATGCAAAATCCTTCCTCCACGTCACCTCTACCATCCTGTCCTCCCCTACCGTCATGAGGGAAAACTCCTTTTTCCTCTCTGTGCTGCCTGTGTGGAACAAGAGATGCCCAAAAGACCATTAGAGAGATGCGCGGAATGTGTGCACACGGACGAACAGCGAGCCCTGACTGGGACATGGTGTAGTCCAGAATTAAACAAAGCCGTCGAGCTCGGGTACGAAGTCCAGTACATCTATGAGGTTTGCCATTTCAACGAAACGTGTGAAGGACTGTTCCGCGATTACGTCAACACTTGGTTGAAAATCAAGCAAGAAGCCAGTGGGTGGCCCGCCGGGGTAGAAACAGAGGAAGCCAAACAAAGGTACATAGAAGAGTACTACCAGCATGAAGGCATTCAATTGGACTATGACAAAATCGAATACAACCCGGGGCTGCGTACCCTCGCTAAAATGATGCTCAATTCCATGTGGGGCAAGTTTGGACAACGTCTCAATAAGACTCAAGTCCAAACGTTTGATGACCCTCAAGCCTTCCACCGTTTCCTAAATACCAGTAGTTTGGATGTACGCCACGTATCCGTTATCAATGACCAATTAGTGGAGGTGCATTACCAGTACCAAGACGAAGACATCCCTGTCTCACCTAACCTCAATATCTTTGTAGCCTGTTTCACTACCTGTTGGGCCCGACTCCGACTGTATACCGCCTTAGAGAAGCTGGGGGAAAGAGTCCTCTACTACGACACCGACTCCGTCATCTATTACACAGACGAAGGACAAGGTAACCCTACCTTGGGCAATTACCTCGGCGACTTTACGAGTGAACTCGACAATGAGGATTACATTGTAGAATTTGTCTCAGGGGGCCCCAAGAACTACGGATACCAAACCCACCAGGGCAAGGTAGAATGCAAAGTACGAGGTTTCCGCCTCAACAGCGAAGGCAAAACCCAACTCAACTACCACATCATGCGTCAGAATGTCCTGGACGAAATCCAGAAGCCATTTCTACGACCCCGACAGACCCAGGTCACCAAGACCTACCAGATCGTGCGCGATCCCAAACACTACCAACTCTACACCTTCCCCGAGTACAAACGTTACCAGCTCGTGTACGATAAGAGAGTCGTGGATCCTGTCACTTTCCAGACCTACCCCTACGGGTACCAGTGAGACACTTGACTAAGAGTATATCAAGTCATTGCTATTCCTTGCCTCTTCTCGAGACCACTTGGACCTGCCTCCTCCTCTTGGTGAGAGACCATGAAGTCACCTTGACGTTCATAGCCAGCATCGCCAGCATCGCTATCGTCATCATCATCTGTGGCTGTGGTTTGCATACTTCATTGCTAGCTGTAATGCACTTCGACCATGTCTTCATTGATCACAGTGACATGTTGTACGTACTGTCGATGATGGTCACGGGTTTGCCGGCATGGTCCTCGGTGGGGTAGGAATACTCATCAAAAGGAACAGTCAACCCATATCAAAAGGAACACTCATCTTAAAAGGAACACTCATCGTGGAATAGGAACTCATATTATCAAAAGGAACACTCATATTATCAAAAGGAACTTTAAAGGAATACTCATCATTAAATAGGAACACTCATATTATCAAAAGGAACACTCATCGTGGAATAGGAACTCATCATGAATACAGCAATATGCGAGCAACATGGATTTCCACCATTTAACTCAATACTCCTCCAAAAAGCATATCGGCACCTCCATTGTTAAAGACGCTATGATTCTGCTTCCCCCTTGTGACGTGGAACTCTCATCATCTGCAAGCCATGGATTATATGACTTGTTTCACATTAAAATATTTTGTTTCCAACATAAAAACGTCTTTTCTTTGACTGAAGGATTACCCCCGTTGGTCCAAATGGACTTTGGACTTTGCGCCCGCGTTTTCTCAGCGGTTTTGCTTCCTCCTGAGCCCACGATCCATTTTTCCTACTCGTCAGCGGTTTCCCATTCAAAAACACGTGACTTCCGGTTTGCATGAGCCCGCAATCCCTTTTTTCTCACTGGTCAGCGGTTTCCCCTTCGAAAACACGTCACTTCCGGTTTTTAGGTCACTTCCGGTTCCGGTCATGTGACTTCCGGTTCCGGTGACGTCATTTCCTCTTACATCCAAACGAGGCCACGCCCTCAACATCAAAACGAGGCTCAGTTGTCCATATGAGCGGAGATTACTACTACTAGAGTATTTTTCGACGGTCACAGCAATATTTTTTTTAGGGCAAGACAACCCTATACTGGTCGGAATTAAATAATAAGGTTGATTTCCGGGCAATGAGCAGGGTCACTTGCGCCAAATACTCGGCATAAAATCATCGAATGGATTGATTAAAGTGCAGCAAAATATAGTTCTCAGTCGTCCATAAAACAAAATTATGGTTTTCCAAGTCAAGTGAAGCGGGTGAATTTCACGGCCGTTCTAATATTTCTATATTTCCGTTAAACCGACCTCTCTGGACTCCACTGTGTCGCCTTTTGCTTGTGGACAATCTCTCTCAGCCTCTCCCCGGCTGACGGCCATATTGTCGTCGAAACGCGGCTCGCAAAGATTCATGTGTGCACTTCAAATGAAAACGCATACCAGGAAAGGCGAGTTTCGTATTTAAGAGGGATTTTCGACGGCTTAAAATTGGACCTGGAACCTATGAGAAAGAACAGAGGTATGCATGACCCAAGAATACACCTTTGAAGGTTTAGGGCGATTAGTTTATTGTGATAGGAATTTATCGAACCTCAAGTGAGGTGCAGTGTGAAACTGTTTCCTGCCTTTAATTAATTCTAAAGATTCAGCAAACATGAAAAATAAAAACCTCAATTTCTCGCCTAAAAAGCTTCAAACCAGCCCAGGAAGCCCTCAAATAATGACCAATACAACAATGACATAAGGCAAATTATTTTTATTTCGACTTCTTTTTGATTTGTGGCAATTTGAGACGTTTTGTAGCATTTCCATACAAACTCTTAAATGTTGCCGATGTCATTATTATGCATAGCGTGCCGATGTTATTATTACTGCATTGCGTGGAAAAAACAGTCTAATTTATGCGTAGTTCTCATCGTTAGCTTGGGCTGCGTGTGCACGGACAAACGAGTACGAAAGTGAATGCAAGCTCAAGCTCTATCAGAGCGCACAAGGGTCAGTGAGAGTGCATGAGAGTTAAGACCGAGAGTTTGAACTCCATCGATTCTAATCAGAATTTAGACAGATTCAAACTCCAGTAGTCAAGCGTTCAAGAGTCACCGAGCGGAGGAGAATTTAAGACCAAATGAAAGCGCAAATTTCAACTTCCAACGATTCTAAGAACTGATACTCTACGAGAGCGTCCGAAAGTCGCCGAGAGAACAGGAGAGTTAAAAGTCCGGGCCAAACTGAACGAGAGTAGCCGAGAGTTGAACGAAAACTTTCATCAACTCTCGTGACTATCAAAAGCAGCGGCCGAACGAAGACGAGAGTTGTCTGAGAGTTTGACGAGTAATTTCACCGTGTGGCTGCTAGCCGACAAAATGAATGTTTCGTACAGAAGTAAAGCCACTGAGTGTGTGTTGTTACTGTGTTTGTTTGACGAGGAAGAAGAAAAAACTACTGTCAAACACTGTCAAACATGGAATCGGATAAAGCATGAAGACTTGACTTGGTACGACCGGTTTTTTGATCCAACTGAAACTCTCGGCCTCGCATGAATCATCTGAACAAGTTCAAAATTCGAGACAAGGGCATGAAAGTCCCGGGATGAAAGTTTGAGGCCAAACGGGAGTCTGGGCTACTCTTCGCGACTCTCACTCTCGTTTGGCTCCGGCTTAAGAAGATTCTATTTTGCCTATAATACATGAGCGTGTGCGTATAACGCCTTCCGCGCGGAAATTTGACACCTACTGGGGAGTCAAGTTGCCGCGAGGTAGGCGTTTTTCGTACGCACTTGCGTGCTTCCTAACCCTCATAGCAAGCGCAGGCACTTGCGGTCAACCCTATCTAACTCGGATATACCTCTAGAACATGACAATCACAAACTGTCTCTAAAAGGTCAGGGACGATGTTAGCAGTCCGCGAGATGTTCGCGAGTCTCGCGCGCGTGCGCTTTCGACATTGCGCCCTGTTATTTCTCAAGCGCCTTTCACGCAGACTACGTGTTTCTCTTCTGGGATAAAAAAAGGTGCTGCTGTCAACTTTGTCCTACCCAGAAAGTCAATAGAGGAAGTCTGCCTGCAGAACACACGCCTCCGGGCGTTCTTCAAAACTTTGTCGTATACAGTCATTCACCGCCCATGAACGATCGCGTTGCGGGGGCCAGGATCACTAGCGACGTTCCACATTCTTGAACAGTTCCTTCTAGTGCGTTATTGCAACAGTTTATCCCAGCATCCCCGAATTTCGAGCTTGATATGTGACGGGAAGTGCCGGATTCATACGAAGCCTCTTTACTTCTTCGTGCGCTGGTTGAATGTGCTGCTGCTATGGGCTGTCGCAGAAACTGCTGCACCTCCAAGCGATGGAACTGACATGGATCTTTGCCCCACAGTTTCATGAGATCTTGGATGATTAATGGCTAGATCACAGAAGTTTGACTTTAACAAACGGTGTCTCAGTTTTGCAGCCACGGTTTGCTCCTCTTCGACATTTTCCACTAAACTTAACGAAACAATTCGATTACTCTTCCCTTCTGAGTTTTTCTGCACGTATTTGGATAATGAAGGGTTAGTTGTTCTTGCTCTCGTAGGCGTGGTCTTTCAGCATGGATTGAAAATGCCGTTGTATTAACGGTAGTTGAGGATTTCTGCAGCTGTGGACTATTGCAGCAGTTGTTGTCTAATACAAGCAAAGGAGCTGACATAGATCTTTCTAACATTTCATCTTGAAACCTCAAAATCCCTAGATCTAAATTACAAGACGCTGATCTTATCAATAAGGGACGGCTCTGCATGCCAAAGGTTTCCATTTCTACATCATTTTCCAGGGAGCCAAGCAAATCCTTTCGTCTAGAAGATCGCACCACACCAACATTTGCCTTGTTTGCTTGAGGTTTGCTGAGTCCCAAAATCTCAAGCACGGCTTTTCTAAAGCGGCGGTCTCTAGAGCAGTAGAGGAGTGGATTCACCATGGAATTAAACGGCATCAGTGTCTCCGCCGACCGGAAATACGAACTCTTGCGAAAGATGGGAAAAACTTCTCCCAGCAAAATGATAGCTGTCACTGGAACAAAGGAGAGAATCAAGGCACTGGTCAGCAGGCCGGTCGTCATGGCAACTTTGTTCTCCAATTTCGCTTTCACCAGAGCACCGACTCGACGAATTTGGCTCAGTTTACGTTTGTGTGCTTCACGGGACGCCATGATATAGAAAAATGCTAAAGGAATTATGGCCAAAACTCCCAAAATCGGTGACAGAAAAATATTATGGTCCACATCGAATGCTCCCAGGGTAATGTATAAAAGTGTTGCCAGAACAGCCACGAACCAAGGTATTGTCGCAAGCTTCTTCACCCAGCCTCTTGTTACAATAACTTTGTATTCATAGCATTTTCGTATCGCTACATACCTCTCCCAAGCGATAACAGTTAGATGAAAAAGGGAAAACTCAGAAGCAGTATACATAGAATTTATATTAACTAAGTCTAGAATACAAACATGATCAAGCAGAACTTGGCGGGAAATCAGTAAATCAATAGCCACTGATAATGGCATGCTTATGGCGCCCACTAGGACATCTGCAACGGCCATGCTCGACAGCAGAATGTTGGAGGGTCTCTGCAGTTCTTTCCTAGTCCTCACAGCTATGATTACTAACACGTTCAAAATAACTGCAATGGGAGAAGCAATCGATACGATGGCGAGAAATACCCGGGGAAAAACGGTTTCTGTTAAGTCCCACTTCAGGGCTGGATTGCGTGTGCAATAAAACACTGACCTGGCTTTGAAAGAATAGTTAGCGGTTGTTTCCAAGTCGTTTAAAACCATGATAAAATACTTTTTCAAGAAGAGAAAAAGCAATGTGGTAAGCAAGAATGAAGACTAAAATTTCACTCCTCGGTCGCGAGCGTCGTTTGTGTGAAAAAGCACTGAGGTTTGGCATAAGGTGATACAGATATTTGTCTAACAGTTCTGAATATGTGCACTGAACTGAATAAGGAGAAAAACTAATCAGGTCGTTGTATGGAAAGTATCCAATTAGTCCCTGGAGATTCAAAGGCGTGGCGGCCGTGTTGGTGTACATTAACAAATGGAGCTAATGAGAAACCTTTTAAAGGTACGCCAACATGGGGGCGATGGCTGTTTTGTGCATTATTTAATATCCTAAGGAAATCCCAGTTTTCAGTAACTATTATGTTAACTGCTTATTTGAAATCCAGCATTAAAAGGGAACATTTGGACTTTGATTCTTTTTTCAAGACATTATTCAAAATTTCAGTGAATCGGCATTTTTGTAGCGAAAATAAAGGCTCTACTGTCCCAAACACCGTAAAAAGTATACAAATTAGTCGGCGATAACAACTTCTACTAAATTTCGATTTGTGTTTGAAGTACTATCCGTCCCTTTTTACCTAACATATGTCCAAATAAGGAGGAAAACTAACCAGGTCGTTGTATTTTGTGCATTATTTCGACAAGGATGTTCAATATCCTAAGGAAATCCCAGTTTTTAATAACTATCATGTTGACTGCTTATTTGAAATCCAGCATCACGAGCGAACATTTGGACTTTGATTCTTTTTTCAAAATATTATTCAAACTTCCAGTGAGTCCATTTTTTAGCGGAAAAAAAAGGCTCTACTGTCCCAAACACCGTAAAAAGTATACAAATTAGTCGGCGATTACAACTTCTTCTGAATTTCGATTTGTGTTTGAAGTACTATCCGTCCCTTTTTACTTAATATATGTGCAAATAAGGAGGAAAACTAACCAGGTCGTTGTATTTTGTGCATTATTTCGACAAGGATGTTCAATATCCTAAGGAAATCCCAGTTTTCAATAACTATTATGTTGAATGCTTATTTGAAATCCAGCATCACGAGCGAACATTTGTACTTTGGTCCTATTTTTCAAAACATTATTCAAAATTTCAGTACGTTCTTCTTTGCTTTAGCGAAATATAGAAGAAACCTTTAAACATGTCCAAGGTTCGTCTTTATTTCGCTGTGTCATAACTGACACTATTTGATAAACCGATTAAAATATTATTAACGCTTTCCCGTCAAACTTTTTGCCTTAAAAAACGCATTTTTTACCGTTAAAGCGGCTTTTTGAGTGCTCTGTTGCCAAGTTCCATTAAACTTTGCTACAAAAGCGTTTTCTTACAATTTAGCTAGATTTTAAACTAGCTTCTGTTGTAAATTGTACAATATTTTGCTTTCACGCATGCGCAAAAGCCAAAATTTGGACTTGTTTTTGCTGCTTCATTTCTAATTTTTTTCTCGCTTCTTTTGCTTTCCTTTTTATTTCCCTTTCTTCTCTTTATATTCTACCCTTCATACCCTTTCTATCCACTGGAAAATGGAGCATTGATCAACTAGGTGACTTGGCCTATTTTACCACCAATTTTGCACCCCAAATTGGACACGGTTTTTCTGGTATAGCTCTGCCAGAATTTGGTCGATATTCAAAATGGACACACGTATGGATTGATCTCTCTTTGATGTGTTAGCTGCTTATCAAAACAATCTGGTGTCGTCAGAAGTGATGACGTCACAAGTGACTCTTGACGGGAAAGAGTTAAAAATTCTTATTTTTGCAACCTATATACTGAGGAAGAGGAAGTAAACGAACAAAAAAAGACTCATCAGAAATAATAACTTTCACTGAATCTTGATTTTTCTTTTTAAAAGTATTATCCTTTCCTTTTTACTATTTTTCAGTAAAACTATTTTTAAGCATATCATTAAAAAAATTGCGGTCATTTTTTTGGCGAAATCTTGACGGGAAAAAGTGCGAAGGAGGCTCAGCTTTCGTCAAAAAGGGAAATATGAATTTGTTTCACATTGCCAATAGATCTTTTAGTTAATTTTACCCACAAAATATATTTTTAATCCCGCAATTCCAGCAGATTCTCATTTAGCAAAACTCTGGAGCACAAATGGCGTTACTACATTAGTTTCCATCAATTGTTATCCCTGTATGAGACATCCTAAGTGTCCAAAAAATCTTCTTAAACATGTTGAGTTGACAGATACCGCCAATTTCCTCATCTTGCACGACAGAATACTTTGGTTTTATACCCCACACTTTAATGAAAGCCTTACAGCTGTTGAGGTTTAAAATGTTTTTGTTTTAGTTTTATTTAATTTTTTTATCTTTCATTAACCTAAGTCAAAATTAGGATCTTTAACGTTTATTCCAAATATTCTAGTGACATAGAGCAAGATATTAGCTGTTTCGATAGATACCATCGCTCTTCTTCAATGTGGAAAGTTATACATGGTATAAAAGTTTGTTTTGTTTTGTTTGATTTTTTTCTTTTCAATTTGTTTCTTTGAATTTTGAATAATTTTTATTTGCATAACCCAGTGGCTATAACCGGCTGAAAAGCTCGCAATCTGATTGGCTACGAAGCTGTCTTCTTTCAAATGTTATAGTTGACCATCAAGTTTTCTCTAAGTCTGCTTAGTTTAAATAGATCACTTGACGTTGTAATTTTTATTAGTGGAGGGGCACCATCAGGCGAAAGGGATCGATAGAACTCGTCCAGTAACTGAAAACCACGAATTTATTTTTTACAATAACTAAGCAATTTCTCGCGCCCTGATTGGCTAATTTTTATTGTCTACAGACGGATGAAACTCGTAAAGTTGACGCAATCAGCAAAAGTTTTGTCAAACTCTTTAGCCCTGCATTCTTGATGAAGCGAGAATTGTACCACAAATCTAACAGTCTTCACTGAGGAAATCATCGAAAATTTATGGCTCAAAACTGAAACCATTGCAACCTTAGAGCGAAAAGATGAGGATGTTTGTTGAGGATTCAGACCTGTAAATTGGCAGTGAGCGGGAATTTGTGCTGTCGATGAAATTAAGCTGAACTGTGTCTTAGTGGATTATTTTGTGAACAGTTTTCACTGGATTAAACGTTACTGTAGTTGACCAATTCAAATTTTTCCTTGTATTTCTGGCCTATTCTTACTCAAGTTTAAATTTACCAGACTTTGATTCTCCGAATTACAGTGATGAAATTCTGATTCTGCTGTAATCGCATCTTCCATTGACTCTCGCATTTCTTTCCTTGGTTTGAAAATCAGTTTTGGTTTTTTGTTATTGTAAAAAAGTTTGTTGTAGATCCACTCGCCTGCGGCTTGTGGATCTACAACACTTTGACAATGTTATGACGAAATTTGTCATCAATAAGAGGACAGATGCATAAAAATCTGACGTCAATTTGTTAATTCCGTATTGTTAACAAACAGGTTGCTTTCGTTGTACTTATATCTTGCATGTTTATTCGCCTTTTTTATTTCAACCATTCGTCTAAAAGGTCAAATTGGTGAGCTATAAATTCGAAATGGCGGAAGAATTTTTAGTGGTGAAAAATATAACAGTATAGCGCTTCTGTTTCGCGAACATCGATCTGATAGTCTGTCTTGAAAATTTAGTGTCCTTAGAGCTAGCATACGAGCTATGAAGGCTTAATATTGGGTTAAAAATCATTCAAACAGTAAGAGAGTTCAATGAACGAAACTTAGAGCAAATAAAGTAATCAGAAAATAATAAAGGCCACGCAAAAAAATCTCGGAGTAAATGTCTAGTTGTGCCTTTCCATACGGACAGTACCTAATTATTACAGGGTGCCTACTTAATACGTTTGTCTGAACCCAAAATAAAATAATAAAATATATCTATACTGTGAGCAGAGCTGTAGATGTCTGGCGAGCAAGCATTCTAGCCACACAGCGCGCTCTCTTGCATGATTGAGTTTCGACGAATCCGACTTACGAGCTCTCTCGGAGGTTGAGAATGAAACCCACTTTTTCGTCTCAAGTTCCCTGCTAGCTCGTAACTCGCGTATTTGTTGATCGCTTATCAAGACTGAACTTCGCAATAAACCGCAAAAAGGGAAGCATGCCTTTCTTTCGTCCCGAACAAAATCTCATGCAATCATTTTCTTACGTAAAAAGCACTTTAAACCCTGGGTTCACAGGGAAACTGGAAAAGAAAATTCCATGACTTTTTCATGACTTTTAATCCAATTCCATGACCTCAAAATTGACGTCTCCTAAATTTCTTTACTTTCGCTGAACCATCAGCTAAAAACAATTTGGGGGGAAAATCTGAAATTCCATGACTTTTCCATGATCCAAACAAATTTTTCTAATTTCCATCACTTTTCCAGGCCTAAAATGCAAACTACAAATTCCATAACTTTCCCTGACCTTTCCATGACTGTGTGAACCCTGAAACCGGTACGCCCCTTGAATATGAGCAGATTTTCTCGGCCTGCTGGTGATGGGATTAAATACGAATATGAATATAAATCAAGACTACTTGTTAGCAGTCCCTTTGGAATACTCAAGCATGAAGAGAAACAGGGGAAAGCTCGTGAAGATCAGCTGCTGCGAGAAAGAAGATCCTCACTGCGAGTCCAGCGTGGCTGGTAACTCTCGTACTTGTTTGCACTTTTTGGTGCAATTTCACGACCAGCAACCTTTTAAAAAAGAAATTACAAGTCTTGCTCGCGGAACAGGGAGAGGAAGGAAAACGGAGCAAGGTCGGTAAACAAAGGTCTGTTTACAAAGTTTGTTTTCTCCTGGTAGAGCGACATGGATAAGCTCTCACAACTTAGTATTGCCCCTCTAGCGTTGGACGCAGCGTTTGTGGTACGCCGCAGAAAGGGAAAGGAAATGGGAAATTTGAGAGCAAGGGGCAACGGGGAAAAGAAGGGGAGGCGAGGATGAGATTCATTCTCCTCTCCCCTTTAGCACCATGGCGCTGTGCGCTCAAATTAACTTTTCCTTGGCATCTCAGTGCTCCGGATATACGGCGCGAGTAGCGCGCAAATAATCGATAAACTGCATTGTGTATTTACCTCAAATTTGTTTTCTCAATATTGCGCGTGATGCTGCGGAATACTAAGGCAACACTTATTGCTTGCAATAATGGATTGTGTGTCCAAGCCTTACAACGCCGTGTACGTAAGCGATTTTGTTGCAATTTTGGAGAACATTTTCAGCAAATTCCGTATCGGGAGTCGACAGTGATTACTTCGTGACTTAAACACGATTTCCAGGAGCAGTATCATAGCTCATGCGATGTCAGAGCATAACAAACATTTCAAATTCCCTCATGGGACTGTGTCCTTCCGGGTTGTTTTTATCCTGGCGTTGGATGCGTTTTGCTCTCGCCACTGCACATCAATATCAGCTCCTTGATTGCTCACTGAAATATCATTTGTCGTTATTTGAGTGTGAGTTTTGATCCGATGGAGGCAGGAGAGCATGCGATATCAGCATAAATGCTGCCTTGAGGGCCACCCAAAAGAACTTCGCAGTGTTTATGGTACATGCGTTCTTTTCTTGCCTATCGACAACCTTTTTCCATCACGGGATCAAGATAAGGTAGGTTAAGTCGCCCACAAGCCAAGGAGGCCTACACGGCCGGAGCTTTATCCCAATTTCTGAAGCATGAAGCAACTAAGAGTATTGCTTCTCCCCCCTGGATGGGATGCTAGTCCATCGCAGGGTTACCCTCAGCAGTATGTCACCGGTACCCATTTATACACCTGGGTGGAGAGAGACGCTGTAGGATTAAGTTTCTTGTCTAAGGAAGCAACACAATGGCAGGGTCTGGGCGTCGAACCGCCGACCTTCAGATCTGAAGTCCAACGCGCTAACCACTACACCACCGCGCCCCGCATTTACACGATCAAATCGCCGTGAAAAAGACGCTCCCAAGAGTGCATTAAAAACCGTCCGTGTTATACGGCCCCTTACTGGGATGCTCGTCGTTCTTTTAGGAGTTTAAAATACAGTTTAAATACTTACAGTGATTAGCCTCAAACGAGTTGAATCATATAAAAAACTTGCCACACGATTCAATTTTGTGAAATAATCATTTATTATGATAATTGTACCTCAAGGCATTACACATCGCAATTTTCTCGAGGAACCCTGGTCTTTAATGGTCTCAATTAAGAGTCATTTGTTTGATTGAACGTACAACGGTTACTTCCCATTATGCAAATGTATCTTACTTGCTAATGTTCAAGTTACGGTTTCTCGACTGAGGCAATGAAACTTCAAAAGGCCACAAACGGAAAGGTGCACTTTCTGGTGCTGCCGATTGTTTTACTGGAAACTTCATAATTCAAACACGATAAACAGGCTGAGCTCAGTAAATGTCACATGAGACAAAGTTGTACTGTTTAAATCGGCCCTACGGAGTACTCTGTCCAGTCCACCATCAAAACTTAATGTCACGTCACATCCTAAACCGTGACGTTGGGCAGACTTTTTGCTACAAGTATAGCACTAGAATAGAAAATACTCAAAGCAAAAGACAGAAACAACAAAAACTTCAACAACAATGACAGCTGAAAGAGAGAGAACCGACCACTATCTGTAACCATCTTTAAAAAAAGACATCGACACAATATGTAACAAGGAACAAACAAATGGGAAAACCACGAAAAAAAAAACACCACCACCACCACCACCAACAACAACAACAACGACAACAACAACAAAAGGAACTGGTCATACTTAACGCGAATAGAGAATAGATGGTTCTTGGCATCTTTCAGATGCCTAACAGCTTACAAGTGAAAAATGCAATGTGAACATCTTAATTATCAATTAATCTCTGTGTTCTTTATGTCGATGAATTTCGCTTTATTAAATCCATTGAACGTTAAATTAATTTATGTAGATACACTCCGATTGCTAAAAGTGCCGGTTTTAGCCGAAACCTCTTTACTTCTTCGTACGCTATTTGTATGTCCTTTGCACCTTTGAGGATGAAATACTGCAGCTGTTACCTTAATGGAAGACGAAGGTTGCTGCTGGTGCTGGTGCTGGTGCTGCTGCTATGGGCTGGAACTGACATGGATCTTTGCCTCAAAGTTTCATGACATCTTAGATGATCAATGGCTGGAATGCAAGAGTTTGATCTTGACAAACGGTGTCTCAGTTTTTCAGCCACGGTTGGCTCTTCTTCAACATTTTCCAGTAAACTAAACGGAACGATTCGATTATTCTTCCCTTCTGAGATTGTCTGTACGTATTTGGATAATGAAGGGTTAGTTGTTCTTGTTTTATCTCGTACGCGTGGGTCTTTCAGCATGGATCGATGCCGTTGTAATCACGATAGTTGAGGATTGCTGCAGCTGTGGACTGTGGCAGCAGTTGTTGTCTAATACAAGCGAAGGAGCTGACATAGATCTTTTCAACATTACATCTTGAAACCTCAGAACACGTTGATCCAAATTGAATGAAGCTGATCTTATCAATGAACGACGACTCTGCAAGTTTTCCATTTCTGCAGCATTGTCCAGGGACCTAAATGAACCCTTCCGTCTAGCAGATCGCACTGCACCAACGTTTAGCTTGTTTGCTTGAGGTTTTCTGTGCCCCAAAATCTCGAGCACTGCTTCTCTAAAGCGGCAGTCTCCATAGCAGTAGAGAAGTGGATTCATTATGGAATTAAACTGCATCAGTGTCTCCGCCGACCGGAAATACGAACTCTTGCGAAAGGTTGGAAAAACCTCTCCCAACAAACTGATAGCTGTCACTGGGACGAAGGAGAGAATCAAGGCACTGGTCAGCAGGCCAGTCGTCATGGCAACTTTGTTTTCCAGTTTTGCTTTCACCAGAGCACTGACTCGACTGATTTGGCTCAGTTTACGTTTGCGTGCTTCACGGTACGCCATGATATAGAAAAATGCTATAAGAATTATGGCCAAAACTGCCAAAACCGACAAAAGAAAAGTATTATGGTCCACATCGAGTGCTACCAGAGTAATGTTTAAAAGTGTTGCCAGAACAGCCACGAACCAAGCTATTATTGCAAGCTTCTTCACCCGGCCTCTTGTTACAATAACTTTGTATTCAAAGCATTTTCGTATCGCCACATACCTCTCCCAAGCGATAATAGCCAGATGAAAAAGGGAACACTCAGAAGCAGTATACATAGAATTTATATTAACTAAGTCTAGAATACAAACGTGATCAAGTAGAACTTGGCGGGAAATCAGTAAATCAATAGCCACTGATAACGGCATGCTTATGGCGCCCACTAGGATATCCGCAACGGCCATGCTCGACAGCAGAATGTTGGAGGGTCTCTGCAGTTCTTTCCTAGTCCTCACAGCTATGATTACTAAAACGTTCAAAATAACTGCAATGGGAGATGCAAGCGATACGATGGCGAGCAAAACCCAGGGGAAAACGGTTTCTGTTAAGTCCCACGTGAAGGTTGGATTTTGTGTACAATAAAACACTGAGCTGGCCTTGAAAGAATAGTTAGCAGTTGTTTCCATGTCGTTTAAATCCTTGATAAAACGCTGTTTCAAGGAGAGAAAAAAGAAATGTGGTAAGCAAGACCAAAGACTTAAAATTCACTCCTAGGTCGCGAAAGCTGCTAAAGCCTAAAGCTAAGTGCTTAGATTTGAGAATTCCCAAAAGCCTGTTACCTACCTTAAAAGTGAAACATCATTTGCGTGAAAAAGGGCTGAGGTTTGGCTTAATGTGATAAAGATAATTTTTCCAACAGTTCTAAATATGTGCAAATAAGGCGGAAAACTAATCAGGTCGCGGATCGTTGTATTGTGCGCATTATTTCGGCAAAATTTTCAATATCCTGACGAAATCCCAATTTTCAATGACTATTATGTTGATAGTCGTTTCTCTTTACCGAAAATAACACCTTTATTTTCTGCGGAGAGAAACGACAGCCGGAAATACGTCTGCGTTCGCAGGCTATTATGTTGACCGCTTGTTGAAATCCAGCGTCAAGAGCAAACATTTGGACTTTGATTCTATTTTTCAAAACATTATTCAAAACCCAGCGAGTTTTTTTTTAGCGAAATATACTGAGAACAGACACTTTTAAGGATGTTCAATTTTCATCTTTTTCACAACTGACACAATTTGATAAACCAGTTAAGAAAAAGTGAACAAACGTTCTTATTTTTACGACCTATATTCTGAGAAAGAAAAAAAAACGAAGGAAAAAAAAGGCTCAGCTGTCCCCAACACCGTAAAAAAAAATGCAAATTAGTCAGCTGTAATAACTTCCACCGAATTTGGATTTTTCTTCGAAGTATTATATGTCCGTTTTAAGAGCAACCGTTTTTTCTGACGAAATCTTGATAGGAAAAAGTTCGAATTAGGCTCAGCATTCATCAAAAAGGAAAATATGAATTTGTTTTTGCATTCTGAAAAGCTGTCTTTGGTGAATTTTCCCAAAATATGCTTATTATCCAAGAATTCCTCTCATTTAGCAGAAAACTGGAAATGGGTTTAAACACCACCCACAGCTGTTCTGAAAACAGATTAACTTTAACAACAAGTCGTCTTACTACATAAATACAGTAACCTGCCCAAATTCGTATCTTTCCACCAATTGCAATCCCTGTATGAGACATCCTATTTCACCAAAAATCTTCTTGAGGTTGTCAGTTGCATGCGCTCCTCACCCACTTAAAAAATGTAATGTAGTTGTAATTTTATTTAGAATGTTTTCAGAAGCTTATAACTCCCTTAAATTGTTATTACATCGAAGCTTGCGTTTGCATTATCACAAAAAAAAAAACATTTTATTTGTATTTATTAGGCATATGTTTTAGACTTGGGAATTTAAACATACTGTTAGCATTATGTAATTGCAACCCTGTTTAGAAGCTTTTGTTTGTTTTTTTTCCCTGTAGTTACCAGGGTTTCTAATGATAACATTTTCATTTTAAAACTGAAGAAGCTACTCGTTGTAATACTTTAGGCCTTACTTGTACATGCACTTAACGAAAAAAAAAATTCCATCTTAAGGGGATTTTGACACACATTGCCTTTTTCGGTGTTTTGCTGGTAATTATAATCTATTTATTATCTGACAAGACAGAATAACTTTGCTTTGACACCTGCACACTTACGTATATCCCTTACAGGTGTTGTGGTTTTAAATGTTCTTGTATTTATTTTCAGTTAATTTTTAATTTTCATCAATTTAAGTCAAAATTAGGATCTTTAACGTTTATTACACAATATTGCAATGGCACACAGAAAGATGTTTGCTGTTTTGATAGATATCATTGCCTGATTTTTCTTTTTCAGTGTGGAAAGTTATACATGGTTAGATCGTTTGTTTTATTCGAATTTCTTTGTTTCTCTTCAATTTGTTCCTACGCATATTGAATCAGAATTTTGCATAACCCAATGGCTAACCGTCTAAAAAGCTCGCCATCCGATTGGCTACACAGCTGTCTTCTATCGAATGTTAGTCACCACTAAATTTTCTCCGAGTATAGTTAGTTTAAATTGATCACGTGACGTGGTAATATTGTACATCAGTGGAGCGACACTATGTGGCAATAGGGTCCATTTCGTGAAAATACCCGAATGGATAGAACTCGTCCGCCAACTGAAAAACCTCGTACAAAATTTTTCAAATTCATTAACAAACAGGTTGCTTTCGTTGTATTTATAACTTGTCTTCGTCTTTTTTTTACTTCAACAATTCGTCTTATAGGCCAAAATTGGTGAGCTTTAAAATAGAAATGCCGACATAAAATTCAGTGGTGAACAATCAAAACGAGGATAGTGCTTCTGTTTCGGTATAGTTTTTCTTGCAAGTAAGTGTTTTTAGACCTATCATATGAGCTATCGAAACTTTGCTTCTCGGGTTAATATTTGTTTAAAAACCTTCCCAACACTAAGAGAGCTCAACGAACGAAACTTAGAGAAAATAAACTAATCAGAAAAGGCCGCTTAAAACTGAAATCTCGGAGTAAATGCCCACTTCTGGACCCAAAATAAAATAATAAAATATATTTATACTGTAAGCAGAGTTGTATATGTCTGGCGAGCAAATGTTCTAGCCACACGGCACGTTCTCTTGCATGATTGAGTTCCGACGAGTCGGAATTACGAGCTTTCCGGGAGATTTAGAACGAAATCCACTTTCCTCGTCTCAAGGTTCGCCGCCAGCTCGTAGTTCGCGTATTTGTCACTTGCTTATCAAGAAAATTCCATGTTTTTTCATGACTTTTATTCCAATTCGATGAACTCAAAATTGACGTTTGTTACATTTCTTTACGTTTCAACCATCAGCTGAAAACAATTTTTGGGGAAAATCTGATATTCCATGTCTTTTCCATGATCCAAACAAATTTTTCTAATTTCCATGACTTTTACAGGCCTGGAATGCAAACTTCAAATTTCGTGACTTTTCATGACCTTTCCATGACTGTGTGAACCCTGAAACCGGTACACCCCTTGAATATGAGCAGATTTTCGCGGCCTGTTGGTGGTGGGATTAAATACGAATATGAATATAGATCTAGATTACTTGTTAGCAGTCCCTTTGCAATACTCAAGCATGAAGAGAAACAAAGGAAAGCGCGTGAAAATCAGCTGCTGCAAGACAGAAGATCCTCACTGCGAGTCCAGCGTGGCTGGTAACTTTCGTGCTTGTTTGCACTTTTTGGTTATTGTCCAATTTCCCGGTCAACAGCCCTTAAAAGAAAGTAAGTCTTGCTCGCGGAACAGGGAGAGGAAGGAAAACGGAGCAAGGACGGTAAACAAAGGTCTGTTTACAAGGTTTGTTTTCTCCTGGTAGAGCGACATGGATAAGCTCTCACAACTTAGTATTACCCCTCAAGCCTTAGTGGCACGCCGCAAGGGACAATGAGGAAAAGAAGGGGAGGGGAGGGTGAGATGCATTCCCCGCTCTCTTCTTTGGCTCCATGGCGCTGAGCGCTCAAATTCCCCCTTTCCCTTGGTAACTCAGTGCACAGGATATACGGTGCGAGTAACGCGCAAATAATCGATAAACTGCATCGCGTATTTACCTCATATTTGTTTCCCCAATATTGTGCCTGATGCTGCGGAATACGAACGCAACCGGCTGATTACGCGCAAGGTTGGATTGTGTGTCCAAGCCTTACAGCACAGCATCGTGTACGTAAGCGATTTTTGTTGCAATTTTAGAGAAAATTTTCAGTGAAATTCCGTATTGAGAGTCGGGAGTGATTAAATCGCGACTTAAAAACGATTTCCAGGAGCAGTATCATAGCTCATTCGATGTGAGCATAAACAAACAGTTCAAATTCTCTAATAGGACCGGGTCTTCCTGGCTGTTTTTATCCTGACGTTGCATGCGTTTTGCTCTTACCACTGCACATCACTATCAGATCTCTGATTGATCACTGAAATATCATTTGCCGTTATTTGACTGTGAGTTTTGATCTGATGGAGGCAGGAGAGCATGTGATATTAGTATAAATGTTGCCTTGAGGGCCACCCAAGGGAACTTCGCAGCGTTTATGCTGTGAGCGTTCCTATCTTACCTATGGACAACCTTTCCATTACGGCGGCGATCAAATCGCCGTTAAGTCTTTGCATAACCACTAAATAAAAGTCCCATAAAAATCACCGAAAAAGACGTCCTAAAGAGTACACTAAAGACATGTGTTACATGGCCCTTTACAGGGATGCTTGTCGTTCTTTTAGGCTTTAAAATGGACTTTAACCATTTAGAGAGTTTTCTTTCGAAATGCTCCGAGTTGAATCTTGGTACCTTTTAGTATAAAAACTTCCCACACGATTCAATGTTGTGAAATAATTGCTTAATTGTATCTTGAGGAGGCTCGCAACAGTTTTTTGGGCCTTGGAGAGTATCTTTTGAAATCAAAATTTCGCATTTCCTTGATACTTCACCACCTTTTCAACAAATGACCAAAGTTTATTTTTTCATTAGTTTTCTAGGAACAGCTGTCACCATAGCAACGGTAATGGCCAGACCCTTATTTTACATAATGTCGAATATCTCGAAAACTAATCTGACACTTTATGACGACACTTGAACTATTTGAACTACTCGACCTACACAACTTGTATGCGAAATTAGGGAAAAGTCTGTAAGAGTGTTTTCAGGTAAATCATGATTCATTTTTTATGGGCTGATTTTGGTCATTCCTACAGTTTTCTCCAATATTTCATCAAGAAAGATAAAACTTTACACCTCTTTTCAGTTGAAAGATCTTTTATGATAGCAGAACATTCTTAATGTACATTGAGCTTCCTAGGTGGCGGCGATTTTTAAGATATTTCTGTGAGTAATTGGATAACGAAGGATTAGCTGTTCTCGCTTCATGTCGTACGCGTGGTCTTTCAGTATAGATTGATGCCGTTGTAATCACGATAGTTAAGAATTGCTGCAGCTGTGGACTGTGGATGTAGTTATTGTCAAATACAAGCGAGGGGGCTGACGTAGATCTTTTCAACATTTCATCTTGAAACCTCAGAACACCTTGATCCAAATTACATGACGCTGATCTTATCAATGAGGGACGGCTCTGCATGCCAAAGTTTTCCATTTCTACAGCATTTTCCAGGGAGCCAAATAAATCCTTTCGTCTAGAAGATCGCACTACAACAACATTTGCCTTGTTTGCTAGATGTTTGCTGCGCCCCAAAATCTCGAGCACGCCTTTTCTAAAGCGGCGGTCTCTGTAGCAGTAGAGGAGTGGACTCACTATGGAATTAAACTGCATCAGTGTCTCTGCCGACCGGAAATACGGACTCTTGCAAAAGATTGGAAAAACTTCTCCCAACGAACTGACAGCTATCACTGGAACGAAGGAGAGAATCAAGGCACTGGTCAACAGGTCAGTCGTCAAGGCAACTTTGTTTTCCAGTTTTGCTTTCACCAGAGCACTGACTCGCCTGATTCGGCTCAGTTTACGTTTGTGTGCTTCACGGTACGCCATGACATAGAAAAATGCGATAAAAATTTATGGCCAAAACTCCCAAAGCCGGTGAAAGAAAATTATTATGGTCCACATCGAGTGCTACCAGGGTAATACTAATATATAAAAGTGTTGCCAGAACAGCCACGAACCAAGCTATTATTGCAAGCTTCTTCGCCGGGCCTCTTGTTACAATAACTTTGTATTCAAAGCATTTTCCTATAGCTACATACCTCTTCCAAGCGATAACAGTCAGATGAAAAAGGGAACACCCGGAAGCAGTATACAGAGAATTTGCACATACTAAGTCTAGAATACAAAGGTGATCAACCAGAACTTGGCGGGAAATAAGTAAATCAATAGCCACTGATAATGGCATGCTTATGGCGCCCGCGAGGATATCCGCAACGGCCATGCTCGACAGCAGAATGTTGAAGGGTCTCTGTAGTTCTTCCCTAGTCCTCACAGCTATGATTACTAAAACGTTCAAAATAACTGCAATGGGAGAAGCAATCGATACGATGGCGAGCAAAACCCAGGGGAACACGGTTTCCGTTAAGTTCCACGAAGGTTGGATTGTGTGTGCAATAAAACACTGACCTGGCCTTGAAAGAATAGTTAGCGGTTGCTTCTATGTCGTTTAAATCCATGATAAAAACACTTTTTCAAGGAGAGAAAAAGCAATGCGGTCGGTCGCGAGCGTCGTTTGTGTGAAAAGGTGCTGAGGTTTGGCTTAAGGCGCTACAGATATTTTTCTAACATTTCTGAACATGTGCACTGAACTGAATAAGGAGAAAAACTAATCAGGTCGTTGTATGGAGCGTATCCAATTAGTCCCTAGAGATTCAAAGGCGTGGCAGCCATGTTGGTGTACATTAACAAATGGAGCTAAAGGGAAACCTTTTAAAGGTACGCCAACATGGGGGCGATGGCTGCTTTGTGCATTATTTCGACAAGGATGTTTAATATCCTGAGGAAATCCCAGTTTTGAATAACTATTATGTTAACTGCTTATTTGAAATCCAGCGTCAAGAGCGAACATTTGGACTTTGATTCTATTTTTCAAAACATTATTCAAAATTCCAGTGAGTTCTTTTTTGTTTCATCGAAATGTAGAAAAAACTTTTAAACAGATCCAACTTTTATCTTTATTTTGCTGTGTCATAACTGACACTATTTGATTATGCGATAAAAAAAATTTATCAAACGTTCTTATTTTTGCAACTTACATACTGAGGAAGAAGAAATAAAACAACGAAAAAAAAAGAGTCTTCTGTTCCAAACACCCTTAAGAATATGCAAATTAGTCAGAAATAATAACTTTCACTGCGTTCTGATTTTTCTTTTAACTATTATCCGTTCCCCTTTACTGTTTTTCAAAAAACTCTTTTTAAGCATATCATTAAAAGAATTGCGATCGTTTGTTTTGGGAGAAATCTTGACCGGAGAAAGTGCGAATGAGGCTCAGCTTTCGTCAAAAAGGAAAATATGAATTTGTTTCACATTGCCCAAAGATCTTTCAGTTATTTTACCCACAAAATATATTTTTTATCCTACAGTTCCAGAAGATACTCATTAAGCAAAACTCTGGAACACAGGTGGTCTTACAACATTCGTTTCCACCAATTGTCATCCCTGTATGAGGCCGATCCTATTTGTCCAAAAAATCTTATTAAAGGAAAAAATTATGTCTGCTCCTCACGCAGTTAAAAAAAATCTGAAAGTTGAAATTTCATTCACAATGTTTTCAGCACGTTTTTAACTGCCCTATATTTTCATTACATCAAAGCTTGCGTTTACAAAATCAAGAACTGAAGAAAACTTCTCATTTGTGTTTATTAGGCTGTTTTTTTCATATTGGGGAATTTCTGCAGGCTGTTAGGATTATGTAGTTTCTCACCCTATATGGTAGCTTTTTTTCCCTTTCTTTCGCAGTTCTTTATCAGGGCTTCTGATAATGACAGTTTTATTTTTGGAAAACTGAAGAAACCACTAGCTGTAAAGCTTAAAGTGCCACTGGGACCAGAATTTTGGTATTCCATATTTTTGCATTTTTGAAAATAGTCTGAGGTTGTTAGTCACCATACCAAATTTTAACTCATTACGATTACTGGAAGTCGCTTTTTTCGGACGGTTTTTGTCGAGATTTTACCTCCGCCATTACTGGTCCTTGTTCCGGAAGTTGGCTTGCGAATTAGCGGAAGTGACGTTAGAGGCTCACCTCAAACCAACTCAGGCTTCATTCGGTTACTTGCCGAGGGAAATGTAACTGTTGTCGAGGGAAGATTTCGTGCCAACTGTTTGCTGTACGGCCTTGAAATTTTCGTTGCTGCAGCAGTTATGAAGGGTATTACTTGTGTTGTACAATGCTGCAACAATAAATCCAACCACCGATCTGGTATTTCGCTTCATCAAAGCCTTGCGAGCGGACCCGCAATGGAAAAATGGATAGTGTTCGAACTCACACACAGTGCAAATTTCAACCCGAGAGGTATTTTTGTCGGCTATTCTGATCACTTCACGGACGAGTGTTTCCAGAGGGCTGTTCATGTCGAAGTATCCCAGAGGTCGATTATTCCATTGTCCATTCTAACTATATGGAAAAAAAAGATCTGGAAAAAGCGAGACGAAAGGTACCTAATCTTCACGCAGTTGAAGTGATAGTTTGTTTCTTTTTCAATGCATCCACCATTGTGCAAAACTTATTTTCTTTTAACGTATTTTAACATTTGTTTTGCTTGTGGAAAACCCTTTCAGTTCTGCCGTCTGCTAGTGCAAAGATCTTCGGCGTAGTCCTCATAAAATGCATCCTGGGCGAATGCAGGACCGCCGCGATTACGCCAATAGTTTGTATTGCTTAGCTTTTTTTCCTGTTTTTTTTTTAATTCCGCGTGTGTTAATTTCAATGCAGTAATCGCTTAGAAGCATGGACAGTTATTTTATAGTCTACCATCCTGAATGTCGAGAAACTTTTCTGCTTATTCCCTGTCGCTGAAGAGTCGACTGACATTATTGTTCGAAATATATGAGGCTTCGATCATGTCGATAGGTCGGCTCGTCTTGTAAGTTAGGAAAAAGTATCAGACGCCTCTATTTGTTTAAGGGTTTTACAATGTTATTCCTTTTAACTGTCATAGCAATCTTAGTAAATGAACTACCAAGAAAAATGATTAGATATCAAGTTATTATTTTTACGCAGTGAATAAAGCAAGTGAAAGCTTCGTTTCCTTGGTGGTCCGTATGTTGTTGTTGAGCAGCAGAAAATTTTCCTTATGGCTTTGATTTGCACTACAAATATTTAGATTCCGTTCACACAAGGCCTCCAGTTCTTTAAAGAAGGTCTTGGTTTACTTCACTTTTTTCGGCTCAATGCGTTATATAATGAATATAGACAACGGCAAACAAAATATAGCTTCTTTTATTTCTCCAACGAAGCGAACAATAAAATCGATCGACCGATGCTTGAGAATTCGCGAGCATCAAATTCCAGAGTTTTTATAGGTGTTTTGTCTAAATTTCCAAAGCTTAAAACATCAATTTTTCGAATAGCTGGACAGCCATTTATCCGTTGGATAAGAGTTATCCGCTCTTTGAGCAACTTGTGCCTGAAATGTAATCACTGTATAAGCATTATTTCGCGCACATTTTGAACTCCCACCAATACGGCAAGAAAAACAGCTTTGAACAGTTTGTTTACAAGCTTATAAGCTGAAATCTCCTGACATCAGTTCTTACATCGTACCGTAAGAAAAATTCTTCATTTGCCGAATTAAATGAATCCTCTGATTCTTCGGAAGCTAAAGACTGTTCCGAATCGTAGAAATACTCTTCGGAGGTTTCGCAGTCGACGGTAGGCATCTTGAGTCAAAACACAAGGAAACGCGACTGAGGTGAGCCTCTGACGTCACAAGCTATTAAATTGCGCAATCACCCAGGAACACGTTTTCAGTAATGGCGGACACATTTTACGCAACTTTGGAGCTAAAAAATATTAGGATGAACGGTTTCTTCTTCAGTTTTCTGGGTAAATATATACACAACGCGATATTTTGCGACAGAATTTGGCGAAAATAAACCTACAAATTTTCGTCTCAGTGGCACTTTAAGGCCTTATTACTTGTACATGTGCTGAGGGAAAACAATGTATGTAAAGGGCATTTTGACAGATACCTCCTATCTCCTCATCTTGCAAGACAGAATACTTTGGTTTTACTCCTGCACACGTAAGTACGGTATATCCCTTAGAGCTGATGAGGTTTAAAATGTTTTTGTTTTAGTTTCATTAATTTTTTTATCTTTCATCAACCTAAGTCAAAATTAGGATCTTTAACTGTTTATTCCAAATATTCTAGTGACATAGAGAAAGATATTAGCTGTTTCGATAGATACCGTTGCTCTTCTTCAATGTGGAAAGCTATACATGGTAAGATTGTTGTGTTTTGTTTGATTTTTTTCTCTTCAATTTGTTGCTTTGAATTTTGAATAATTTTTATTTGCATAACACAGTGGCTAACCGGCTGAAAAGCTCGCAATCTGATTGGCTACGAAGCTGTCTTCTCTCAACTGTTATAGTTCACCACAATTGTTCACCACTAAACTGATTTTCTCGAAGTCTGTTTAGTTTAAATTGATCACTTGACGTTGCAATTTTTATTAGCAATGGTCTGGTTGGCTACGAAGCTGTCTTCTTTCAAATTTTATAGGTTATCACTAAATTTTCTTTGAGTCTGTTTAGTTAAAATTAATCAGTTGACGTTTTAATTTTTATTAGTGGAGGGGTGCCATTAGGCGATAGGGATCGATAGAACTCGCCCGCCAACTGAAAACCTCGAAATTATTTTCCTTTTGTTAACAAACAGGTTGCTTTCGTTGTACTTATATCTTGCATGTTTATTCGCCTTTTTTATTTCAACCATTAGTTTTAATTTACATTTAGCGGTGAAAAATAAAACAGTATATGCTTCTGTTTGTCTGGAAAATTTATTGTCGTTAGAACTAGCATACGGCGAGCTATCGAGGCTTTTCTTTTCGGGTTAATATTTGGATAAGAAACATTCAAACAGTAAAAGACTCCAATGAACGAACCTTAGAGCAAATAAACTAATCGGAAAATAAATTTGATACCTGTAATTTGAGGCCGCGCAAAGAAATCTCGGAGTAAAAGCCTACTTCTGAATAAAAAATAAAATATATCTGACTGTAAACAGTGTTGTAGATGTCTGGCGAGCAAGCATTTTAGCCACACATCACGCTCTCTTGCATGATTGAGTTTCGACGAATCCGAATTACGCGTTTCCGTAAGGTTTACTATGAAATCCACTTTTCTCGTCTCAAGTTCCCCACTAGCTCGTGCTTCGCTTATTTGCTGCTCGCTTATCAAGACTGAACTTCGCAATAAACCGCAAACAGGGAAGCATGCTTGCAGGTGGCTAAGGGCTGGCACGCCTACTAAAGTAGAACCCCATCTTCGGCCATCCCATAAACATGGCCACTTCGTTTTACGGCCACCTTATTTTGTCTCGAACAAAATCTCATGTAGTCATTTTCTTACGCAAAATCTCTTTAAACCCATGGTTTACACAGAAAGTGGGAAAGAAAATTCCATGATTTTTCCATGACCTCTAATCCAATTCCATGACCTCAAAATTGACGTTTCCTAAATTTCTTTACTTTTCAACCATCAGCTAAAAACAATTTTTGGGGAAATCCAAAATTCCATGACTATTCCATGATCCAAACAAATTTTTCCAATTTCCATGACTTTTCCAGGCCTAGAATTCCACGACCTTTCCATGACTGTGTGAAAGAGAAAAGCGGTACACCCCTTGAATATGAGCAGATTTTCGCGGCCTGTTGGTGGTGGGATTAAATACGAATATCAATATAAATCTAGACTACTTGTCAGCAGTCCCTTTGGAAAACTCAAGTCGGAAGAGAAACAAGGGAGAGTGCGTGAAAATCACCTGCTACGAGAAAGAAAATCGTCACTGCGATTCCAGCAAGGCTGGTAACTTTCCTGCTTGTTGGCCCTTTTGGTAATTGTCAAATTTTCCGGTCAAAAACCTTGAAAAGATATAAAGTCTTGCTCACGGAACGGGGAGAGGAAGGAAAACGGAACAAGGACGGTAAACAAAGGTCTGTTTACAAGGTTTGTTTTCTCCTGGTAGAGCGACATGGATAAGCTCTTACAACTTAGTATTGCCCCTCAAGCGCTGGTAGAAGCCTTAGTGGTACGTCGCAGAAAGGGAAAGGAAATGGGAAATTTTAGGGCAAAGGACAATGGGGAAAAGAAGGGGAGGGGAGGGTGAGATTCATTCTCCTCTCCCCTTTAGCACCATGGTGCTGTGGCTGAGATTCCCTTTCCCTTGGCATCTCATGTGCACCGGATATACGGTGCGACTAGTGCGTAAATAACTGATAGACTGCAATGTGTATTTACCTCAAATTTGTTTCCTCAATATTGCGCTTGATGCTGCGGAATGCTAAGGCAACACTTATTGCTTGCAATGATGGATTGTGTGTCCAAGCCTTACAACGCGACATTCCGTCTCGGGAGTCGGCAGTGATTAAATCGTGACTTAAACACGATTTCCAGGAGCAGTATCATAGCTCATGCGCTGTGAGCATAAACAAACAGCCCAAACTCCCTCATGGGACTTAGTCCTTCCAAGCTGTCTTTATCCTGACGTTGCATGCAATTTGCTCTCATCACCGAACATCACTATCAGATTTTGATTGCTCACTGATTGCTCAGAATCAGATTTTGATTGCTCATTTGTCGTTATTTGAAAGTTAGTTTTGATCCGATGGAGGCAGAAGAGCATGTGTTATCAGCATAAATGCTGCCTTGAGGGTCACCCAAGGGAACTTTACAGTGTTTATGCTGGATGCGTTCCTTTCCCAGCTATAGACAAACTTTCCATTACGCGATCAATGTAAGATAGGTAAGGTTGCACAAGATCCACAGGACACCCACTCAGCTGGAGCTTATCCTGGTTTCTGTAGCATGAAGCAACTGAGAGTATTGCTACTCCCCCCTGAATGGGATGCTAGTCCATCGTAGGGTTACCCCCAGCAGTACTTCGCCTTTACCCATTTATACACCTGGATGGAGAGAGACAATGTGGAGTAAAGTTTCTTGTCTAAGGAAACAACACGATGGCAGGGACTGGGCCTCGAACCACTGACCTTCAGATCTGAAGTCCAACGTTCTAACCACTACACCACCGCGCCCCCGCATTTACGCGATCAAATTATCGTGAAAAGAACGCCCCCAAGAGTGCATTAAAAACCGTCCGTGTTATACGGCCCCTTACGAGGATGCTCGTCGTTCTTTTAGGAGTTTAAAATACAGTTTAACCACTTAGAGTGATTAGTTACGTTTCAAACTAGTTGGGTCTTACAAAAACTTGCCACACGATTCAATTTTGTGAAATAATCATTTATTATAATGATTGTACCTCAAGACATTATACATCGCACTTTGCTCGAGGAATCATGGTCTTTAAAGTTCTCAATAAGGACTCATTTGTTTGATTGAACGTACAACGTATATTTCCCGTTATGCAAATTTATCTTGATCCATTAGCGCACGCGCTCTGACGCGTACTGTCCAATTACTTAGGCATGACGCGTACACTGTCCAATTACACTGTCCAACTGTCCTATTAATGCTCAAATCATGGCTGGTGATAGCCAATCAGATTCGAGAATTTTGTTATAGCTATGATTATTTTGAAAATTGTCGCGTCACCAGCGCGCGGAGAAAATCGCATGTGTAGCCACCCTCGCACAGGTGATGCAACAGATGAAAAAATCGCAGAAAAAAATCGCGAGAAATTCAATGAGTTGAATTTTTTGCGACTAAATCACGGACTTCGTCAGAGGGTGGCTACACAGGCGATTTTCGCCGCGCGCTGGCGACGCGACAATTTCAAAAAAATCGCATCGCCATCGCAAGCAAAAAATCGCTCGTGTAGCCGCGGCTTAAGGAGTTGAAACGTGTAACTCATCTTGGATGCTCGTAAATATTCATTTTTCTAAATACCATATTTGGAAACCCCTCGCTCCAGTCCACGCACGAGTTTAAGGCGCCAAAACCTTGCGAAGTGTTGCAGCGTTTCTTTGCAAACCTGAATGGATCAATGAAACTGCTCCGAAGTGAATGTCCGGGAATACGTTTTTTCGCAAAAGTCGTGCAATTATTGGCTCTAAAATGTGGTACAGGTTTAATGTTTCCTGGAAAAATTGTTGTAGTCATCGCCCAAAGCGGATTGAAGCTGTATGATTTGAACATTGTAGATGGAGAGTTGAAAAGAACACAAAACGTAGTGGTTCCAGGTTCAGAGGCCGCGGACGGGATGTGGCAAAAAAAAACATGTTAACAATGAATCAAACTAACTGGGAAAGCGATCAATCAACTTATTTTGCATTATGTTCTCTTTATTTGAACATTTGGAGCTGCTTGAACTCAGAGCTACATCGACTGCAGGTAAAAAGATGTTATTTTTGTAGTATATAGCCGAAGAAAAAGTCGTCCTTTCTTATTCAGCTTATTTAGCTTGATTTTGGTAGCGAATCACTGAAAACGTATGACACTTCAATATTATTAAACGGTTCTCTTCAATTTTACTGTGTTTTATTTTTGTATCATGTCTTGATATTTCGGTGTCAAAAGTTTTCCGTATAAAATCTACCTTTTGTGAACATTTGTTGATATTGCGACGGTGAAAGAAGCCGGACTGAAATCATAAAAACAACGCTAGACTAGTTTGGTTTGGTTTCACAGTCTGATTTAGTTCTTACCCCAGCGCTTTGCTCCATGTTGTTTCAATTGCTATTTTTTTTACCTCAAGAATTTCCCGCTCGGTCTTCGAAACCGGTATTTCTTTTCGCTTTGTCGTTCCTACGTTTGAAAGTTTTTCGGCTTCATTTTCTCCAGTTTGTCGGCCATTAATCTATGAACAAGTGCGCGAACTTGGTGTGAAATTACGTCACGTCGTTCACGAAGATTGATTGGTCAGTTCTCTCTCTCTTCATGTTCCAAATATGGTACTTGCGAAAATGAATAATTACGAGCATCGTTCAAAACCTATATAGGCGACTTACATGTTTCAAGTCCTTATGAGTTTCTGGTGTAATGCAATACAGGGGAATGACCGTAAGGTGGCTCGAAACAGTTTTGTTGGGCGCGCACAGACTGGGTTCCAATTTACCCGTGAGACTCAAAAAAGGAACAAACAAAAATGGCGTCGCGATCTTGTCTGGATTTAATATTTTGCGCCGGTCTTTTAAAAGCTGCGTGTAGGCAAGGCTCACTTACTTGGTTCTGTCAGGAAGAACTGAAAACGACTGGAACTCAGGTGACAATTCACTTGAATCATGTCCTCTTCAATGTTATCAACGCGATCGTCAACTCAGCCTCATATAAAGCGCAGTAAGCTTATATTCAGAGGCTGTGCAGCTGAACTGTGCTAGAGAGGACGGTGACTTCAAAACTCTATCATCTCCAGTGAAATCTTATATTATTTTAAGGCCCTAGAATAGTCGCCTTTTTACCAAGTTTCTTTCACTGGCTGTTTTGACCACGGAAGCCTTTTCTACGTCCAGGTCGCAGGAAAAACGTCTGGTACCGTTTTCGTGGCAGGGCAAATTTTTCGCGAACTCCGATTCCTGTTTCTGAGAAAACATTCCCATTTAGAAAAAAGACATTAAAAACACACACACGCGTTTATGGTGTTGTTAGCAAAAACAATGTAGACTGCAGTGGAAGGTTTTTATTGTCTTCACATCATGAAATAACAGGGAAAAAATTTAAAAGAAAAAATTAGTGTAGCAAAACTTGCAGTCAGCGGAAGAAATACCTTGTGAAACAGACAGATTTTGACTCAATAAAGAGACTTATTCATGTCGAAATGTTGACTAACCAGCCGCTACAAAGAAAATGTTACAAACAATCAAGTGAAAGATTCGCTTTCTATTTTGCTGAAGTGGTAGTTTCAATCTCAGTTTCACCGTAAATCTATTTTATACTTGCGAAACAAAATTAAAAAGCGTACAAGAGAATTTCAAAACAATTCACCGCGCGCTATATTTTTATCAGCAGTCGGCTCCCTAAAAACAAGCTACTTTTTTTCAAGTTAGTTTTCTGGGAAATACTCCACATTTCCGGATAAAAGAAGTGTTCTCTTATTTGCTTAATTAAGTGATAGTGCGATAGTTTGGTGGTAATACGTTTTTTTTCCGTAATGCAAAGAAAAACCTACCTGTAGAATAATTTCAAAACATTTTCCCACGCGCTATGTTTTGTAAGTTCGTTTGGTGCGAAATACTCCAAATGTTCGGATAAAAGAAATGGCTTCTATCTTACCGAACTGGTAATATTGATAATTTGACTTTTATTGGTTTTTCCAGCCATCAAAGCGGTTCTTTAAATTGAGTTTTGATCGACAGCGAAAGGAAATCAGTCAAATAAGTTTCATCAACAGAAAATTCTTGATAACATTGACACTTATCAAAGATCATCAAAGGTAGTTTTGTCCTCGTTTGAATACATTCCTCTACATAAGGGAATTCTTCAAGGTTTTGTTTTTATAGTCGGAAATTAATGTAATCTTTTTGTTAATTCTGTCCTTGTGCTCCTGTAAAACACGACATATAATCTCAAAGTGGTGTCCATGTACTCGTTGCTCAATTTTCAAGCACATTCCACTTTGGTAGAAGTTCTTGCTCTCCATCGCATACGTTTCCAATCCTCGTTTAGGTTAAGAATCGTTGACTTGCAAATAATTGTACAGTGGTATAAAGGGTAAGCTAAAATCCACCACCGCTTTCGAAACCCTGATATTTGTGAACGAACGCTGCGAACGTTTGCAAACATTTAGAGATAAGTTGTTTTCACGGAGTTCAAATAGGTTCTTCAGGCAGACGATAAATCAAAACAAGTACAGAAAGCAGCCTGTCTTACCAGGATTAAGACAATCTTTGTTCCCAAGGTGTAAAAGAAGCATTAGTTGCCATTCTGAACGAAGTGCCGATGGATTCACTTGAGAAAGAATGAATCTGCACGAGGAGGAAAACATTCCGCTATATTTGGTACCAATGATCCAAAGATTTGAAAAGAAATGAAGTAATGTTCTTCGACAAGCACCGATCCACCCAAAACGTCACCTTTTCAAACGTAAAGAATTTCATCAGGGCGAAAGAAACGCCCAACAAAATAAACCCGGAATAAACAGACTTGAAACCGTGTGCCGAGAGTGGCGTAACAATTTCTGCACATGCGCAATTGCTTATCTTGTCGTGTCGAAATTTTCAAAATTTTGCAACTTGGGAAGGACATAATTCCGCTTCCGCTTGGTAAATTTCTTTGATTTTTTGCATGTAAACTCTTATATGCCCAAAGAGTTTTTCAAGCGAGATTAAAAAAATTCTGTCGAACGGGAAAAAAGTTAAAGGTAAATTCGAAAAAAACGTTTTTTGCTGAAGTTTCCGACAGAATTTTCTTAAACTTAATCCTTAGGTAGCTTATTAGAATCAAAGGCCGTACGCAAAATTAAAAAAAATTTCACCATCAAATTTTCAAGCAAACTCAGGATATCTCTATTTTATGGTCATACTTCGAAACCCAACCGCGTTGCCATGACAACAAATTTCTTAAGGAATCTACAAAAATCGACACTTTGATATTATCATTATTTTGTGGCAAAATTTGATCATGATTGGCCAACTCTAACCTAAATATTTTAACTCCCAAATATAATGCATCGAAAAAAAAAGAACCCTTTCAAGCCACCTTAAATCGGCCTTACGGAGTACTCTGTCCAGACCATCAAAACTTAATGTTACGTCACAGTTTAACTGCCGTGGGGCAGACTTTCTGCTACTAGTGTAGTACCAGAATAGAAAATACACAAAGCAAAAGACGAAAACTTCAACAACAATAACAGCTGAAGCAGAGAGGAAAGACAGCTAGCCACGGTAAGACGGACATGCGCACATGTTCAAACATGGACGGCAGCGTTTTTGAGTAGTCTGCCTTGCTAACTCTCTGCATCAAAACGTAATGGCTGAAAAATTAGGCGAATGCGATGGAACACCGCTTATCATCAGAGGAAAGCGTGGCGAAAGGCCTAGCAGCAGCAGCTCACCCGAAATCCCTCCAAATAAATCCGCGAAGACCACAGAGCTCATGGCCGAACATGCCGACTTGTCAAGAAGAAGAAATTGCTGACCTAAATGACGACCTAGATGGATTTAAAAACGACCTCGGAGCTGCAATAAACCAAATAGACGACTTAGAGCAGTACACCAGAAAACACAAGCTTGAAATTCACGGCATTTCCGAGTCTTCGGAAGAAGACCTTCCCGAAAAAATCATCAAGCTTGGGAAAGTTCTCAACGTACATATCGCCAATAACGACATTGATATCTGCCACAGAGTGGCTACACGTAGATCTAGCGGCGATCCAAGACCAATCATAGTACGCTTTAGGTCTTACAGGGCCAAAAGTGAACTGTACAAGGCCAGGAAACACCTTAAGTCAGTAAGTTTAAGCAACTATTTCCATAATACTGAGGCTGTTTATATTAATGAGAACTTAACAAACTACAGACGCGATCTGTTTGCTAAAGTCAGAAAATTTAAAAAGAACAACAACTGGTATAGCGCCTGGACCATGGACGGCAAAATTTTCATCAAAAAGTCCCAAAGTGATCAGGTAAAGAGAATATCTGAAGCCGAGGATTTAAAAAATATCTGTTAAATCGCTACCTAAACGTTTTTTTCCTCTTCCTCCTCGATATAATTTATGCTATGCGCTCCCTTTCACACCTCGCTTCCCCTTAGCTTCACTTATTATCCTAATCTAAAGGAGAGTTTTTTGTAGGAGGGTTTTGTTTCTTTTCATAGCAATCTATGATATCTAACACCTGCACTTTTTCCCTCTTATAAAATAAGCTGCTTTGCGGCTTAATTAGTGTTCCTATTATGTTAAGTGTTAGTGGCTATGTATCATTTGTACTTTCTACGATCTATATTTACCTAGTTCTTACTCTGCCTATTGTTAACAGGTGCACTATCGGCACAAAGGCATTTATCAAAAGGCTAAACGCTATCGTCATGTTGCAGAGTGTGATACACAATTTTGTGTATAGAAAGAAATTCATTAATCTATCGAGGATATGGCCTTAAACGTTGTTTCCTTTAACGCAAGAGGCCTAAACAAATCTATCAAAAGAAGAAAACTTTTCCGGTAGTAGTTATAGAGTTGGCGGTTCTAGACCACTTTCTTTGAAAGTGTTCTAAAACCAAGCCAACTCTATAACTACTATTTCCATTTGATGAAATCTATATGTTTTTTTTTATCACATGATTCCATCACATGATTCCATCACATGGCTCAATCACGGCAATAGACCCCCCGGCATGCTAAGTATTTGAATGATTGCGTAGCAATACATTCAAAGACGACGCACGGGGATGGGGGGGTCGTTATTGCAAAAAGCGCCTTGGTGGGAAGAGCTCTTAGCTCTCGAAGAGAGCTAAGAGCGATGGGCGCTTTATTATGTGATGGAGTCATGTGATGGATAACTATATACAAGATCCATTTTTTAAGCATTGGGGAACAAAAGCGGAGCTTTTGTGAGGCAGTGAATTGATCGCTTTAGCGATCAAGAGGGGAAGTTTCTTTTTGCGATGCTGGTTCCATTTTATGGATAACTATATACAAGATCCATTTTATGGAAAACTATATGTTTCCAGATCTGACTCCATCGCGGCAATAGACCCCCCGGCATGCTAAGTATTTGGATGGCTTGCGAAGCAAGACGTTCAAATACTTAGCACGGGGATGGGGGGGTCGTTATTGCAGTGGAACCTTGGTGGGAAGAGCTATTATATTTCGAAGAAATATAATAGCGATGGGTTCCACTATCTGCTGATGTTCTCAGATCTTTTCTTTCTGCCTGTGGCGTCATGATTTGATACCTTTTGGCTGGTTTCATATGCTAGATCCATTTTTTAAGCATTGGGGAACAAAAGCGGAGCTTTTGTGAGGCAGTGAATTGATCGCTTTAGCGATCAAGAGGGGAAGTTTCTTTTTGCGATGCTGGTTCCATTTTATGGATAACTATATACAAGATCCATTTTTTAAGCATTGGGGAACAAAAGCGGAGCTTTTGTGAGGCAGTGAATTGATCGCTTTAGCGATCAAGAGGGGAAGTTTCTTTTTGCGATGCTGGTTCCATTTTATGGGAAACTATATGTATTTTATTACATGGGCTGAATTGATTGGATTTGGATACTATATGTTGTATCTCATGATGCATCCAACGCATTATTCAATCACGTGATTCCACACCACAGGAAGTCTTTCTCAGAAACAAGTCTGGACATGTCTGATGAAAACAGGAAGTTTATGATGAAATGGGACTTTCCCGATGAGTCATCAGATTGTCATGTAATATCAGATGAACTTGTATTTGAAGTAAAGTTTGTCAGTAAAGTTTGTCAGTAAAGTTTGTAGTGAACAGAAAAGCAGACTGTGTTTGCGGAACTTGTATGGAGGCCGACACAGCTGTGTCGTGACGTCACATCTTCAGATTGCATAATGTCCGTAAGCAAAACTTTTGATTCCATCTTTTGATATATATCTTTTATCATCAAAGCAGCTGAGTGACACTTTATTGAGCTCATAGCTTCCGAGTTGATGTTTGCTGCTTCTAATAGTTTTCATAGTATGTTTAATTTGCTTGTTTTTAAATAAAACATTTTTGTAGTCAGTATGTTTGATGTTGTTCTTTATTATATTTTTCTTGATTCCTTTGGCTGTTTTTTCGCATTTCCGGTTGTCTTTTATGTAGCTATACATTTTTGATCGCAAACCGACGAATTCTTTTATTGGAATACTGCAAGCTTCATCTTTGAATTTACCGATTACCTTCTTGTTTGTTGTATCGAAATACGGCGAGCTTTCTGGGTAGTCGCTGTTGTCAAATCGATCTTTGTCATTCCAAAAGTCTTGGTAAACATCTTCTGCTTCGATTTCATATGTTAATGAGTCTGTGTCTGTGAATAATAATTTGGCTTTGTTTCCATACTTGTTTTTGATGTAATTATAATGGAAATTATACATCAATGTTTTGCTCAGATCAAGGATACACATTCCGACATATGCCGGCCTGTTTAAAGTGAGCGTTTCTTTTATTTTATGAACTGCTACCAAATTCTCGTTGAAGATCTTACTGCTTACATAAGTTGGTTTACTTACCATTTTCAATAGTTTCCTATTATCTGAGATAAGTCGAATATCAATGCGTTTTCGTAAATTTTCCATTGTTTTACCAAAAACTGAGTTATTCATAAGTTTGAAGAAATCTTTTTCGAATGAATTTTTTGCTTGAGTACGTTTTATTGTATTAAAGCTAATGTACTCTTTGAGCCAAGGCGACTGATTGAATTCTAACACTCGATGGACTTTGTTTATTTTCAATCCAAGATCAAGGTACAGTTGCAGGTTTCTGTAATGCAGAACATATTTTTCTTTATTGCTTAATGTAGGGATTAGTTTGCTTACTAGTCCTGTCGATATATTGTATTTTGTAGCTATTGTTTTACAATACTCAGACAGCATATCTTTATTAACACAAACTCTCTCGGCCGCTACTGGGTAGTCATTATGAAGATCATGCAACTCTTTTGGGTATTCTAAATCAACTTCTATTAACAATCCTTTATTACTGTCTTCATTATACTGAGCTAAATTGATTTTATTAATCTGCTTTTCCGTCAACCATTTGAAACCCCCAGTAGGGAGATATTGGCTCATTGCCCAACCGTATAAATTATTTGCATCAAGGTAAATAATGTATTTTGACGGCATATTCTCATCATATTCACTCATGTACTTATTATTCGCTTTCCCATATCGATTGGCAATGTAAGATATACCACCACGCATACCTCTTTCAATAAATTGAAACATATCTATGTCTGTCATTAGTTCTAATTGAATATTAGTCATCTTCAACATGGCGTCCCAACTCAAACCAGGGCTAGTGAAATAGTGGCATGGGTCTAATTTGTAATACTGAAGACATGTTTTGCGGAAGTTTTCAAACACATCAGCTAATAAAAGAATATCAGACTTGAGATATAAATTATGGTATTCACCCATTGTTTTTAATTGAAATGTATTCCACACTTTCTTAGCATGACAATAATCTTCATCTGAAATATGCTCATTATTTAATATGCTGTAAAATTCTTCTTTAGTCGGTAATTCTGTTTTACTGAATTTCTCAAAACTGTCCATGTAATCATACGGATAAATACCTTTTCGTGTCATGAGATTTAATTTTTCTTTTTGGAATCTTTTGCTTGTATATTTTAAAGCTCCTGCTGGTAAGTTGCTGACTAATTTATCGAGACTAGAACTCATAAACTGGAAACTGTCAATGAATGTTAGATGGTTTCCAAGCATGAACGCCATGTATTTTTCCATATTACAAGGTATGGCATTAATATTCATCTGCTTTACTTCTCCTTTTTTGTCTTTGTATGTGTACTCTTTTACTATTTTACCAATCTCTTGCATAATGAAATGGCTGTCATAACCTCTCAAATTATGGAATATGACAGGAATTTTTATTTCTTTTGGGTTTATTCTAAGTTTCAGATTACATTCTTGGTGAGCTGAGCCTCTAAATTTACCTGTAATATGGCAATGATCTCTCACTTGAATGTCTTTTTCAGTATATTTTTTATCACAGATGTGGCATGTTGTTGCTTTTTTGAATTCCTGTTCATTCTCTTCTGTCATTCTCAATGGTTTATTGAAATATTTTTTCATTACTCTTTTGCAGTATTTCACTTCTTCTAAAATATTTTCCATGAATTTATAAACAGCCTTTTCACCTCTGTATAGTTGTATTGGTTTTGTATATTTGTCGTCATAACAGCAGACAACCTTGTACCCATATCCACAGTCTGTATGTTTTTGGTATGCTTCTGTGTATGATTTATTACCTTTTTGTTGGCATCCATGAATCTTCTCTGTTATAGCCTCGAAATCGGCATAAATTATAAATGGTACAGGTTGCTGTTTATGAAAGTTGTTGAATTTCAGTATGTTATTGTCTTTGTTGGGCATTTTAATTGCTTGAGTGCCGTTCACTTGTATGCAAATATCTTTGTGGTTGCTTAATACCCTGTCTGAACTAAAACATTGCAGACAGTGCATACAAAAGTGTTTCCTGTGTTCATGTTTTGTTTGGTTATACATGAATCTGTTAAAATCCTTTATAAGAACATAATGCTTGTTTTCTTTTTCAGTTACCAGAAGTAGTTCCATATGATCTTCATATTTTTCTTTTGAAACATAGATGGGGTACGGTTGTTTGTTTTCATATCCGAATACATTTATATTGATGCTGTTATGCTTTTCAATTTTGTTATAATGTTTAACACCGACTGGAAATTCAACACCTGAGTAATCTAACTTTTCAACGTATTGTTTGTCAATCTTTTTTATTCTTTGAGGATACTTGTCTTGTGGATTTATATGTCTAATGTGACACCATCGAAAGCATTCATTATCCTCATTTTTCATGTTTATTAAGCCCTTCTTTGAATTTCTCAGTTCGTTAGGCAGTTGGATATATGAGGATCCTTTCATTGGTTCGTATTTGGCAATGTTCAGGTAATGGTTATCAACTGATTGTACCGTCCATCCTGATCCTTCTGAAATCCATTGAGCTATCTTGTTTAAGATATTTTGTTTAGACATTTGTAATGCTTCATTTATTTCCATTTGGTTGATTATTGTTTGACTTGCACTATTGAAATATGCTGACTTTTCGACTATTACATCAGCTGATATTTTTTCGAAAGTGACTTTCAATGTTTCAACGTATTTCAAGCCTTTCATTTCATTCAATAAAGTTGTTACTTGACGTTCTGCACCTTTTCGTGTATTTTGCATTTGAACAAGCGGATCTCTGTTGTTTCTTATGTTAATTTCATAAGATTTGGCAAAACCTTTTAAAGCTTTGTCTGTTTGTTTTATTATGGTTCTTGGTGTTGGAACCGGTTTTTTCACAGCATTTTTCTTAGTTCTTGGTGCTGGGACTGGTTGAATAATATTATCTTCATACTGCTTGACCATTTCTTTGACACTTTTCCGAGGTGTTGGTATTGGTCTTCGTTTTTGTTGAACTGGCTTCTTATTCTCCTGCTTCAGAAGCAATTTAATAAGTTGTGATTTGCTGAGTTTCTTCAAACTAGCTTTATCCATATTAATATGATTAGATTCTTTCATTCTATATATTACTATAAGTTTTTTATTTTAAATGACTTTCATTCTGCGTTTAAGTATGGTCAAGAATTCAAATGATCCAAGCATGAATCCTTTGAACTGTAACTGTAATTGTAACTTATAACTTATAACTTATATAGGTCAACAAATCCCATAATATCAAGTTGGTAGCAGTTTAAATTGTCTATATTATCTGAACATTTATCACATATCATAGTCTTTACATAGTTAGGAAACTTACCAGTAATTAGTTGATGTGTTGCTGGTAAATAACAGTCTCTACGAAATTTACAAATAATTAGGTCTCTACGAAATTTACAAATAATTAGGTTATATCTCTTATCTATTTCATCATTAATTCGTGATTTTTTTTGTTCTAATCTATTGATTTTCAACATTGTCTCATTTAATTTCATTCTATATATTACTATACTATAATATTATTTAAATATTTTTAATCCGCGTTTAAATATAGTCGAGAATTCAAATGATCCAAGCATGAATCCTTTGAACTGTATTATTTCTCAGCGTTTTTGATGTGTTTTTTTGATTTGAAATGAATCCATTTGCCAGCAAGAGTATAATTTCGTCCATTTTTGCAAACGTCACAATACCATTCTTTATTCAGCATGTACTTTGTTTTACTTTTTTTTAAAGCCTCCTTTCTGTCTTCTTCAGTGAAATATATTTTTGGTCTACCTCGACCTCTCTTAAGATTCTGATTTTCCATATATAATACTATATGTTTATTTTTAAATCACTTTGGCTTATGCGTTTAAATTCATTCAGGGACTTTGTAATTTCGACCGAATTCTTTTTTAAGTTGTTTATCAACAAGTACACGTTTTTTCAAGAACTCCTCAAAATCCATATCTGCAATATTTTCCGACAATAGTATATCTCGACGTATCATATATTCTTCAAGTTCCTCCTCACGATCTGAACGTTCTTTATTCTTTTTATGAACTTTAGTCAGAAGATGTTTGTCTTTTCTATTCAAACTATAATTCTTATTACAAAATTCACATAACCACTGCTGATTTCCTGTATCCATCTATATATATGTATATATTATATTGTTTTTAAATCCTTCATTGGAACCCAACTGTTAAATTCATCACTGTATCCCTTCCATTTAACAAGAGCCTGTTTCTTCTTATAATCCCTCCGAATCACTTTATCAATTCTGAATACCTGTTGTTCAGCTTTAAGTAATTCAGGTTCATAAAAACTCCCTTGAATGTCTTCATCTCTGAGATCCTTTAGTTTGTATGTGATTGGATTCGTATGTTGTATTTCATCAACTGTGAAAATTTCCTCAGACCAATTTGGTGTATAGCCCTTATCAAACACATTTCGTTTATACTTACTTATTCTAACCTTATCAGCAACTTTGAACTTTGGTTTCTGTCTTGATATTTCCATATCACCATACAGATTAAAGTAAACAACTCCTTGATTCTTCTTTTTGCTTGCTTCTGCAGGTGTCATCTTTATGCTGGAATGTCTGGTATTGTTATACTGTTTCACTAATTTAGGTAACATGTTAAGATACTGTGTATTACCTTGAACAGTAAACTGTTTCCACATCTTGGTTTTAATTGTTCTGTTCCATCTTTCACAAACTGACGACTTTTCCTCATTCTCAGTTGAGTACAAGGTTATTTTATTCTTATCAAGTAGTTCCTTAACATGTTTGTTGTAATACTCTTTGCCTTTGTCTGTCCAAAGATATTGTGGTTTACGCCCCTCTTTGAATATTGTTTTAAAAGCATTCATAACGGTTTCACCCTTTTTATCTTTTAATGGGACGATCCAACCGTATTTAGAGAATACATCTAAAACCATAAGAAGATATCTGTAGCCAGCGTTCCATTGACTAAACTGTTGCATCTCAATAAGATCTGAATACCATATCTCGTCAATGCCGTTTACAATTACACGCCGCCGAGTAAAGTTACGTTTTATAGGTTTATGAAGCTCATCAGCTAATTTTTCTTGCCAGTTTTCTTCACTCGACGGCCTTTCCCGTTTTTTGTCTTCCTTTGTTTTACACCGAGACCTAGCTTTTGTTTTGTGTTGATTAGAAATCGTGCTGTTTGTCCCCATTTTGGCATCTGTCCATAAGGTATTTTATCCAATGACTTGACCATTACTTTGTCGCATTCACCTTTGTCCTTCCCCATGTCATAACAAATATCATGATGAGCTGATATTCTATCAACTTCATTGTAAGGTTGTACGTGCCACTTGGTGACCTCTCCAGTGTTTTTATCGTACTCTAACTGTTTATCGAGAGGGTTATATGCCCCCATGTATTTATACTTACCTGGAGTGAATCCAGCTTTTGGTCTTGGTAATTTACCAATCAGTTTATGTATATCAACACCAGCGCCATCCAAATCCTTTCTGTCGGTTTTATACTTTCTATTTGGTCTAATTTTGGTTGATAATTGATCAAGAGCTTGACTTCCGACATTTTGAATCATTGGATTCAACTTATCCAGAGCATAATCGATAGCCTTTTTCTGCAGTTTTGGGTTTCTCAAGGCTTCTGATCCATAATATCTTCCCATTTCAACTGCCTTTTTTCCAAGCCAAGGAATACCGCGGTGAATCAATAAATCAGCACCAGTCGATGCTACTGTATCTAGTACGCCCCCTCCAAGAGAGGGCTGTACTAGTTTCCCTGGTTTTGTTTCACAAATTGAGTTTTAGTTGAATGACAGCTGATGCATGTCGATTTCATCATTAATCTGTTATTCTTGGTTCTAACGTAATGTTCAGAACCTGGTACTGAATTTGCCAGCTTCCTTTCTCGTACACAATAACTTTTAACCATTATATATAATATGATTACATATTTTTGAAATACCGTTCTAGAAACCTCTCATTCTTCATTGTATCATATATATCAAATACCTGAAGCAGATCAAAATATGATTTGCCCTTATTCATCTCATTTAAAAAGTATAAACAGAAGTAACCACATGTTGTCGTCAGTAAATTTTGTATTTGATTGTTCTGATGAAGCAATGTTAAGTTCTTCTTTTTAGCATGATTGACCATTTCTTGGAAGGGAGGCAAACCAAATGAATCAAAGTAATTGATGACGTTATCTTTGACATATGTTGACACCCAATGGCTACCGCTCATATAACTCGGTTCAAGATTGTAAATGAATAGAGCCTGTCTATGATTATGAGGAACATTTTCATCTCTTGACAATACATCATTAATTGGGATATTCAGATATTTACACCATTTTATTAAATCATAATTACTTAATGGGACATTCTTATGGAATTCGGGTTTTACAACAGAATGTTTAACAGTGGGACGTTTTTGAAGGGTGAGTTCTTGCCTAATAGTAGACCTTCGCCCTTTTTCTGAGCTTTTCTTTTTTTTTTAATTCCCATACCGATTGTATCGTTCGGCCAATTTCCATAAAAAGGTGGAGTTCTATACATCGGAACTAACAAACCACCATCTTGATTGTTAGCAGTACTTGGTATAGATCTGGGTGGTCTTTGTTTAGGCTGTCCCATCTGAGGGGCACCTTTACCAGTCATCTTTTTTATTGCCTCAATAGCTAAAGGGACTCCAATTGATGCGAGAAGAGTACCTAAGAACCCACCTGTTTGTACTTTTGTTGGTTTTATATGAACACCAGAACCGGTTTGTAGAGCATTTAATATATCCTTCTTTTGTTTTGTGGTCAAAAGATGTTTATATGCTATCAACTGGTTGATTTTATTTTGTGGTATGAGAAACCCACCAGTTTGAATTCCTTTTCCAGATATCTTTTTGACGATCTGAGATGCTCCTTCAGATGCTAAACCTGCCAAAGCTGACAATCCAATAGTCTTGGCAATCGTTGGAGCGAAAGTTCTTCCAAGCGACAGAACTGTAGAGAGGAGTGATCCACCAACTTGCTTTCGAATGTTTGTTTTGGCTAGTTTGATGTCCATTCCTTTTCTCAATTTCTTATTTTTATCCAATCGCTTAACTATATTCTGAGGTACGTATAGAGTGTCATTCCCAGATAATGAATCCTTTGTCAGTCTCAAAACGATAGTTTCTCTTTTATGATACGCGTTACTAAGATTCTTTTTCTGGTTTGGTGATAAACTAACTTTGATTTCGTATAGTTGTGTCATATTATATATGTTAGATAAATTCTGTTTTAAAAAACATATTCATTTAAATTTTCATCGATGTAAAACTTATTTATTTAAACTATCATCAATTCGTTTCCAACTGTCTTAACAACAACCTCAATCTCGTAAAATACGATACTATGGGCTCGGACGTTAGCAGCTGGGGCAACATTCAAACGATAATGGAGAATCAATTGTTTAGGATCTCTCGTCACTACCTCTTTTTGATATGTCAAATCGAAATATATTAATCCGTACAAACTACTAAAATTAGATACATTAAGTTGTGTCCCAGAATTGTAATCGTTTTTACGAAATGCATAACTCATGAGATCATTGAATATCCTGATTTTAGAATCTGCATCGTATTCTAGTTCGGGATAGAACGTGTTGTTTCCATATTCTAAACGACAACTCGAGAGAGAGCTATTAGCGTCAGCAGCATTCAACTTGAAAGTGTCAAACAAATACGGACTCCTCTCTGCTTCATCATCATTCGGTGCATCTGTCCGCTGGAGATATATAAAAACATGTTTAACGTCGTCGATAGCTGGACTGATTTGAAACATATTCTGAATAGCTCTGGTATTTGCTGACTGATTGTAGAGATCTCGCATATATGTCCAGGTTGTTGGCTTGAGAAACTCTGAAACGAAATTACTATACATGCTGTCTTTTGGAATTAATCTTGGGAGCCAAAGATACAATCTCTTTACTACAACACGACCATCGTCTGTGCCGTTTGCCATGTGAATCATTTCACTGTCTTCGTTAAGTGTAAGTTCAAATGCGAGCTGCATTGGGGGCAACATTTTTTTTTCTAATTTTTGGAAAAAACTGTATCGGTTCAACGGTATCATCTCGTTATTCGATTTAGCTCCTCCGCCGCCGTTATTCTGATGAGCCTGGGTTAAAATACGACGGGCTTCGAATCCTGCATTTGTATTTGCTGTAGTTCCGTCAGTATCAAGATACCAGAATGAATTCTTTCCAACGGATCGACTGAAGTCATCGCTGTATTCAAGGAGATTTTTGACATTCGTTATTCGATGCAAATTATCACTCTCATACACGATTTTGCCTGAAGATTTGATAACCATATGTTTGATCAAACTAGAAGATCCGTTTATCATGGTGATGCGATCTGCTTGAGCATATCCAGTACCATCTGCCTTTTTTTGAAGCTCTTTAGTTACTTCGAAATACCCATTAAAAAAATCGAACATAGTCGACCTATCGTTGATTGTGAATCTGTAACCCGTCTTTTTCTGTGATTGATTGTTAGCAGGTTGCTCAATGACATTGTCCAAATGGAAATGAACGTATTCATATCTTTGTAAATTATCACTTGTTCTGAAACTCATTATATATTGATAGTTTAGATAAAATTCACTTTTTATATAAACCATTTCCCACTTGCTAGTCTATTTATAATTGGATAAAATTCACTTTTTAATAACATTTTATCGTCTTAATCCAGTACCAGATATAAGTCTATTCAGAATTGTGTTGTAATCTTCTTCTTGTTTTGGTTTAGTAGGTTTGGTTGGTTTCATGGTTTTATTCATTGATTGTTTAGTTGAACCGTGTAATTTTCTCATAATAAGCTCTCCGCTTTTTTCAGCTGCTTTTTTTCCCAGTTTGTCTCCAGCATGTGAAATACCAGATTCAAGCGCTTTTTTGGCAAAAGGTTTTAAAACCATTTCTGGAACTTTACTTAAAACCCTTCCAACAGGTTTGAAAATGTTGTCAACAATGATCCCAGATCCTTTATGTTCATAAACAAATCGTCCAAGTTTTGGATGATAAATACGCTTGTATTCATACGACGACATATATAACTATTAGTTAGATTAATCTCTCTTCTCTCTTAAAATCAAACTGAATGAAGTGTCACTATGATTAAGATCTATGATTCTTCGTTTACCGTCGGTGATATAAATCCGAATTTTATTAATCGTATTTTTATTGACAGGATTGAACTGTACTCGTCTTGGCTCTTGTGTGAAACTATAACTCGGTGTTAAAGTACTGGTTGAAAAACTATATATAATATCCGTTTCATCACCATCAACTAGACTTTCGGATATGAGGTCACAATGAACGTTCAAGATTTCCCTGTCTTGAGAGAGATTAGGAATGTAATCACCAACATTTTCAGAAGAAGTTAGAATCTTTTTATTGAAACCGATGAGATTATTGAAATCTGACTGAGTCAGATCTAATCTATAATTTGTGGCTAATGTGATTATTGTGCGAAATATTGTATCGTCGAATTCGAGACTGATCGGATATGACGGATTGTTAGCTGTTCCTGTTTTAGTTTCATCCTTTAAAAAATTATTGAAATCGACATAGTTCCATACACCAGGACTTAATATCAACTCTGTCCAATTAGTACCACTATCAGATGAATATCTGATTTTCTGATTATTGAGTTCTTTTGTCACATTAAACCAAGTAAATGACATTGAAATGATTCGGTCTAGTCCGATTTCATATTGTCGATTTGGATTGAGAATTATCGGATTGATGTATTTGATTATGAAATCACTCGGTTTATTACCATTCTTGTCTCTGACTGTATGGGATGATAAGATAAGTTGTCTATCCATTATATGATTAGTTTATATAAAATAGTTTTTGTATATTTTGTTATATTGCGGCCTATTGAGTATTGAATTTCTCAACAAGATGTCAAGAAGAGCGACACCTGTATTCCGTAGTTCGATGCTATTATTTCCGGCAATCATCGATCCGATAATCAGTTCAAGTTTTTTAATCATTTCTGTCGGATTGTTGAAAAACATTACCTGTCCACCTCTTTTTGTTTTTTTCTTCAAACCAGATCCTTTAATAGATTTGAGTTTTTGGAGTTTTTGTTGATGGTAATTCATATAATCAGTCAGAACCTTTCTTGTATCTTGAAGAATTTTTCTTCGATATTGAGCCTCAGCTTCAGTGATTGAGCCACTATTTAATTTTTTAGTAATATTCATCGAATATCCAGAAAGTTGTTGCCGTTTCTCTTTAGCCTTTTTAAGGGTTTTGGTAAGATAAGATTTCCTCTTTTTGTCATTCATATCTTCTTGTTGAAGTTGTAATTCAATCTCATCATAGTTAGGAATTTGAAGTTGATCTAAAGTTTGATTTATTCTATCCTCTTCAAGAATTTCGTAATCTGGTACTTCTTCTTCGTATTCTGGAGGAAGATCTTTAGGTTCATACATGTATTCTGGATCTATATACATTTGTTTTTTACCTGATGCTAAATCCTCAAGGACATCTTCATAAGATGGAGGTTTTGGAACCAATTGTTTCTCGTTTTCAGGTAAAACAGGTTGATCAAACAAATCGTCCAATCCATAATCAGGCACTTCATCATCAATAGCTATTCCATAATCTGGAACAGGTCGCTTTTTCTTTACCAATCTTCTCAACGGTGCTTTTGGGGCTGTAAGTTCCTTTAACTCAGATGTTATAGGTTTGAAAAGTTTCTCTGCCTCGACTTCACCCATTTGATCAGATATCTTTTTTTGTTTTATTGTATCTCTTACTGTGTTAATCTTTTTACCAAGCTCGGATCGTTTCTCAGCCATTTCTTTCCATTTGAGTAAACTCATTATATCATTTGTTTACATAAAATTTCGTATTTTGTTCGGAAAAATTAGGGTTATCATATATAAAAACGCTCGCATAGCGTGTCGCATAGCGTGTCGCAATACGATAGAATTGTATAACATAATATCATATGAAGATACAAAATTACGACATTCAAGATGATGAAAACAACGATTTTGTTCAATTAAAGAGTTTCATGCCAAACCGATGTTTCAGGATGCTTATTTGTGCTCCCTCTGGTGGTGGCAAGACTAACCTTTTGCTTGATATGATATATAGGCTTCTCTATTTTGATAAAATATATCTTTACGCTCGCAATCTCCAACAAAGCAAATATAAGCATCTGTTAAAATCTCTTGAACCAATATCAAAAGAGGTCGGTTATGACGTGATAGAAGCAAGTAACGATGAAATCATCCCTCTGACAGATTTGTCTGATGAAAACCAAAAATTAATCATATTTGATGACTATTTGAATACAGGTAAGAAAAATGACGAACGGATACGAGACTACTTTACCAATTCTAGAAATAAAAATTGTTGTTGTATATATTTGAGTCAAAGCTATTACGGAACCGATAAAACAATAAGACTGAATAGTACACATTTTGGTGTTTTTGATTTTCCTTCTATAAACGAGCAATCGATGATTTGCCGAGAACTGAACATAAATAAATCAGATTATCAGAAAGCTACTAAAGATCCATATAGTTTTTTGTATGTTGATAAGGTCAAAAAAAAGGTAGCCCGAAATTTCGATGAAAGAATATAAACCATTAATATATGAGCTATACCAACGGTATCCTTAATCATGATGATTCTCAAGGACTAGGTAAGATAGGTTCAAGAGGTTTACCTGGTATTGGATTTAAATTAGATGCTAATAATGATTATGATATGCAGAATAAAAAATTAGTGAATGTAAAACAAGGAACCAATAATAATGATGTGGTTACAAAAAGTCAGTTAGATAGTGAAATAGCTAAGATTCCAAGTGTGGATACATCTAAATTCATGCTAAAAACAGGTGATACGATGACAGGGTCGCTTGTTGTCCCAAAAGACAATTACCCAGTTCAAGGTAATCTCAACAAGGTTATTAGTTATGAAACGCAAAGGGAGATATTCTTGTCAAAGGAGGAAGGAGGCTTGATGAAGCAATCTATTAACATGAACAATAATTTCATCACAAATGTGAAAGATCCAGTTAATTCAGACCATTGTGTTAATAAAAAGTATGTCGAAAATCAGCTTGAAAAAAAACTGGATAAAGGATCTGATATTGATATGAAAAATAATTCAATTATCAATCTTGATCTTCCATCAAACCAAAGAGACGCCGCATGTGTCGAGTTTGTTAACAACAGAATTGATGACATGACACAAAAAAAGTTTCTCAAAGTTGATGGCACCAACAATATGACTGGAAACTTGAATTTAAATGAAAAAACAATAATCAACTTGAACACCGATGACAAAGACATAAAATCAGCAGCTAATGTCGGCTATGTCAGCAGTAAGGTACACGCCGCCAAAGGTGATGTGACTGTAGGGCTGAAAACTTACTTTGACACAAAAATCAAGGAGTCTCACATCACCAGCTCAACCAACAAGAAAGACGTTTTCAGGTATCTCATGGAAAATGCCGATGAATCTTCAAGTGAAAACAACATAATAGTTGATGGCATTGTTGACTTTTCTGGTTCCCTCCACAATGTCAACAAAAAAGCTTATAAATTTAAAATGGGGAAAGACGCTCAAAATGAGTATTCTTCTCGCATTGGCTTTAACATGTTCAAACTTCCAGAAGGCGAGTACACTTTGGCTATTGAATTTTTCCCTCCAAGCACAACAAATTTGTCAGTGAGTGTCGTTTCCACTTCACTAAATATTGGTCAACAATCAACTAAGCTGTTTGTTAATTACAGTAGATCGATTGTTCACTTACATAAGTGGAGCATAACTCCTCCCGAATACATTTACATTGACATGCATTGTCAGGGCACTGCAAGTAGCTCCACTCAAGGAGTTGGTTATTTGATTGTATATGGAGTCAAAGGATCACAGAGTAATGTAGACTCGGATGTGTATGATACGGCGTACGTTGTAGAAAATGGTAAAATGGTAATGCAAACGGATTTGTCTTTAAACGGGCACCAACTACGCTCTTCCATTCACCACATAAACGGTTTTTTAAATTCGACAAAAGGGAACAAAAATTTTGTTTTAAATGGCGCCGAAATAATGTCATTGCCAGGTGAAGCGATTTTGAAAAATATTGATATATATTGTACGCGTCCAATCACTTCTTCGGATTCTCATGTCACTGTACATAGACACAAAAAAATATCTTTGAAACTCAAAACATCTTTACGGAATTTTTTTACTGGAACTCTAAGCTCTTCAAGAAATTTTACCTCAAAAAAAAGTGGGTGGTATCAGACAATAAACCTAAATTCTTTCCAAATGCCTTCGTCTGGGATTTTGGCTTTTGAACTAAATATGAATGATGATATTTGGAAAAGTTACAACGCAATTATACTTCGTATCGAGTATCAAACAAGTGCGTGATAACTTTCCACAAAAATTTTCATTTATAATATAGCACAATTCAGGATATCCATCTGATTGTAGCATGGAATGCTTTTTAGAATATATTATCCCAAAAGAAATAAGCGTTGAGGTTTCCGATGAAAAACATAATGAATAATCTAAACAATATAATATGAAAACATCAACTTTAATCAACGAAATTATTGAGAATATAGAAAAAATAGTTCGAAACATTAGAAAATTATACATCAGTATTAAGAAATCGTTCAAAAAAGAAAAAATGTAACCATATAATATATATGGTTAGACGTGAAAGAATATTCAATTGGAACCATGTTTCAGAAAATTTAACAGAAGATCAAATATCTGAGTTGAAAGCATTGTACAAATTCTACCATAAGCAATACTGGCTCCACAAAGAGTCATTTAAAAGCTTCAAGAAAAAGAATATAGCATGTAACATTGGATCTGTTGTATTGATAGTAACTGGGACTGTGGCTGGTGGTGTGACGTTAAACCCCGCTGTACTTGGATCAATATCAGGCGCAGGGCTTATACTAAAAACATATTCAGAGGTCAAAAATTACAAAAGAAAGATCGAGATGTGTAAATTCGCGTACACTACGTATGAAAAGGTTTTAACTCATTTACGATCCTTTATGAGAGGACTGGAGTATAATGAAAAAGAATTTCTTGATCATGTCAAAGTTCTTGATGAAATAATCATTGAAATGTGTCCTTTAACTGACAAATTTGAAAAGAAATATAATAAGGTATTCATCTAATAATAGATTTTATTTTACAACCAATAAGAGACATAATACTTACCCAATACCGATCGTAAAAGGCCAATGTTTTTTTAGATTTGCTAATTGGAATATTTTTGTAAGGTATTCCCATCATCTTGAATATCTTTCTCATAATAAAATTAACGCTAATCATTCTTTTCCTAGTTCCATTAACTTCATTAAGAACCTTACCGATCTCTGTAAACACTCTATCGATCTTATATTTCTGACAGTTTGATATTTTAATGTTATATTTTTCTTCAATATCGAGTAATATGTTGCTGATGTGGTACTCTCGATGGTAAACAGATTTTCTAATAAATTTATGTCTATTTTCATAAAAATTAACATATTCTTTCACATAATTATATCCTTGAACAATACCACAACTTAGACATGCTAACATCCCATCGTCGTTAATAATATACTGATTATCACAGCATGAATAATATTTCACTAAACGATCTTGTGGTTTTTCATTAGAATCTTCCAATTTTTGGTCACAAAAAGGACAAACAATATCTCCTGATTCTTTCAGTTCATCATGTAATTCCTTGTTACAATTCATTCTATACTATTATATGAGATATTTTTTTATGTAAATACAAGTTCCGCAAACACAGTCTGCTTTTCTGTTCACTACAAACTTTACTGACAAACTTTACTGACAAACTTTACTGACAAACTTTACTGACAAACTTTACTGACAAACTTTACTTCAAATACAAGTTCATCTGATATTACATGACAATCTGATGACTCATCGGGAAAGTCCCATTTCATCATAAACTTCCTGTTTTCATCAGACATGTCCAGACTTGTTTCTGAGAAAGACTTCCTGTGGTGTGGAATCACGTGATTGAATAATGCGTTGGATGCATCATGAGATACAACATATAGTATCCAAATCCAATCAATTCAGCCCATGTAATAAAATACATATAGTTTCCCATAAAATGGAACCAGCATCGCAAAAAGAAACTTCCCCTCTTGATCGCTAAAGCGATCAATTCACTGCCTCACAAAAGCTCCGCTTTTGTTCCCCAATGCTTAAAAAATGGATCTTGTATATAGTTATCCATAAAATGGAACCAGCATCGCAAAAAGAAACTTCCCCTCTTGATCGCTAAAGCGATCAATTCACTGCCTCACAAAAGCTCCGCTTTTGTTCCCCAATGCTTAAAAAATGGATCTAGCATATGAAACCAGCCAAAAGGTATCAAATCATGACGCCACAGGCAGAAAGAAAAGATCTGAGAACATCAGCAGATAGTGGAACCCATCGCTATTATATTTCTTCGAAATATAATAGCTCTTCCCACCAAGGTTCCACTGCAATAACGACCCCCCCATCCCCGTGCTAAGTATTTGAACGTCTTGCTTCGCAAGCCATCCAAATACTTAGCATGCCGGGGGGTCTATTGCCGCGATGGAGTCAGATCTGGAAACATATAGTTTTCCATAAAATGGATCTTGTATATAGTTATCCATAAAATGGAACCAGCATCGCAAAAAGAAACTTCCCCTCTTGATCGCTAAAGCGATCAATTCACTGCCTCACAAAAGCTCCGCTTTTGTTCCCCAATGCTTAAAAAATGGATCTTGTATATAGTTATCCATCACATGACTCCATCACATAATAAAGCGCCCATCGCTCTTAGCTCTCTTCGAGAGCTAAGAGCTCTTCCCACCAAGGCGCTTTTTGCAATAACGACCCCCCCATCCCCGTGCGTCGTCTTTGAATGTATTGCTACGCAATCATTCAAATACTTAGCATGCCGGGGGGTCTATTGCCGTGATTGAGCCATGTGATGGAATCATGTGATGGAATCATGTGATAAAAAAAAACATATAGATTTCATCAAATGGAAATAGTAGTTATAGAGTTGGCTTGGTTTTAGAACACTTTCAAAGAAAGTGGTCTAGAACCGCCAACTCTATAACTACTTCCGGTGGCTTCATCTCAGAAAATTTGATGTAATTTTTTTGCAAGAGACGTACAGCGATGCTAGCTTGGAGGCATTTTGGCGAGCAGAATGGGGTGGCGAAATTTTCTTCGCACACAGTTCAAAACACAGTAGAGGTGTTATGATTCTTTTCAGACCCTCGTTAAGTAAAGAGGTGCTAAATGTCACTGCAGATAAAAATGGCAGATTTCTGATTGTAAATACAATCGTTGATGAAGATGAATTTTGTCTCGTTAATATTTACGCTCCAAACGACCAGAACCAGCAAATTAACTTCTATCAAAAGATAACGGATTCCATTCGTAAATGCCAAACCGACAATATCCTTATTGGTGGAGACTTTAACTGCCCGTTGTCAGCTTTGGATAAATTCGGAGGCAAAGACATTCAATTAAAAAAAAATGTAATTCATTCTGTTGAGGCACTTTGTAACAACTATGACCTAGTCGATTCCTGGCGCGAACAACATCCGCATGAAATGCAGTTTACCTGGAGAAATAGCTCAGGGAAAATCAAATGTAGGCTGGATTTCTGGCTTATCTCGAAACGACTTTTAAGCCGACTGTTACGAAAACCAACATTTGCGCTTACTATGATTCAGATCATTCCCCTGTCACCATCTCGATTAAACCAGAAGATATACAAGAAAAAAGAGGTCCAGGCTATTGGAAGTTTAATAATTCACTTTTGGAAGATGAAGAATTCGTTACAAAAATGAGTTTCATTATCAAGCATGCAGCCGAGAAACACAAGGATATTGCTGACAAAAGGCTCTACTGGGAAATGTTAAAATGGAGATTAGGATGTTTGCAATCCGTTTCGCTAAAAAGAAAGCATACACGGAAAGAAATATTGAACTGGACCTTCTTCAAAAGTTAGAGGAAATGAATTTGCGCATTGATGCAACTCCAGAAAACAGTTCCCTCGTAAACGAGGCTAGGAAACTTCAAATTGAACTAGATGAAATTGCCGTGCAAAGAACTAAAGGGTCCATTATTCGGAGTAGAGCTAGATGGTACGAATTGGAGGGAAAATGTAATAAATACTTTTTTAAGGTTAGAAAAAGAAGTTATGAAAAAAGACATATAACAAAATTGAAGACACCTGAGGGTATCACTGTAGAGGATCCAAAGGTTGTACTAACTGTTATGAAAAATTTTTACAACCAGCTTTACACCTCTCAAAACCAGCCATCAGCTGAACGGTTCTCCAACTTCTCTGATTATGAATCCTTACCGAAACTAGACAACGAAAAGCAAAACCTTTGCGAAGGTCCGATAACTGCAGAAGAATGCCTCGCCGCGCTCAAGACCTTTCAACATAATAAGACTCTGGGCACGGATGGTTTAACTGCAGAATTCTATCTTTTTTTTTTGGAACGACATCTCTGGCCCTTTGATTGGCTGCCTCAATTATGGTGCCCTACTAGGAGAGCTTTCTATCTCTCAGAGGCAAGGAATCATCTACTTGATCCCAAAAAAGAAAAAAGACCCCCTACTGCTTAAAAACTGGCGCCCTATATCTCTTTTAAATACAGACTATAAATTGGCAACCAAATGCATCGCAACGCGGTTAGAGAAGGTACTTCCTCATCTGATCGAAAGTGATCAAACTGGCTACGTCAAAGGTAGATTCATCGGCGAGAACATCCGCCTAATTTCAGATATAATTGAACAACATGAAAATAAGGAGGGAATGATACTCTTCCTAGACTTTGAAAAGGCCTTTGACTCGTTAGAATGGGGTTATCTTTTTAAAGTGCTTGACATTATGAACTTTGGTCCAAGTTTCCTCAACTGGATTCATACTTTTTACTCCAATATTTCTAGTTGTGTCGTTAATAATGGCTACTCGTCAGAATTTTTTTCTTTGCAAAGAGGTGTAAGACAGGGGTGTCCTCTTTCAGGATTGCTCTTTCTTCTCGCTGTAGAACCTCTCGCCCACCAAATACGAATCCATGACTCAATCAAAGGTCTTGAAAATGGAAATAAGATCACTAAGCTCAGCTTGTACGCCGATGACACCACCGCTTTCATTCGCGACGACTCATCTGCGGCGTCCTTATTCACTCTTCTTGATCAATTTGGCGACCTTTCTGGCTTAAAAATTAATAAGTCGAAAACCGAGGGTTTGTGGCTTGGTTCTTGGAAGAGTAGATTAGGCAAAGACGAACCGTTTGGTATTTCGTGGCCGAAACAATACGTTACTGCTCTTGGAATTGCGTTCCCTTATAACGCTCTCGTTGGGAGATAGATAGATAGATAGATAGCTTTATTAAAAGTAAAATCACTGCAGCCCCTGGGCCGGCTGAAATGCGACCTACTTTACAATGTAAATATTAAAAAATATATATGCATTTATTATAACTACTATTTTAAAAATGGTAATATATAACCTATAATATAATACAAAAAGGGAAACATGAATACTGATAATACTAATAATTAAAAATTACTACTAATAATTAAAACTGTTTTCTAAAATAAAAGTGTTTTTAAACCTATTTGTCTTACAAATCGGTAATTTAAAGTATCCCTGGCTTCGGGTGCAATAGGTGGACCCGTTGCTAGGCGGCAGCAGTTCATGAAGCTTGTGGCTTTGATCCCTTACAATTTGGTCGAATAGAGCTTTACTTAAGGCCTGCCTTCTCTCATATAGTGACGTGATGTCTAGGGCTACTAGAACCTCAGCGTAGGATAAGTCGGGTTGTATTATCCGCAGCGCGCGCTTTTGCAACCTTTCCATTTCATTAGACAGGTACTGCGGCAGAGAATTATGGAAAACAGGGCACGCATATTCTAATACAGGACGTATACATGTCGTGTAGAAAAGTAGCATATCCTTGGGTGGGACTTTAGCGCGCTTTAGCTGTTTTAGGAAGTACAGGCGCGTCGCAGCCTTTTTGCATATAGAATCTACATGCGCGTTCCACCTGAGGTTGTCCGAAACTACCACTCCTAATAGCTTTGCGGACGAGACAACTTCGATTTGCTTATCATTGATAGTGATATGATCTACAGTACTTTCTGACCTAGAGAATGATATTCTCAGTTCTTTACATTTAGACTCGTTGAGTTGGAATCCATCAGCTTCAGACTGCCGTACAAGTTCATCTACGCGTGACTGCATGGAGCTGATCTCGTTCTTCGCTACTGATTCGGCGAGAGTGGTATCATCTCCGTATTTCCAAAGAGTTGTGTCTGCTACAGAAAGATCATTTATCATGATAAGGAACAGCCAGGGGCCCAGTTTCGTCCCCTGTGGGACCCCTGCGGGGACAGCCTCCCACTCCGAGAAACAATCGCGGCTCAGCTTTACCCTTTGCTTACGGTCCATTAGAAAGTCTATTATCCAGCACAAAATCGACCTTGGGATGTCATATGAGGAGAGCTTTCGCGCCAGAACATGATGGTCAATCAGATCGAATGCTTTCCGGAAGTCAAAGAGTACAACTCTCGTAGTCGATCCGTTTCCATCTGTTGACTTCGCCCAGGAGTGAATCATACTGATTAGCGCATGCGTGATGCTGGATTTGGGCACCGTTCCGAATTGCTGTGGGTCGATCTTTGAGAGGACAGCAGGCTTGACGTAAGTGTCGACAACGTACTCTTCCGCTATCTTTGACAGGATTGGTGTCACGGAGATGGGTCGAAGGTGTTTGTTTATGTCCTGCACAGGTCTTTGCTTGGGCACCGGCACAACATCTGCTTCTTTCCATGAGGATGGGAGACGACCTTCGCGATAAGATGGGAACAAAATAAATTTTCACGAGCGGCTCGCTAAACTCAAAAATGTCTTGAATATCTCGTCAAGCAGACATTTAACGATCTTAGGCAGGATAACCATTGTCAAAAATCTGGCACTTGCCAAACTTGTTTATAGCTGCTCTGTATTAAACGTTCCCGCCGAATTTGTAAAAGAAGTCAACAGCAGTATCTTCTCCTTCATTTGGAACTTCAAACCAGATAAAATCAAAAGAAAAACGCTGATTGGCCCAATATGCAACGGCGGTCTTAACATGGTTATTTTTTCTGACGTTGTCAAGTCGCTTATGACCGCCTGTCGGTTAATCGTTATTGCAAAGCAACTGACAGCCACTAGTGTGCCTTCCTTGATTCCATGTTAGGTAAGGTCGGAGGAGCTTTCTTATTTCAATGTAATTACGATCTAAAATTCCTTGACCTTAAAAATCTTTCTGCTTTTTACAAAAATGTTTTGGCAGTTTGGCAAGAACTCAATTCCAAAGATCCCCTTAACGCAAATGAATTTAAACAAGAAATCATATGGAACAATCGTTTTATAAGGATTAATGGAAAGACAATTTATTATAAAGCATGGGTTAATAAAGGCATTTTGAGAATTAGTGACCTCCTTGATACCGATGGCCATTTCCTTTCATTCGAAAGTTTTAAATGCAAATGCGGCGTTCGCTGTACTTTCCTTGATTATGCTGGTGTTCTTGCAGCAATTCCGAAAGCTTGGAAGAGCGAAATCATAGGCAATATTGCAAAGGGTGATGGCGAACCCTTGAAGACTCTTTCCAATGGCCATGCCATCTCCTCTACTAGAAAAGCCCGTTTAATGTTTGCAGAAAGGTCCTTCTCTCCTCCCATCGTCGAAATCAATCTTAAAAAACAAGTGCCGAATGTAAAGGCTGTCTACGAACTTCCTTTCAAAGTCACCGTTGAAAATAAATTGAGAAGCTTTCAGTTTAAACTCATACATAACATCATTCCCACCAATCTCTCTCTCTATAAAATGAACATAAAAGATTCTCCAAGATGCGATCGCTGCCTTTTCCAAAACGAAACACTTGTCCACATGTTTTGTGAGTGCCCTGATGTTAAAATCTTCTGGAAAGACGTTATAATGTGGTGGAATGCTAAGCGTCCGGACAACATCGATCCTAATTCCATCGAAATTCTTTACGGCTACAAACCAGAAATTACCAGCTTTTACGCGTTAAATCATTATCTTCTTATTGCTAAATATCATGTATATCTTGCAAGAAACCAGTCAGAGACTCCATGCTTACAAGTCTTTCTCGCCTTACTGGAAAGTAAAATTAAATGCGAAAGACAAATGGCCCTTAAAAGCTCTAATTATGAAAAATACAAAGCTAAGTGGACCACTCTCTGCATCTGCGATGCGTGAGCATCTTATTTTTATGCTCTCAAACAAAATCAAGCCTACAATGTGCCTTTAAATATACTATAATGAAAGCTAAGGTGCCATATATATATTTTTTATTACATCCAGTGTGTGTGTGTTAGAATATCTATCGTTTTTTTTTCTATATGTGTACCTGTTCTGCATTATATAGTATTAGTTTTGCGTAAATGTAGTTGTTTGTAACCGGTAAATACAACGTTAAGTGATCATATGTAACATTATTTTATTGTAACTGTCGATGCTGTAATATACGGTTGCATTGTCAATGAATGAATTTAAAAAAAACATATTTAAAAAAAAACATAGACACAATATGGAAAAACGAACAAACAAACAAAACCACGAAAAAGAAAAACCTCTACCACCACCACCACCACCACCAACAACAAAAGCAACTGGTCATAGATACTTAACGCAAATAGAGAAAGTATGGTTCTTGGCATCTTTCAGATGCTTAATAGCTTAGAAATGAAAAATGCAATGTGAACATCGCAATTATCAAGCAATCTCTGTGTTCTTTATGTCGATTAATTTCGTTTGATACAGTCCATTGAACGTTAAAGTAATTTATGTAGATACAGTCCGATTCCTAAAAGTGTCAGTTTCAGCCGAAACTTCTTTACTTCTTCGTGCGCTGGGTGTATGTCCTTTCCACCTTTGAGGATGAAATGCTGCAGCTGTTACCTTACTGGGAGAAGGTTGCTGCTGGTACTGCTGCTTTGGGCTGTCGCTGAAAATGCTGCTCCTGCCAAGCAATGGAACTGACATGGATCTTTGCATCAAAGTTTCATGACATCTTGGATGATCAATGGCTGGATCACAGGAGTTTGTTCTTGACAAACGCTGTCTCAGTCTTTTAGCCTCGGTTTGCTCCTCTTCCACATTTTCTACTAAGCTAAACGGAGCGATTCGATTACTCTTCCCTTCCGAGTTTTTCTGCACGTATTTGGATAATGAAGGGTTAGTTGTTCTTGCTTTATCTCGTAAGAGTGGTCCTTTAGCATGAATTGATGCCGTTGTAATCACGATAGTTGAGGCTTTCTGCAGCTGTGGACTATTGCAGCAGTTATAGTCTAATAGAAACGAAGGAGCCGATGTTGATCTTTTCAACACTACATCTTGAAACCTCAGAACACCTTGATCTAAATGAAAGGACGCTAATCTTCTCAATAAACGACTGCTCTGCATGTTTTCCATTTCTACAGCATTTTCCAGGGGGCCAAATAAATCCTTTCGTCTAGAAGATCGCACTACACCAACAGTTGCCTTGTTCGCTTGAGGTTTGCTGAGCCCCAAAATCTCGAGCACGGCTATTCTAAAGCGGCGGTCTCTATAGCAGTAGAGAAGTGGATTCACTATGGAATTAAACTGCATCAGCGTCTCCGCTGACCGGAAATACGTATTTTTACGAAAGGTTGGAAAAACATCTCCCAACAAACTGATGGCCATCACTGGGAAAAAGGAGAAAATCAAGGCACTGGTCAGCAGGCCAGTCGTTATGGCAACTTTGTTTTCCAGTTTCGCTTTCACCAGAGTACTGACTCGACTAATTTGGCTCAGTTTACGTTTGCGTGCTTCACGGTACGCCATGATATAGAAAAATGCTATAAGAATTATAGCCAAAACTACCAAAACCGTCAAGAGAAGAGTATTATCGTCCACATCGAGTACTCCCAGAGTAATGTATAAAAGTGTTGTCAGAGCAGCCACGAACCAAGCCATTATTGCAAGCGTCTTCACCCGGCCTCTTGTTACAACAACTTTGTACTCAAAACATTTTCGTATCGCCACATACCTCTCCCAAGCGATAACAGTCAGATGAAAAAGGGAACACTCAGAAGCAGTATACATAGAATTTATATTAACTAAGTCTAGAATACAAGCATGATCAAGCAGAACTTGGCGGGAAATCAGTAAATCAATAGCCACTGATAATGGCATGTTTATGGCGCCCACTAGGACATCTGCAACCGCCATGCTCGACAGCAGAATGTTGGAGGGTCTCTGCAGTTCTTTCCTAGTCCTCACAGCTATGATTACTAGAACGTTCAAAATAACTGCAATGGGAGATAGAATCGATACGATGCCGAGCAAAACCCAGGGGAAAACGGTTTCCGTTAAGTCCCAGGTGAAGGTTGGCTTGTATTTGCAATAAAACACTGACCTTGCCTTGAAAGAAGAGTTAGCAGTTGTTTCCATGTCGTTTAAATCCATGATAAAACGCTGTTTCAAGGAGACAGGAAGCAATGTGGTAAGCAAGACGAAAGACTTAAACGATTCCTCGGTCTCGAAAGCTGCTAACTGTGCTTAGGTTTGAGAATTCACTATAGCCTGTTAGTGAAACTTTATGGACGTGAAAAAGCACTGAGGTTTTGCTTGTATTGTGTGCATTATTTCGACAAGAATTTTCAATATCCTGGCAAAAGCCCAGTTTTCAATAACTATTTTGTTGATAGTCGTTTCTCTTCGCCGAAAATAACAGGTTAGTTTCTGCGGAGAGAAACTTCAGCCGGAAAACATCTGCGTTCGCAGGCTGTTATGTTGTCTGCCGGATTTGAAATCCAGCGTCAAGATCGAGTGATCATTTGGACTTTGATTCTATTTTTTAAATCATTATTCAAAATCCCAATGAGTTTTTTTTAGCGAAATATACGGAGAACAGACACTTTTAAACATGTTCAATTTTCATCTTTCTCACAACTAACACAATTTGATAAACCAGTCAAGAAAAACTTAAGAACATTTCTTATTTTAACGACCTATACACTGAAAAAGAAAAAAACCGAATGAAATAAGACTCAGCTGTCCCGAACACCGTCAAAAAATATGCAAATTAGTCACAAATAATAACTTCCACTGAATTTCGATTTTTCTTGGAAGTATTATCCGTCCGTTTTTAGGAGCAATCATTTTTTCTGACGAAATCTTGATAGGAAAAAGTTCGAATTAGGCTCTGCATTCATCAAAAAGGAAAATATGAATTTGTTTTTACATTTTAAAAAGCTCGTTTTGGTGAAATTTTCGCAAAAATATATTTATTGTCCAAGAATATCTCTCAGTTAGCAAAAATCTGGAAATGAGTCTAAACACCACCCACAGCTGTTCCGAAAACAGATTAACTTTAATATAATGTCGTCTTACTACATAAATACAGTGACTTGCCCAAATTCGTATCTTTCCATTATTCGCTGTAGGAAACATCCTATTTAACCAAAAATCTTCTTGCAGTAAAAAAATTTGCCGGTCCGTTGCGTGCGCTCCTCACACACTTGAAAAAGTGTAACAGTTGCAATTTTATGTAGAATGTTTTCAGGCTTTAACTCTCATATATTTTTATTTTATCGAAGCTTGCATTTGCATTATCAAGAAAAAAGGAATTTATATTAACTAAGTCAAGAATACAAACATGATCAAGCAGAACTTGGCGGGAAATCAGTAAATCAATAGCCACTGATAATGGCATGCTTATGGCGCCCACTAGGACATCTGCAACCGCCATGCGCGACAGCAGAATGTTGGAGGGTCTCTGCAGTTCTTTCCTAGTCCTGCAATGGGAGAAGCAATCGATACGATGCCGAGCCAAACGCAGGGGAAAACGGTTTCCGTTAAGTCCCAGGTGAAGGTTGGATTGTATTTGCAATAAAACACTGACCTTGCCTTGAAAGAAGAGTTAGCAGTTGTTTCCATGTCGTTTAAATCCATGATAAAACGCTGTTTCAAGGAGACAGGAAGCAATGTGGTAAGCAAGACGAAAGACTTAAAATTCACTCCTCCGTCTCGAAAGCTGCTAAGGCTAAGTGCTTAGCAGGCTTAGGTTTGAGAATTCACTATAGCCTGTTAGTGAAGCTTTATGGGCGTGAAAAAGCACTGAGGTTTTGCTTGTATTGTGTGCATTATTTCGACAAGAATTTTCAATATCCTGGCAAAATCCCAGTTTTCAATAACTATTTTGTTGATAGTCGTTTCTCTTCGCCGAAAATAACAGGTTAGTTTCTGCGGAGAGAAACTTCAGCCGGAAAACATCTGCGTTCGCAGGCTGTTATGTTGTCTGCCAGATTTGAAATCCAGCGTAGGATCAGCCCCCAGTAGGATCACTGATCCTACTGGGGGCTCGGAATTTTTTTTCCGAGAATTTCTCACTGTGTACTTACTACCTGTTTCATCTTTATAGCATTGGGTGGCTGGCTGGTTCATTAAATCTCTAAGTGTACACAACACTTATTTAATGTGCTTGCGAGATGCAGGTAATTTAGCGCGTTGCTTATGATTAGTGTCCAGTGTACTCGCGAGATGCGATGTCCTGAGACTTAACCCCTAGCCTGCAGCCTGCTCACCATATGAGTCACCATAGCTCAGTGGTTAGAGCATCCAACTGGTAACTGGAAGGTCGGTGGTTCGACGCCCAGTCCCTGCCTTCGTGTTGTTTCCTTAGACAAGATGCTTTGCTCCACATTGTCTCTCTCCACCCAGGTGTATTAATGGGTACCGGCGACATACTGCTAGGGAGTAACCCTGAGGAGTAGCAATACTCTCAGTTGCTTCATGCTACAGAAACCGGGATAAGCTCCGGCCGTGTGGACCTGGCCTCCTTGGCCAGAATGCGACTTTTATCCCTTTAAATTTCAAATGCCGACATAAAATTCAGTGGTGAGCAATGAAAACGAGATAGTGCTTCTGTTTCGGTATAATTTTTCTTGCAAGTGAGTGTTTTTAGAACTAGCATATGAGGTATCGAAACTTCCCTTCTCGGGTTAATATTTGTTTAAAAAGAGTAAGACAGTAAGAGAGCTCAATGAACGAAACTTAGAGAAAATAAACTAATCAGAAAATAAATATGAGAATAATCAAGGCACCTTTATATCGAGGCCGTGCAACTACTTCTGTGCCCAAAATAAAATAATAAAATATATCTATACTGTGAGAAGACTTCTAGATGTCTGGCAAGCAAGCATTCTAGCCACAGAGCATGCTCTCTTGCATGACTTAGTTTCGGCGAATCCGAATTACGAGCTCTCTGGAAGGTTTAGAACGAAATCCACTTTCCTCGTCTCAAGTTCCCCGCTAGCTCGTACCTCGCGTATTTGTTGATCGCTTATCACTACTGAAGTTCGCAAAAAACCGCAAAACAGGGACGTATGCTTGTAGGCTATGGGGTGGCGCACCTACTATAGCAGAACTCCATCTTAGGCCATCCCATAAATATGGCCACCTCGTTTTTACGCCCACTTTATTTCTTCCCGAAAAAAATCTCGTGTAGTCATTTTGAAGGCATTTCTGTGTGAACAATGGGTTTAAAAACACACGGTTCACACAGAAACTGGGAAATAAAATTCCATAACTTTTTCATGACTTTTATTCCAATTCCACGACCTCAAAATTGGCGTTTGTTACACTTCTTTACTTTTCAACCATCAGCTAAAAACAATTGGGGAAAATCTGAAATTCCATGATTTTTCCATGATCCATGACTTTTCCAAGCCTGGAATGCAAAATTCAAATTCTGTGACTTTCCATGACCTTTCCAAGACTGTGTGAACCCTCAAACCGGTACACCCCTTGAATATGAGCAGATTTTCGCAGCCTGTTGGTGGTGGGATTAAATACGAATATCAATATACATCAAGACTACTCAGTGTTAGCAGCCCCTTTGGAATACTCAAGTATGAAGAGAAACCAGGCAAAACGCGTGAAAATCACCTAATGCGAGAAAGAAAATCCCCACTGCGAGTCCACTTTTGTGCTTGTTGGCGCTTTTTGGTTATTGTCCAAGTTCTCGCTCAACAAGCTTTAAAAGAAACTAGGTACTGAACGTATAACGTTTACCTCTCGTTGTTAAAATGTATTCTACTGGGCAATGTTCATTTCACGCTTTCTCCACTGAAGCAATAAAATTTCAAAAATTTCACAAGTGAAAAGGTGGGCTTTCTGTTTCTGTCGATTGATTTACTGGAAACACACAATTTAGACACGATGAACAGGGCTGAGCTCAGAAACGTCGCATGAGACAAAATCGAACCATTTAATCGGCCCTTGTAGGTAACCAAAACCTTTTCATATTATGCCTGCGTGTTACTATTGCTGTTATTTAGATGCCTTACTCTCTTGCGCTCGTTTAGCCCGGTACAAACGAGGACGAAGGTGAATAGACGATGAGAGTCTTTCAGAGCGCACAAGGGTCAGCGAGAGTGCAGGAGAGTTAAGACCGAGAGTTTGAACTCCATCGATTCTAATCGGAATTTAGACAGATTCTAACTCCAGTAGTCAAGCGTTCGAGAGATACCGAGAGCATGGGAATTTAAGACAAAGTGAGAGCGAGAATTTCAGCTTCCAGCGATTCTAAGTAAAACTTATGCAGTTTTAAACTCTACAAGGGCATTCGAAAGTCGCCAAGAAAGCACGAGCGAGAGAGTACGAGAGTCGCCGAGAAAGCATGAGCGTTTGAGGCCAAACGAGAGCGAGACTGATTTGAACTCTAGCTCTCGTTTGGCCCGGGCATATTGTCCGCTCCAAACGACAGAAGACTCTCGGCGACTCTCGTTAAAAATTTGAACAAGTTCAAATTCGATGAGAGTGGGCGAAAGTAAGCGAGAGAAGCCGAAGGTGCATGAGAGTTTGAGTCCAAACGAGAGGAAGAGTTTGTAAAGGCCGGGTCAAACGAGAGCGACAGTTTGAACTCTCGGCTTCTCTTGCCCTCCTTTGGCCCCGGCTCTAAGCCGGCGCCAAACGAGAGCGAGACCTCAAACTGTCGTGCACACTCATCGAATTTGATCTCGTTCAAGTTTTTCATTAGAGTTTTAGTTGAATTTCCACACAATTGCACACTACAACGATCGAAAATGGCCTGAGCGTTTTCAAGTCACCGTTTTTAACCGACGAAGTCGGGTTAGAGCAGTCGTGACAAGACCGTGGACTGGTTTGGTCGGTCAAAATACGTCGTGTAAGGCTCACAAGGTGTTCATTTCGCTATGGCCGATGGGATGGGATGACGTGAGAACAAGAGCGGACGAATCGCCATTTTGAATTGGCAGGCCAAGAAAGGTGACGGAGGCTTGGTGGAAGATTTGCTTCGACTGAGTTGTGGTATAATTTTGTGCTGATCTCTAAACATACAGGGAAGACGATGGGAGCAGGGTATTCTGCAGTTAAGCCCATCGATTAGTACACACACGCACGCACGATAGGACAAGGGTCCACATAATAAGTATCGTAGGTATAGAAGGACACGTCCGCCGAGCAGTGTTGGTTTTGGCCGGACTGAAATATCTGTGCAATACTAGTGAAAGAAAGCAAGGAGGACTGATAATAACAGGAGGTGAAGTCCAGTGGCACTGTTGGTGCTGGTGGGACCAAAGTGTTCCTGAGACATCGTAAGGATAGAATCGTTCTCAGTAAATGTTATGAAAGGAAAATTCTGGTATATGTTGTTGTGGTTATGTTTAATACTTGGAAATGTCTAGCTGCCAACGTTAAGAACGGTTATTGGCAGGTGGGAAATGAATTACTACACGAGGCTCGATCTTCTTGGATAGAAAGCGGCACAGAAGGATATACCGGTTAGTCTTCACTCTTTTTAATTTTTCTGCTTTACTTTTGATTTTGAACCGATTTGTTCGATTTTAGAGTTCGAGACACTGACTTGCTGACTGCGGAAGAGGAAACCGGATTTAACGATTATGTCATAAGACATGCTTTAACGTGTTTGAGATAAAGCGACGACTTCGCTTTTTACTACTTTCTCCAGATCGATAATCATGTTTTTATAGTGCCATATTCACAACCGGTATCTAAATGCCTCGCTCACAACTCTAGATGACGGCATGTTCAGTTGTGGACAAAATTTATCTTTAAATTTTAATTCAACAAAATATTCAAAGCGATAAGACATATGAGCTGAGTCATCAGATTTTAAACATTACGTCATTCGGTAACGCAAAAGACAAAACACTGTCACAATTTTCGCCATGCCCGGTTAGCACGTTGACATTCTGACGATGTCGATAATCATGTTTTTATAGTGCCCTATTCACGACAGTATATAAATACATTGCTCACAGTAAAAGCATGTTCAGTTGTGGACAAATGTATATCAACATTTAATTTTTTAGTTTAATTCAACAATATTAAATATTCAAAGCGATAAGACAGATGAGCTGAGTCATCAGATTTTAAACATAACGTCATTCGGTAACGCAAAGGGCAAAATACTGTCACAATTTTCGTTACGCCAGTTAGCACGTTGAACCAAGTAAAAACATTTCTCGAGGGTGGAGTGGGACAAATCGACTGGTAAATGCCTATAATGCGCTTTCTTGTAACCTGTACGATAGAGCATAGCAATGATTTATTTCGTATTTGCATTCACAATTTGGCTTAAGGAGCCCTTGACATGATCAAAGGAAACTGTGCACAAAGCGTGGTTCCCAGGCGTGGGGAAAAGTTCAATTCCTTTTGGGCTATTACGGTGCCAATGGTGATCAATCGTAAAGATGTGGTTACTTTTATATTGGGAAATTTATCACCCAATTTTTGAAATGCGTTTGTTTTGACAATTGTGATGGCTTTTTTGTTCAGGGTTTTGAGGAAGACTGACCAAAAGACAGCGAAAAATGATCTTGAGTGAAGAATGCATGAGGTCATGGGCGTGGTCTGTGGGGCTATGTTTGGTGAGGAGAGGGTAAATAATTCAGTTGACCTCCTTTCCAGGGTATTGGTCGCCTTTTCAGTTGGTCAAATTTCAGCGTTAGTCACAGTTATGCACTTTTGCTGCAACTTGCTGTTACAGATGCTTGAATGTTATTTGAACCTGCAGTCACGCACGCCTCGCTTGCTTTCTTTTCGAGACGAACCAACACTTCGTCGGTTCTGCACGCATTGCGGGCCTATGTTTTTTATAGTTGACATTTTTACCCGTCCAAATACTAGACAAGTGGGTTTTCAGAAGACTCCACTTTCTTTTTAGTGCGGATAATAGGTGCAAATTAAACGCACAATTGTGGAAGTTCGAACTCTCGCTCTCATTTGATCTTATGTCCTAGCCTTCATAGCAAGCGCAGGCACTTGACAAATTATGGTCAACCCTGTCTAACTCGGCTATACCTCCAGATTATGACAATCACAAACTGTCTTTGAAAGGTAAGGAACGATGTTAGCGGTGCGCGAGAGGTTCGCGAGTCTCTCGCGCGCTCTCGATAACTTGCTATTTCACCGGTCATTTCTTGAAGTGCCTCTCACGCAGACTACGTGTTTCTCTTCTGGGAGAAAAGGTGCTGCTGACAGCTTTGTTCTACCAGTCGAAACTTCTCTCCTTCTTCGTGCGCTAGTTGTATTTCCTTTGCGCCTTTGAGGATGTAAAACTGCAGTTGTTACCTTAATGGGAGACGAAGGTTGCTACTGGTGCTACTGGTGCTGCTGCTGTGAACTGTCGCAGAAAATGCTGCTCCTACCAAGCGATGGAACTGACATGGATCTTTGCCTCAAAGTTTCACGACATCTTAGATGATCAATGGCTAGATTACAGGAGTTTGATCTTGACAAACGGTGTCTCAGCCTTTTAGTCACAGTTTGCTCCTCTTCAGCATTTTCAACTAAACTTAACAACGGAACGATTCGGTTACTCTTCCCTTCTAAGTTTTTCTGCACGTATTTATAATTAAATAGCGAAGGGTTAGTTGTTCTTGCTTTATCTCCTACGCGTGGTCTTTCAGCATGGATTGATGCCATTGTAATCACGATAGTTGAGGATTTCTGCAGCTTTGGACTATTGCAGCAGCTGTTGTTTAGTACAAGCGAAGGAGCTGATATAGATCTTTTCAACATTACATCTTGAAACCTCAGAACTAAATTACAGGACACTGATCTTATCAATGATGGACGGCTCTGCATGTTTTCCATTTCCACTGCATTTTCCAGGGAGCCAAATAAATCCTTTCTTCTAGCAGATCGCACTACACCGATATTTGCGTTGTTTGCTTGAGGTTTGCTGAGCCCCAACATCTCAAGCAAGGCTAGTCTAAAGCGGCGGTCTCTATAGCAGTAAAGGAGTGGATTCACTATGGAATTAAACTGCATCAGTGTCTCCGCCGACCGGAACATATACGAACTCTTGTGAGAGGTTGGAAAAACTTCTCCCACCAAAGTGATAGCTATCACGGGGACAAAGGAGAGAATCACGGCACTGGTCAGCAGGCCAGTCGTCATGGCAACTTTGTTTTCCAGTTTCGCTTTCACCAGAGCACTGACTCGACTGGTTTGGCCCAGTTTACGTTTGCGTGCTTCACGGTACGCCATGATATAGAAGTATGCAATAAGAATTATAGACAAAGCTCCCAAAGCAGGTGAAAGAAAATTATTATAGTCCACATCTAGTGCTGCCAGGGTAAAGTATAAAAGTGTCGTCAGAACAGCCACGAACCAAGCTATTATTGCAAGCTTCTTCACCCGGCCTCTTGTTACAATAACTTTGTATTCATAGCATTTTCGTATCGCCACATACCTCTCCCAAGCGATAATAGCCAGATGAAAAAGGGAACACTCAGAAGCAGTATACATAGAATTTATATTAACTAAGTCTAGAATACAAGCATGATCAAGCAGAACTTGGCGGGAAATCAGTAAATCAATAGCCACTGATAATGGCATGCTTATGGCGCCCACTAGGACATCTGCAACCGCCATGCTCGACAGCAGAATGTTGGAGGGTCTCTGCAGTTCTTTCCTAATCCTCACAGCTATGATTACTAGAACGTTCAAAATAACTGCAATGGGAGATGCAATCGATACGATGCCGAGCAAAACCCAGGGGAAAACGGTTTCCGTTAAGTCCCAGTTGAAGGTTGAATCGTATTTGCAATAAAACACTGACTTTGCCTTGAAAGAAGAGTTAGCAGTTGTTTCCATGTCGTTTAAGTCCATGATAAAACGCTGTTTCAAGGAGACAGGAAGCAATGTGGTAAGCAAGACGAAAGAGTTAAAATTCACTCTGCGGTCTCGAAAGCTGCTAAGGTTAAGTGCTTAGGTTTGAGAATTCACTATAGCCTGTTAGTGAAACTTCATGTGCGTGAAAAAGCGCTGAAGTTTTGCTTGTATTGTGCGCATTATTTCGACAATAATTTTCAATATCCTGGCGAAATTCCGGTTTTCAATAACTATTTTGTTGATAGTCGTTTCTCTTCGCCGAAAATAACAGGTTAGTTTCTGCGGAGAGAAACGACAGCCGGAAAACATCTGGGTTCGCAGGCTGTTATATTGTCTGCCGGATTTGAAATCCAGCGTCAAGAGCGATCATTTGGACTTTGATTCTATTTTTTTAAAACAGTATTTAAAATCCCAGCGAGTTTTTTTTAGCGAAATATGCTGAGAACAGATACTTTTAAACATGTTAAACTTTATCTTTCTCACAACTAACACAATTTGATAAACCAGTCAAGAAAAAGTTAACAATATTTCTTATTTTTACGACCTGTACACTGAAAAAGAAAAAAACCGAATGAAATAAGGCTCAGCTGTCCCGACCACCGTCAAAAAACATGCAAATTAGTCAGAAATAATAACTTCCACTGAATTTCGATTTTTCTTGGAAGTATTATCCGTCCGTTTTTAGGAGCAATCATTTTTACTGACGAAATCTTGATAGGAAAAAGTTCGAATTAGGCTCTGCATTCATCAAAAAGGAAAATACGAATTTGTTTTTACATTTTAAAAAGCTCGTTTTGGTGAAATTTTCGCAAAAATATATTTATTATCCAAGAATTCCTCTCAGTTAGCAAAAATCTGGAAATGAGTCTAAACACCACCCACAGCTGTTCCAAAAACAGATTAACTTTAATATAAAGTCCTCTTACTACATAAATACAGTGACTTGCCCAAGTTCGTATCTTTCTGTTATCCGCTGTAGGAGACATCCTATTTAACCAAAAATCTTCTTGCAGTAAAAAAATTCGCCGGTCCGTTGCGTGCGCTCCTGACACACTTGAAAAAATGTAACAGTTGCAATTTTATGTAGAATGTTTTCAGGTTTTAACTCTCATATATTTTTATTTATCGAAGCTTGCATTTGCATTATCAAGAAAAAACATTTGATTTGTATTTACTAGGCATATCTTTTAGATTTGGGAATTTAAACATACTGCTAGGATTATGTAATTGCCGCCATGTTTAGTAGGTTCTGTTTGTTTTCTTATCTTGGAAAAGTCATGGAATTTCAGATTTTCCCCAAAGTTGTTTTTAGCTGATGGTTGAAAAGTAAATAAACGTAACCGAAACGTCAATTTTGAGATCATGGAATTAAAATAAAAGTCATGAAAAAATCATGGAATTTTCTTTTCCTGTTTTTGTGTTACCCTTTGGTTTAAAGTGCTTTTTACATAAGAAAATGACTGCATGAGATTTTGTTTGGGACCAAGTAAAGTGGCTGAAAAACGAGGTGGCCATGTTTATGGGATGGCCGAAGATAGGGTTCTGCTTTAGTGTGTGCACCACCTCTTAGGCACCTGCAAGCATGCTTCCTCCCTTTTTGCGGTTTATTGCGAATTTCAGTCTTGATAAGTGACCGGTTTATCACGCGAAGCACGAGCTAGAGGGGAACTTGAGACGAGGAAAGTGGATTTCGTTCTAAACCTCTCAGAGAGCTCGTAATTCGGACTCGTCAAAACTCAGAGCGTGTTGAATTGTGTGGCTAGAATGCTTGCTCGCCAGACAACTAGAACTCTGCTCACATTATAGATATATTTTATTATTTTATTTTGGAACCAGAAGTAGGCATTTACCTCGAGATTTCATTCTTTGCGCGGCCTCAAATTAAAGGTGACCCTTGATTGTTCTATACCGAAACAGAAGCACTATCTCGTTTTCATTGTTCAGCACTGAATTTTATGTTGGCATTTCGAATTTAAAGCTCACCATTTTGATCTATAAGACAAACGGTTGAAGTAAAAAAGACGAATTCGAGCTATAACTACAACGAAAGTAACCTGTTTGTTAATGAATTAGAAAAATTTATACCAGCTTTTCAGTTGCATATGGTGGACGAGTTCTATCCATCCGGTATTTTCACGAAATGGACCCTATCGCCACTAGTGTCGCTCCTCTGACGAACATTATCACATCACGTGATCAATTTAAACTAACCATAGTGGGAGAACATTCGATAGAAGACAGTTGCGTAGCCAATCAGATAGCGAGCTTTTTAGCCGGTTAACCACTGGGTTATCCAAAATTCTGATTCCAAATGCATAGTAACAAATTGAAGAGAAACAAAACAAACGATCTAACTATGTATAACTTTCCCCATTAAAGAAGAAAAATCAGGCAACGATATCTATCGAAACAGCAAACATGTTTCTGTGTGCCATTGCAATATTGCGTGATAAACGTTGAAGGTCCTAATTTTGACTTAAATTGAAGAAAAATAAAAATTAAATGAAAATAAATACAAGAACATTTTAAAAAACCTCAACACCTGTAAGGCATATATTTTTTGCGTTTAGTGAATGTAAAAGTAAGGCCTTAAGTATTATAGCGAGTAGCTTCTTCCGTAGTTTTAAAATAAACATGTTATCATGAGAAACCCTGGTAACGACAGGGAAGAAAACAAACAAAACCTACTAAACATGGTTGCTATTACATAAACCTAACAGTATGTTTAAATTCCCAAATCTAAAAAATATGCCTACTAAATACAAATCAAATGTGTTTTTGTTCATAATGCAAACGCAAGCTTCGATAAAATAAAAATATATGAGAGTTAAAACCTGAAAACATTCTACATAAAATTGCAACTGTTACATTTTTTCAAGTGTGTCAGGAGCGCACGCAACGGACCGGCGAATTTTTTTTACTGCAAGAAGATTTTTGGTTAAATAGGATGTCTCCTACAGCGGATAATGGAAAGATACGAACTTGGGCAAGTCACTGTATTTATGTAGTAAGACGACTTTATATTAAAGTTAATCTGTTTTCGGGACAGCTGTGGGTGTTTCAGACTATAACTGCTGTAACTGAGAGAAATTCTTGAATAATAAATATATTTTTGCGAAAATTTCACCAAAACGAACTTTTTAGAATGTAAAAACAAATTCATATTTTCCTTTTTGTTGTATGCAGAGCCTACTTCGAACTTTTTCCTATCAAGATTTCGTCAGAAAAAATGATTGCTCCTAAAAACGGACGGATAATACTTCAAAGAAGAATCGAAATTCAGTGGAAGTTATTATTTCCGATTAATGTGCATATTTTTTGACGGTGTTCGGGACAGCTGAGCCTTTTTTTCTATATAGGTCGTAGAAATAAGAAATTTTGTTAACTTTTTCTTGACTGTTTTATCAAATTGTGTTAGTTGTGAGAAAGATGAAAGTTGAACATGTTTAAAAGTGTCTGTTCTCAGTATACTTCGCTAAAAAAAACTCGCTGGAATGTTGAATAATGTTTTGAAAAATAGAATCAAAGTCCAAATGATCGCTCTTGACGCTGGATTTCAAATCTGGCAGACAACATAACACAAACTTTTGGATTTATCAACTGAGTTGATAAGGTAAATTGGCCACCGTAAAGAGATTGAAAGCTGACGTTTCGAGCGTTAGCCCTTCGTGATCCCTCGTCAGAGCAAATCAAGGAATTGTGGGTTGCACTTGGTTTATATTGGGAGTGGTGGAGCTACGCTATTGGTGGGAACATGGCAACGTGGAAACAAGAGTAAATTAATTGAATGAAAAGCGTTCGTTGATACCGTGGGGATTAAGTGTGCCGATTTAAAAAATGAATTTTTGTTCTAGATTTTTACAGCTTTCCGTGTTACCCTGGTGTAGGGAAAGGCCACAGATCGTCATACGTTGACTAGAATGATTAGGGAGATTGAAATGTCGGGCGACTGGTTTGGATGCGTCCTTGTCATTTCTTTCAACGTCTCGTAGGTGTTCGCGGAAACGGTTCCCTAATCTCCTCCCTGTTTCACCAATGTATATCTTTTGCATAAAGTGCATGTTATGCAATGGATAACATTCGCAGAGGTGCATGTAAAACCCCCACCTACGCAGCACCACAGTTTCTTTAGAAACTAGCTCCCTTACTTGTTAGACAACATAACAGCCTGGGAACGCAGATGTTTTCCGGCTGTCGTTTCTCTCCACAGAAACTAACCTGTTATTTTCGGCGAAGAGAAACGACTATCAACAAAATAGTTATTGAAAACTGGGATTTTCGCCAGGATACTGAAAATTCTTGTCGAAATAATACGCACAATACAACAACCTGATTAGTTTTCCGCCTTATTTGCACATATTTAGAACTGTTACAAAAATTATCTTTATCACCTTTTAAAAGGACAACCTCAGTGCTTTTTCACGCACATGAAGTTTCACTAACAGGCTATAGGGAATTCTCAAATCTAAGCACTTAGCCTTAGCAGCTTTCGAGACCGAGGAGTGAATTTTGAGTCTTTCGTCTTGCTTACCACATTGCTTCTTTTCTCCTTGAAACAGCGTTTTATCATGGATTTAAACGACATGGAAACAACTGCTAACTATTCTTTCAAGGCAAGGTCAGCGTTTTATTGCACACACAATCCAACCTTCACCTGGGACTTAACGGAAACCATTTTCCCCTGGGTTTTGCTCGGCATCGTATCGATTGCTTCTCCCATTGCAGTTATTTTGAACGTATTAGTAATCATAGCTGTGAGGACTAGGAAAGAACTGCAGAGACCCTCCAACATTCTGCTGTCGAGCATGGCCGTTGCAGATATCCTAGTGAGCGTCATTAACATGCCATTATCAGTGGTTATTGATTTATTGATTTCCCGCCAAGTTCTGCTTGATCATGTTTGTATTCTAGACTTAGTATGTGCGAAGTCTATGTATACTGCTTCCGGGTGTTCCTTTGTTCATATGACTGCCATCGCTTGGGAGAGGTATGTGGCGATACGAAAATGCTATGAATACAAAGTTATTGTAACGAGAGGCCGGGGTTAAGAAGCTTGCAATAATAGCTTGGTTCGTGGCTGTTTTGGCAACAGTTTTATACATTACCATGGTAGCACTCGATGTGGATCATAATATTTTTCTCTCACCGGTTTTGGGGGTTTTGGGAGTTTTGGCCATAATTCTTATTGCATATTTCTATATCATGGCGTACTGTGAAGCACGCAAACATAAACTGAGCCAAATCCATCGAGTCAGTGCTCTGGTGAAAGCGAAACTAGAGAACATAGGTGCCATGACAACTGGCCTGCTGACCAGTGCCTTGATTCTCTCCTTCGTCCCAGTGATATCTATCATTTTGTTGGGAGAAGTTTCGCAAAAAATCGTATTTCCGGTCGGCAGAGACACTGATGCAGTTTATTCCCTAGTGAATCCATCACTCCTCTACTGCTAAAGAGTCTGCCGCTTTAGAAAAGCGGGCGAGCCGTCGTTCATTGGTAAGATCAGCGTCCTTCAGTTTAGATCAAGGTGTTGTGGGGTTTCAAGATGTAATGTTGAAAAGATCTATATCAGCTCCTTCGCTTGTTTCAGACTATAACTGCTGCCACAGTCAACAGCTGCAGCAATCCTCAACTATCGTGATTACAACGGCATCAATCCATGCTGAAAGACCACGCATACGACATGAAGCGAGAACAACTAACCCTTCATTATCCAATTACCCACAGAAAAACTCAGAAGGGAAGAGAAATCGAATCGTTTCGTTTAGTTTAGTAGAAAATGTGGATGAGGAGCAAACCGTGGCTGAAAAACTGAGACACCTTTTGTCAAGATCAAACTCCTGTGTTCCAGCCATTGATCATCCAAGATGTCATGAAACTGTGAGGCAAAGATCCATGTCAGTTCCATCGCTTGGTAGGAGCAGCATTTTTTGCGAGAGCCCACAGCAGCAGTAGCAGCAGTAGCAACAGCAATAGCAGCAGCAGCAGCAGCAGCAGCAGCAGCAGCAGCAGCAGCAAACTTCGTCTCCTATTAAGGTAACAGCTGCAGTATTTCATCCTCAAAGGCGCAAAGGACATACAACTAGCGCACGAGGAAGTAATAAAAGAGGTTTCGGCTGAAACCGGCACTTTTAGGAATCGGAGTATATCTACATGAATTAATTTGACGTTCAATGGACTTCATCAAACGAAATTAATCGACATAAAGAACGCAGAGATTGCTTAATAAATGCGATGTTCACATTGCATTTTTCACTTGTAAGATATTAAGCATTCTGAAAGATGCCAAGAACCATATGTTCTCTATTTGCGTTAAGTATGACCACTTCCTTTTGTTGTTGTTGTTGTTGGCGGTGGTGCTTTTTCTTTTTAATGGTTTTGTTTGTTTTTTCGTTTTTCCATATTGTGTCGATGGTTTTATTCAAAGATGGTTAGTGGTTCTCTCAGTCTGCTTCAGCTGTTATAGTTGTTGAAGGTTTTGTTGTTTTTGTCTCAGAAAGTCTGCCCGATGTCACATTACGTTTTGGTGGTGAACCGGACAGAGGCCATACTCCGTAAGGCCGATTTAAACAGTACAACTTTGTCTCATGTGACATTCACTGAACTCAGCCCTGTTTATCGTGTCTAAATTATGAATGTTTCCAGTAAAACAATCGGCAGCACCAAAAAGCGCACTTTTTCATTTGTGACTGTTGAAGTTGCATTGCTTCAGTCGAGAAACCGTAACTTGAACATTAGCAAGTAGGGTACATTTGCATAACGGGAAGTAACCGTTGTACGTTCAATCAAACAAATGACTCTTAATTGAGAACATTAACGACCATGATTGCTTGAGCAAATTGTGATGTATAATGTCAAGAGGTAAAATTATTGTAATAAATGATTATTTCACAAAATTGAATCGTATGGCAAGTTTTTATATGATTTAAGCTTTTATATTATTTAAGGACGATGATAATAGAAATGTGTTTTTGCAAAGGTTATGACTATGGGAAAAACGTAGATCTTAGCAAGGGTTATTGGAATCCAAAAAGAAAAATGTGGGTAACCACGCATTTTTCAGAGATAATTAAGTAACCATAATCCTAAAAAAGCTTTTAAATACAAAGAATGTGTGGCAATTTCTTTCCAAATTTAAGCTCAATTAGCTCTGAAAAATGCGTGGTTACCCCCGATTTTCTTTTTGGATTCTGATAGACCTTGTTAAGATCTGCTTTTTCCACATAGTCATAAACCACGTAAAAATGTTGTTGTATTAGTGGGCAAATTCCTTAAGAAACCCGAATATCCCGAGATATGCAGAACGTATGCGCAGTAACAAAAGAAGGCACCGTCCTTAACTCATCTGAAACTAATCACTGAAAGTTGTTAAACTGTATTTTAGACTCCTAAGAGAATGACGAGTATCCCCGTAAAGGGCCGTATAACACAGACGGTTCTTAATGCACTCTTGGGGGTGTCTTTTCACGGCGATTTCATCGCGTAAATGCGGGGGCGTGGTGGTGTAGTGTTTAGCACGTTGGACTTGAAGGTGGATCTGAAGGTCGGTGGCTCGAGGCCCAGACTCTGCCATTGTGTACTTTCCTTACACAGAAACTTAACTGCACATTGTCTCTTTCCTCCCAGGTGAAAAAAATGGGTACTGGCGAGATACTGCCGGGGGTAACGCTGCGATGAACTAGCATCCCATCCAGGGGGGAGTAGCAATACTTTCAGTTGCTTCATGCTACAGAAACCAGGATAAGCTCCAGCGGTGTGGGTGTCCTGTGGCATGTGAGCGACTTTACCTTGAATAACGAGCGTCCCATCCAGGGGAGAGTAGCAATACTCTCAGTTGCTTCATGCTACAGAAACCGGGTTAAGCTCCAGCGGTGTGGGTGTCCTCTGGCTCCTGTGCAACCTTACCTACCTTACCTTGATCGCGTAATGGAAAGTTTGTCTATAGCCGGGAAAGGAACGCATGCAGCATAAACACTGTAACGTTCCCTTGGGTGACCCTCAAGGCAGCATTTATGCTAATATCTCATGCTCTCCTACCTCCATCGGATCAAAACTCACAATCAAATAACTGCAAATGATATTTCAATGAGCACTCAAAGATCTGATAGTGGTGTACAGTGGTGCGAGCAAAACGCATGCAACGTCAGGAGGAAAAAAGCCCAGAATAAATAAGGACCTAGTCCAAGGGAATTTGGACATTTTTATGCTCACATTGCATGACCTATGATACTGCTTCTAGAAAACGAGTTTATGTCACGATTAAATCATTCCCGAATCTCGATACGGAATTTCTCTGAAAATTTTCTCCAAAATTGCACCGTAAATCGCTTACGTACAATTTGTTCCTCTGAATTTTGAATAATTTTTTATTTGCATAACCCAGTGGTTGACCGGCTGGAAAGCTCCCAATCTGATTGGCTACGAAGCTATCTACTATCAAATGCTATAGTTCATGCTGAGTCTGTTTAGTTTAAATTGATCACTTGACGTTGTAATTTTTATTAGTGGAGGGGCACCATTTAACCAGTAGATTTCTTCTGTCGAAGGCACTATCGTGTGATAGGTTGCCCGAGGTAATTTGAAGACCAAATTTCCGAGGAACCTATCACCCATATGGCCTGAGACAGAAGGTCTCTATTAGTTTTATTGTACAACGCTAAATTTTGAGCGAAAAAAAGCTGACAATTGCAATGTTATTATTATTTCACGAAAAATAAAGCGGGAAAGCCCCCAAGTTGATTGGCGTGTACACGGAAGCCATTTTAATGCACGTTCTTCATTTCTAATAAAAGCTAGCAATTTTTTAACCGAAGATTGCTAAAAATGGGCACTATGCGCTGATAGGCGCGAAATACATTTCCCTAATTGGGCTTTGTATTTAATCCGTTCACGGGCTTTATAATCCCAAAACAGGGCTCAATTCTCCCTAAAAGGGGCTCAATAATTTCCAGACGGGGCTCAAATTTTCCCAGACGGGGCTCAATAATCCCCAAACGGGACTCGATTCTTCGCAAAAGAGGCATAGTATTTGCTTTGGAATGCAGCGTAGTCATCAAAGTGTGTACATTTAGCTGTTGGCGCCGACAGATGGAACACTTGAACATGTTGAAGGCATCTTTTAAAACCTTTAATGCGGCCAGATTGAATCGTACTTCGAAAAACTGTGGCATACTGAAAAACTAATTTTGGAGAAATTCATCATACAGGTTAAAAAAGGAAACGTTCGCTCACCAAATTCTCTTCCCAGTCGCTGAAAAAGGTTTCCGCCCGCTCAGTGACTTCTTCTTGGTCAAAAGCACAGAGATTCGTCGTAATCTTTCGTAATCTTTCGTCCTCGAATTCAATTGGTTCCGATTACCCCTGACGTTTTTTTCTCGAATCCAATTGGTCGAATATCCTAAAACTCGTCAGGATTGATCTTCACGATCAGATTATATATCGACGTGGTTAGCATTCCAATCATATTTGTACTAACGCCTCAATCTCGTCTTCATGTTAACCATAAGATAATGTAAACCTGGTGAGAACCTTATGCGTGTTACGTCATATTTTAGATTATCTGAAGTACTTATCGAATTTTCTGTCGCTTTTCCATAGTGGCAACGTGCTTTGCACTAGACACAAAACTGTATCTATACTGTGAGCAGAGTTTTAGATGTCTGGTGAGCAAGCATTCTAGCCACACCGCACGCTCTCTTGTATGATTGAGTTTCGACGAGTCCGAATTACGATTTAGAGCAAACGTTTAGAACGAACTCCACTTTCCTCGCCTCAAGTTCCCCGCTAGCTTGTACCTCGCGTATTTGTCGCCCGCTTATCAAGACTGAAATTCGCAATAAACCGCAAATAAAGGGAAGTATGCTTGGGGAAGTATGCTTGGGGAAGTATGCTTGGGGAAGTATGCTAAGGGGTGGCGCACCTACTAAAGCAGAAACCCGTCTTCGTCCATCCCATAAAGATGGCCACTTCGTTTTTACAGCCACTTTATTTCGTTCCGAACAAAATCTCATGTAGTCATTTTCTTATGTAAAAAGCATTTTAAAGCCAGGGTACATACAGAAATTGGAAAAGAAAATTCCACACTTTTAATCCAATCCCAGGTGTGCTGAAAAGGAAGGATAAAGTTAGTTAGACAAAACTTAAGGCCTTTTAAAAATTTGAATTTTAAGCGTACCCTATAAAAAACTGAATTAACTTACCTTTCTAGGCCGACTCAAGACAGAATTATTTTTATGTACTTTTTTTCCATTTTTTAGTGGTCAAAGTGACTGAAAGAAAGTCCAACGAAACACCCAAAGTAGTTTATTAAGAAAAAAAAACAATACAGAAGGTTGACTGACACTAAAATGATGAAGAGAAAAAGTTACCGTCAGGGATATCATAAAGCCGAAAAAAGCGTGACGATGCTGTGACAAAAATAATGATAGAGTAAAAACAGGATGATGACCTAGTCACAAGAACGATGACGCAGTAACGAAAACGATGATGCAGAAATGAAAATGACGACGCAGTTACAAAAACGTAAACGATGAGGACGACGCAGGAGGAAAAACGATGACGCAATAACGAAAATGACGTCGCAAAAACGAAAACGATGACGTAGTTACGAAAATAATGAAGCAGTTACGAGCGTGATGACTCGTTAACGAAAACACTAATGTAGTCACAAAAATGATGACGCAAAAATGGAAACGATGACGCAGAACAAGAATATAATGACGCAGTAACAAATGTGATGACGCAAAAATAAAAATAGTGACCCAGTAACGAATTTGATGAGGCAAAAACGAAAATGACGAGGCAGGAAAGAAAAGATGACACAGTAATAATAATTATGACGCAGAAACGAGACTCGTGAGGCAAAAACAAAAACTACGATGCAGCAACGAAAATGATGCCACAGTTAGTAAAATTACGACGCAGAAACCAAAATAATGTCACAGTTACCAAAAAGATGACGCAGAAAACGAAAACAATGTCGGAGAAACAAATTAAAACGATGACGCAGAAACGAAGAAATAATCCCGTAACGAAATGAATAACACAGTGATGAAACAGTGACGCAACGACGAAAATGACAACGTTGTTACGTTATGCAAACGAGGACCACGGAGTAACAGATATGGTGACGAAGACGAAAATAATAAAGTACGACGAAAGTGGTGACGCAATTATGACCCAAAAAACTATAACCCAGTCAGACGAATGATAACGTAGCATCCAGCATTTTCGTAATTAGCCCTCCCACCCAACCCATAAGGAATTGCACAAACCACTACCACGAGGTCTTTCACCAGGTTCTTGGCATTCTCAACTGGACTTCAGCAACACAATCAGGCTGGAATAGGTGCTGGACTGGAGTGGACTGGATTTTCTGGACTGCAGACTATATGGGGAAAGAGCTTGCTGGACGAATTGCACCCCTCAACGCACACAAGTCAGTCGATACTGGGCTATCCATAATTTCTGAAATTAAGTTTCACACAAAAGAGGAATTAAAAGAAACCAGCAAATTAAATCAATTAAGGGGGCAATACGGGTGAATTCTTAGGAAATAGGATAAGGTTTAAGAGAGAAATAAAAGAGGGATAAAATTTTTGTACACACTCCCAGACAGGCCACCCCCACGCAAGAGCACTCGGGGTTGTTTGCAGCCTGTTTTGGTATCTGTCTATTAATTATTAACTTTAAAATTTAATTTTAACTCACCTTTATTTTCTATCAATTTTCAATTTTCTTAAAATTCATCAATTCCTCCCCCCCCCCCCCCCATTTTTTTCTTTACACTCACTTTAAAAATCACGAAAAAATTCTTACAGATTTATGGGAACAAGCACTACAACCCTATGGGAGCGTTTTTGGATTGAATGAAATTTCGTGGAGATAATTAAGAAAAAGGGCTAAAACGTTGGGAAAACAGGGCATCTGACCAGAATGCCCCCTTAAATAAAACTATGTAACGGTTGAACTTACCCACCCATTTCCTCATGACACAACTGCTTGCGTGAATAAAAAAATAAATTACATCTATCCGCAGACTTTGACATTGGGTGTTTGCTTAAGTGCGAATTTAATGTTCGCTTTTCAGCAAACATAGAACATTTGAATTAATCAGTAAATGATTTGTCGAATATACGGCGTTTATCTGAAGTCTGGTTATGTCAGGTCTTTTATACATGTCAGCGATGCGATTCCCACACAAGCACAGCTATATTTGCACCGTGTCTATCCAAATAAGAATGGCGATTAATGATTAATGTTTTAGCCTTGTTTTTATGTGTACCTTGCAAATTTTTGCACGACTGTCAAAAACCACTCTCGAAAAATTTGATTCCCAACATCGACACGCAAATGTGACAAAAAATGCGAAAAGTCAGGAGCCCATGGAAAAGTCTGGTTTTGTTTCCATGACTGTAAATGACAAACAAAGCGCTAAAACAATGTTATGAAACTCGCTTTTAAATAGCGTCAGGGTCAACTAAAGACTGACTTTGGGTGCATTCATTTGCTGCAGACATGTGTAGTCAGGATATAAAGTTAAATAGATTTTTCAATCCCGTTTCTTGCCTTTAAAATTGACCCATCCCTCACTAGACAAATATTCTCATTCCAATATATCTTTTGCATTGTGTGAAACGACTGGGGTCGTTTCAATTGTTCCCTGCATCCGCCTAAACAAGTATCACTTGTACACTTTACGCCATGGTATCTTCATTCCTTACCGGGCACGAACGTCCTGCTGTAGTTTACGTTGAATTTTTGAGTTTGTATCTAACTTGAGCCAAAACAAAACTGAATGATGTAACTTCAATACAGGTGCAAATATTCACCAATTCTGCACTTGGAGAAGGGAGGTAAGGCCGACTAAAATATTTTGTTACGTTGTAGTAGCTTTCCTGGGGCCCGTTTCTCGAAAGTCCCGGTAACTTTTAGGGCCCTGAGCTATATTTTAAAATCAAAATCTATAGTACGTCGGATTAGTTTTTAGCCCGCATATCAGCCCGACTTGTTTTATCGACCTAGGATTCAGTATTGCTTAGCTTTTAAAACCAACAGAAATTGAGTCTTTAATGCAAACATCGCGCACGTAAAATAACTTTCCGGGCCCGAAAAGTTATCGGGACTTTGTAGAAACGGGTTCTGTGGTCAGTTCACTTTACATAATTCTGTTTTCAATCCCATTCTACTTCCCAGCAAACTAACTCCCCCTGTTACTTTAAGACCCTCTAAACTTGTTGCATTTTGTGTGCGTTCTCTCCGGAAACCCGCTGTTGAAAAAAAAAAGAGTACTTGTGCAAGAGACAGGAAGAGCGGTTGAGCAGGCAAGCCATCAACTTTGGTAAAGCTTGCTATAGTTGTTTGTTTCTATGGCCGCCATTCAAAATACCAATAAGGCCCTAGGAACGAGGATTCTCTCTCCCTTCAAAATTATTTTTTAGCCAATCCACAGAGGACAGAGGAGAGCACCTCGTAGTCTAACCCTTTAACGCTGGGAAAACAGCGGACTTGTTATCCACAAGTTCATTTTTTGGTCAATTTCTATAAAAACTACAATTTTTTCATCTAACTCGCGGTAATTTGGGGCGAGTGATTTTTCATTTGGCGCGTGTGCAGAACTAAAAATGTGGTCCGTTTTTAACTATTTATCATTATTAGCAGTCCTAGGTCGATCCTTGTTTTTCGCCTCTTTTTTCTTTTTCTTTTTTTTTTGGTTTGTTAGCTTCTTCGTGGCTTTTCTTTTCCGTGTCTGGCTAACTTTTAAGGAAAGTGGAAATTATACTCGGAAAGAATGCCAGTTGAATAACCAAATTAACCATCGATTTGACAAGAAAACGTTCATGCTTCGTTTGTATGTAACCCTGGCAGATTTGGTCAAAATTTCCCAAATGAAGGACGTATGTAAGAACAAAACAATGTCATGGCTTTGTCTCTGGGGTACTAAATAAATGTTGCGAGAACGAGTTAGATAGTTGAATTTTTATTCGAAAAAATAAAAACAAAAACTGCCTCTCAAAGTTAACAGCGACGCTCACAAAAAAACAAAAAACAAAAAATCAATCCGGCAAATAATACACCCTTAAGCGTTAAATTGTTTGGTCGCTAAGCGATTAGTCTCAGTTCAGGTTGCCAAAAAGATATGCAAGTCTTAGGTGACTGGGCAGTAATTATCAATTATCGGGGGGGGGGGGGGGGGGGGGGCTGAAAAATGAGCCGCACATAGAGAAATATTATATAGTGCCCCCCTGCCAACCAAGGCAACTTAGCTCTGATCCCCCTCCTGATCTCCCAAAAATTATGACCAGCCCCCCCCCCCCTTCTACCTACATTTGTAGCAAACGCTTAAATATACCTGAATTCAGGCTTACTTGCTTTGTACTGTAACGCGTTCGACATCAGCGTCTGGGGCATACAGTCTGAAACAGTACCTCATATTAAGCGATGTTCGACAAATCCGTCCATTTCCGAACAGCCTTATTGCGCATCGTCTTCTGAGTCGTCTGGTTCGTCTTTTGAATCACTAGATTGTAGCTCCGAGTCACTATTTGTGTCATTAACTTCAGTTTCCAACACGAACATAACGCAGAACACGAGCTACTAGTGCCGCTTTCCCTCCACTAACTTGTAAATGGTGCTGGTTAACGTACAGTCTTAACTTGTTTGCAGTCAGCGAGCTGACTTTCTGCTCGTCGTTCCAGTCAATGTTTGGTAGTGTGTTTCTTTCGGCTACTCTATTTTGTGCCTTCATTACTGTTAGAAGAAGTTAGTTTCCCAGAGACAAACAATCGCTTCACCTGTACGCTAGGAAGAAGCCGGTCGATTTGATCACTAATGCTAGGAATGTATCCGCGCGATGATGTTCTTGTATCATTGAGATCGGGAACAGGAAACCAAATTCCAGGAACCCCTGCTGACCATAATTCCTGTTTGCGAGATGGGTTCGCAAGCGAACTTCTACTACATTTAATGTTCATTCCTAAGGAGGGGACTCTCCCCCTGTTGGTTGTTTCTTTTAATGGAAAACCCCTTCCTTGAGATCCTGGATCCGCCCCTTTTGTGTGAATTATAAGTAAGCTAAAATGCCATGTGACCAGATAGGTAAACTGCTCATGGCTCTGGTGCCAATTCCCGTTAATTCTTTGTTAAATTTTTGTTTTTAAACACATATAAATCATGTCTTATTCATATTAAATCGCTCCCAGAAAGAAATGAGCATCATTGTTATTGAGACATAACTGGTATTTGAATCTTTAAGTCAGCTTGCCCATAAGTAAATTGGATACCACCCCCTTGCTTTTCATACAGAAATTTACATGTTACCCCCCTTCCTTAGGCCATGAGTTTACATTGTGCCCCCCCCCTCTGGTTTTACAGCCCCCCTCCTGCTAATTATTGCACGGTCCCTTACCTTCAATTTCTATAAATAATAGAAATAATCTAAATTTGCAATAATTTTTTCATCTAACTCGCGGTAATTTGGGGGTGATTTTTAGTTTTGGCACATGCACAGAACTCAAACTGTGGCCTATTTTTAATTATTTTTCTTTTTTTTTTGCGATTTTAAGTCAATCTTTGTTTTCGCCTCATTTTTCTTTTTGCTGCTTTGGTTTGTTAGCTTTTTCATGGCTTTTCTTTTCTGGAGAACGGTGTCTGGCTAACTTTTAAGGAAAGTGGAAATTATACCTGGAAAGAGTACCAGTTTAATAGCCAAATTCACCATCGATTTGGCAAGAAAACGTTACTGCTTCTTTTGTATGTAACCCTGGCAGATTTGGTCAAAATTCCCCAAATGAAACATGTATGTAGAGATCTATTCGTTTTGATGCTTGACGAAAAAGCTGATTACGTTAGAAATGTTTGGGTACGCATATCACCTCAGGGTGAAGGGTTTAAAATGCTTTTAAGGACGGTGCTTTCTTTTGTTACTGCGCATACGTTCTGCGCATCTCGGGATATTCAAGTTTCTTAAGGAATTTGCCCACTAATACGACAACATTTTTGCGCGGTTTATCTCTATGTGGGAAAAACAGATCTTAGCAAAGGCTATCAGAATCCAAGGAGAAAATTGGAGTAACCGCGCATTTTTCAGAGATAATTGAGCTTAAATTTGGAAAGAAATTGCCATCATTCTTTGTATTTTAGCGCTTTTTTGGAATTATGGTTGCTTAATTATCTCTGAAAAATGCGTGGTTACCCACATTTTTCTTTTTGGATTCCAATAACCCTTGCTAAGATCTACTTTCCCCCCATAGTCATAACCTTTGCAAAACTAAATCTGTTAGGAGGCAACGTCCTTAAAAGGTGAAAAATGCTTCTAAAAATGAAAAATCGCCGGAAAAGTCTAAACGACGCAATTAAGAGTAGAGTCATAAAAGCTCCAAAAAAGCCAGTTGTATTATTAGAACTTCGATTAGCCACAGACTAAGAAGACTCAAGAAGGCAAAACGCATCAGTTAAGGACTCCCTTGGTCCCAGTTACCCTGCACCGTTCCAAAGCGGCTCTGTGATTGGTCCGCTTTGCTCCGCTTTTCTCCGCTTTGAGCATTTCCGTACCAGAGTGTACCGAGCCAGTCACATCAAAGGTTTGACCAAGGTTTTTGTCTTCTCGTTTTTGTCATTTCGAAAGCTAATGTTGAATCCCTTGAGATTAATATACAAAGTAGACGTCCATCCCCTCAGCTGCTCTCTAGCTTGGAAGCTGGTAGTTTCCCGGTGTCCTGGGTTAAGGTGGATTGGTACCCTAGAATTCAAGGTTTAGGTCGCTAAAGTCATTTTTTTGAAAGCGGCAAAAATGTAGCCTTTAGTCACTTGTGAATACTACCGTTAAAGTATTTCACTTGATTTCCAGCATTAAGTCGGTGAAATTGACGAAATCTGAACTGCAGTACGGATTTTTTCCATAGCAACGTCCATAGCAACTATTGTTTACATTTATTAAATGCAAAGAAATGACTTTCTAAAAGGAAAATCACCCCCCTCCGCTTCCCTACATAAACCGACCTCAGTGTTATTCTAGAGAAACACCTGCCCGAGAAGAGGGGAAATTTTTGGTATCTACGTTTCAATTGGCAAAGCAAGTCCTAGTTCTTACACAGAACATGTTTTTCTGAACAGGGAAAGTCATGTGGCAAATTTCATTTGATAACAGTTTTAGGGCAATAAGCGACGAATTACTGTGGAGAATTCATTCCGTTATCTTTAAGACCGTTTTTCTCGAATAACAGAATTTCCTGGAATAGAGGAACCCTTAACAAAAATATCTCCCTTGCATTTTAACCTATTGTTCTGAAAGTTTCGTCAATGTTAAAGAATTTTTTTCGGTGCAATGAACCTAAAAAAGAGTATACAGGTTTGAAATACTTTTCATTAATTGACTCTTTGTCTAATAATTATTTCCTGTTACCTGAAGTTCTAAGAAAATTAAAACAAAAATCGAATGAAGGAAACTGACTAATTTTTGAGGCTCATTACACAGTCGTGTCATTTATGTACATGTTAGAGTTGGTTTGTTACTTTTCCAACCGTACACTAGTGAGTTATCGTTGTTACCGTGAACATCACTTTTTCTAACTTAAGACGCTAGTTAATCATTAACTATTGTGACATGTGACCTGAAAAGACTGTGACCTGAAAAGACAGAAGACGTGCAAAACCGGCAGTGCAAATTATGGCTCCATATTGATGTTAGGGCGTGAAGCCCTATAAAGTGATCGTAGAAGTTCCCTCAAAGTTCTGTTCCAAAAAAAATCATCTTTTAGGGTACCATTCCACTTTAAGCGATAATTATGGCTTTTATTGCAGTATTTCAACCAAGTGGCTCTTCAAATTTACCCACAGCAAGTAGACGTCTAATAATGTACCTGCCTATCTACGTACTGCCTATGTACTGAGTGTACCAGGAAAGGAACAGCGTATTAAAAATAGTACCATTTTAGAAAACATAGAAGGACTAATCAAACTGGAGAGCTTTCCTTATCGGCTTTACAGTAAGGAAACGTTTTTCCGGCCTGCATTTTCTGCATCAGCCACTGACCTTTCATAACAATAATTGCACCACCAAATTTAATACAGCTACAACAGAATGCTCTCGACCCAGTCACACACTTCACTCATTACCAGAACGCTCGGTACACTCGGTACAACTGGTATGGCCGGTACAACCGGTACACACGGTACAGCCGGTACATTCGGTACACTCGGTACAATTGGTACGGCCGGTACACTCGGTACATGTGGTACGGCTGGTACACTCGGTACACTCGGTACAGGCGGTACACTCGGTACACTCGGTACAGCCGGTACACTCGGAACACCCGGAACACCCGGTACAGCCGGTACACTAGGTACGGCTGGTACACTCTATACGCTCGGTACAGCCGGTACACTCGGTACGGCCGGTACACTGGGAACACTCGGTACACTCGGTACAGCCAGTACACTCGGTACACTCGGTACAGCCGGTACACTCGGTACATTTGGTACGGCCGGTACACTCCATACACTCGGTACACTAGGTACAGCTGTTGCACTCGGTACAGCCGGTACACTCGGTACAGGCGGTACACTCGGTACAGCCGGTACACTCGGTACATTTGGTACGACCGGTACACTCCATACACTCGGTACACTCGGTACAGCCGGTGCACTCGGTATACTCAGTACACTCAGTACACTCGGTACAGCCAGTACACTCGGTACAGCCAGTACACTCGGTACAGCCGGTGCACTCGGTACAGCCAGTACAGCCGGTACACTCGGTACAGCCAGTACAGCCGGTACACTCGGTACAGCCAGTACAGCCGGTACACTCGGTACAGCCAGTACAGCCGGTACACTCGGTACAGCCAGTACAGCCGGTACACTCGGTACAGTCGGTACACTCGGTACAGCCGGTACACTCGGTACAGCCGGTACACTCGGTACACTCGGTACACTCGGTACAGCCGGTACACTCGGTACAGCCGGTACACTCGGTACAGCCGGTACACTCGGTACACTCGGTACACTCGGTACAGCCGGTACACTCGGTACAGTCGGTACACTCGGTACAGTCGGTACACTCGGTACAGTCGGTACACTCGGTACAGCCGGTACACTCGGTACACTCGACACAGTCGGTACTCTCGGTACAGCCGGTACACTCGGTACAGCCAGTACAGCCAGTACAGCCATTACACTCGGTACACTCGGTACGCTCAGTACAGCCGGTACACTCGGTATGGCCGATACCCTCGGTACACTCGGTACACCTGGTACACTCAGTACACTCGGTTCAGCAGGTAGAACCAAGAGGTTCAACTGGCACGATCCTTTGTTGTGGTTGAGGTCTTCTCGTTCTTAAAGAATAGGTCAGCCCTGCACTGATCCAAAGCGGCTCTGTGATTGGCTAGTTAGCTAGAACAATAGAACATTTTCCATGAAATGATGTGATATGAGAAGAAAGGGGACCTAACAGTTGGTTTACTATTAAAACAAACAACTCGTTTAGAAAGCGAACGTGAAATTATCAGCATTATCACATCATTCTATGAAAAAATATTCTATTGTTCTCGTTAAGTATCATCAAAGAGCCGCTTTGGATCGGTGCAGGGCTGCCCCGCTTGTTCCCCATGAAAAATCTTTTTCGTTTTTGCTTCCCTTGTTTTAAGACAATCGTTCCGAAACCGACATCGAGTTTCACTGTCGAAGAAAACTGCCACTGAGTCGCCTGCTTCCTGCTCCTCTTGTAGTCTGGTTGCTTGTCACTGAAGGAGTTTCCTAGGCTACAAAACAGACACATTTTTCTCTTTAATAAAAATCGTGCAAGAAGGTCCGAATTGCCAAAAATGTGGATACCCTATGCGCTAAAAGCGTGTATTTAGTGTGCGAACCTGGCACGCACATAGGGCGTCCCATTCTCCGTCCTCACACTCTCCCCAAGCTTTATGTAAAGACCTGGTAGTTAGTGGTACACCAGAAGAACTCACGCAAATATGCGGACTATTTCTAACTCTAAGAATTTGCAGACTGCTTTGTTTTGCTTTTCACATCATCAGGGACTTTTCTTCTCCACTACTTCTCATATTTAGTATACTGAAGGAAGAATAGCACTATCGAGAATTTCGTGCACGTCCTGGTTCAGGCAAGAGAACAGGTAGAGTCCAAGTGTATAATCGGGAGAACAGCGTGTCCTTGACTTCGTCGGTATATTCTAAATATTTACGAGGGAGGATTTTGTCCACGGGTGACTCTTTAGATTCAATTTAAAAAAATACTCATTGGGTAAAGAACTGTTTCCCCTGACTAGCCTGTTCCAGGCTCCAACATTGTAGGAAAGATTAATTTTTATTAGCATGCAGACACGAAAATAAAATGCGTGGGGGCTGGGGAGGGATAGGGCCGGCTAGATAAACCTTCCACGCAAATGGTCTCTTTAACATCATTTTTATTTTCGTGAATATGACATTGTTTACAATCAGTTAATATATATTTTTAAGTGGGAGCGATTCTAACAGCTTAAAATTTCTAACTTGCTGACTGAGCTTGAAAAACTATCGGGAAGCGTTCAGCCAAGTCTAACATCCGAAACAGTGGTAACATACCGGAAGACCATAGAAGCCTGCAGAAGTGACACAGCGGTGTAGTTAAGCTGTAAACACGAGAAAAGAGTAACAAGCTTCAGACTGAATTTACATGGATCCTACTCTAAAGGTCAACGGGCTGGGGTTGATGAATTATTAAACAGTAAAATTAACTTTTGATACAAACTCCTGCTCAGCTAATTAGTATTCATTAACTTTTGATACACATCTCTACTGATTAAAATGAAAAACACAATGGACATATTTTCGTCATAGAATGGCGATTAATGCCGCAAACAAGTAGGTACAGCGTCTTAGGAGGGTAGCGTTCCCCGGTTTGCTTCGCCACTTCACAAATGAATTTGCAGAGCCAGAAGTTTAAATTGTTTGCGGACATGTGCTCGAGTGGGACTGACAGGTCCTCGACATTAGTTGACTCAAGTCCGTTGTGTCCAACTGTTTCCAACTGCGCTTTTTTGTTCATTCTCGTATTCTGCCAGGCAGTAACAACGTTCACCGCCCATTTTGTATTGTACGTGGTATTTTTAGGTACTGTTTCAGACAGTAAGGAAATTTCTTCCTCTTCAGTTTTCGGAGGACGAAAACGAGCTGTTGCCATACTCACGGTTTGGCAGTGACTGAAAATTATTAATAGTTCTATTATTGTCTCATGCACTCTCTCCTGTGGGGCGTACAGCATTTTGGCATGCATGTCCAATTACCGAATCGCATAACAATACTTTGCATTCAATTTATTGTTTTCATTTGACAAGTAGGGTAAAATATTCCCGTAAGATCTGTATGGGCGTTTACAATGGCTCGCCTATCGGTTCGCCATTGTAAACACCCATACAGATCTCCCGCTCATATTTTATCTACTACATAAAACACAACAACAACTTGGCCATCTCACACTAGCAGGTGGGTTCTTACTGAGCAGTCTGTAGGCTTTACTCCAACTTGACATGGGATCGATCTTAACTGTTCCTAACTCGTGATAGTCACGAACAAACTTAATACGAACTGGTCGCATTTAGCCGTGTCCGCACGTGATTCAAGCTCCGATCCAGAAAACTCTCAGATCTCTCTTGGTGTGGGGAGAAGGATTTGATGGTGAAAGTCAACCAAAAAGTCAGTGTTTCGGGTCTAGGGCATTTCAGGGTCTGTATTTTACGGTCAGCTGACAAAGGTCTAATGTACTTATGATCACCAATCGGCAAAAATTGGTATTCTTCCTTTACCTAGAGCTGCTAAAAAGTCTCGTTTTTCAAGTTATGACAAAAGATGAGGGATATGAATCAGTGTTCCCCGTAAGAAAAGACTTCTGAAAATGACCTGAAATAATATTAAACCTCATTTTGTTGCTTTTGAGTTACCTTAATGATTTACTCTTGTGTTGGACTGCATGTCTGGCCACTAGTAAATCTCAAACACTTCGTAATCCGTCACGGAAAATTCCTTAGAGCCCGTCAGGAATATATTCCCTTTCTTTCCTTCAGGGCACTGATAACATAGACACAGTCGGCTGTAACTTTTGCGAGATGAGTCTGCGTTATCTGCAATTTTTAGGTCGTAGCCCTTTAAATTGTCTCCGCCAAACGATGGACCAATCGAACCTCTGCAGACGATGGCCCAGCCTTGTTTCCCTTCCACTAAAGGCATCTTAACTGGCTTTACTTCATATGGATTGGCCAAGCTGAACAAGAACGCCTCCGTGGATGCCACAAACTGGGTTTCTTGATTCGCTTGAGGAGAGAAATAAAAGCTTATTATACACTGTAAACGTTTCTAAACCTTTACCTGAGCTCCTCTTTCACCTAACCCAACCCTGACGTTAACTTTGCAAACACGGTAGAAACGTCCGTCGCGCAGATACTTAAATCAATGTGAGCTGAACGATTTTCACGAGAGCTCGTGATTCTAAAATGCGCCATAGACAACTGTCTGTCCTTTGGGAAGCTTCCCCCCCCCCCGATACAGTTGAACAGTTGAACTTACGGAAGGATCTGTGCATGCTATAGTCCAGAACTGCCCTCAAGTTATTTCCGAGGTAAATGGATATGCTGTGAATAAACCGTTATCCTTCTTGTTCTTGTTCTTGTTCTTGTTCTTGTTCTTGTTCTTGTTCTTCTTCTTCTTCTTCTTATAATTATTATTATTATTATTATTATTACTACTAACAATTGCTTTCTCAAGGTCACCCAACAAGCAAATTCAAGCAAACTACTTTAAATGCCATTTCCTGTGTCCTGCATCACTTAAAGACCTTTAAAACCATATTTGGTTACAGAGTTCGATTTTTTCTGTTCGGATGTCTTTAGCTGCTTTGAAAGAAGCAGAGAATGCTAGGGAAAAAAGTTATATCCCCGAATTTCTGAGCTGCTGATGGCTTTCCGAAAATGCAGCTGACCTTCTTTCGCACTCTAAAAGTCCCTACAAAAACGAATGGAATGTTTTTCCCGGAACGTTCGGGTCAAACATTGGTCTGGAGGTGACATTTCACTAACAAAGTTGTGGTTTTTCTTCAGTCACACTTGAAACCGAATTTCTGAGACGATTAAGGCTTTCAGATAGATATTCACCGAAACGATTCCAGCGTTGGTTGCTCGTTTCGTTCGTTATCTAGCCAGGTTGATTGAGATTTTTAGATATTTTACTGACCGTGATTCAGGTTAATGACCACCGTGCTATTTAATTAATTTGACCCGAACAAAAGCTTAAAGCGGTCATTTTCTCATGTATGCATGTCCACCGCCCCAATCTCATGGAGGTAGTGTTGTTGTTCGTCGCCACTTTCACGTTGGTTGTTCGGATCCTGCCCCGTTGATAGCCAGATCAACGCCGGGTTTCACTGCAGATTTAATTTCAGTTATTGAAGCTGCAATCTTTATTTACATGATTTCCTCATCGTAACATGGACTTCAAATAGTTGAAAATTAAAATAAGTTTGGCAAACCAAAAATTATAAATCAGTTAGAACTATATCTTACCTAACTGGTAAATGTGAGAGGGGCTAAGTGTGGTTAAACCGTCAACACTCAAACGGCGTAGATTTAATTGTTAACTGACAAAAAGGGTTATTGTGTGGTCAACGGAAGCAGTGGGTGACAGCTTCAGGTTGTTCCGTTGCTCCTCTAGTGCTCAAAGAATTTTAGTGTATTCAGTTCGGAGCACTGGTTATGCAAAACCACCACAATAGCTGACAGATCCTGACATTGAAGGTGGCAGGTCGATTATATATCGTAAAACTCTCCAGTTTCTAGAATTTAAATTGCCTACTGAGGAAGTGAAGAACAAGTTAAGCTAATTAGATATAAGGGGTAGTACCCTAAGATAGATCAGAAAATTAAGATTATCTCTGGAAGTAATGGTAAATGAAACTTGGTACCAACTTAGGGCATTCTTTGCTGACGTCATTGTTTACATCCTGAAAGTTGAAATTCACCTGAGAACCAACAGACATCATAACTAAAAAGAGGATGTAAAATTCAGTTGTCATGCAAAGTTGGAAAGAGAAAGGATGAAAACGAAATTTAAAAGTTAGAACATTTACGGACGTTTGTATGGCTGGATGGCAACTCTTGGTATACAGCTGTACAAACGTCTGTAAATTTGTTATTTTTCAAAAAGGAGTATCTCATACATTTCATGATGTAACCACAGCAGCACTCTTGGCACCAGTCCCTTTCTGTTTTGAATCAATTATTACCAAGAACAAAGAGATGGTTCTGTTACAAACGAACGGTAATGCCATTATATTTTAGGTCCCCTCTTTAACGGAAGTCAGGATGACGACCAGTGGAAATAAGGAGTAGATGATGTTTGGTAAGGACCAAAAAAGGTGTATGTCATTCCCACAGAAGGGAGATCTGGAGGCAAAATTGTTGTATCTTTCTTCAGGTTCACTATTGGTGCTAAGTTTCAATGGCAGTACTCCAATATTTCTAGAGGTGCTGTTGTTCTTACAATTTTTCTTTACTCTGTGACAATATGACGTCATAACTTTCCTAATTTGCATTATATAAAAACTTGAATATCTTGAATGAGAAAAGATATTACAAAATCAAAACACCACCCCCTCTTCATTTTGAAAGGCCCTTCAAGTAATATTAACTTTTTTTTTACTTTGAGGGCACGTTAAGCACAATTTGACGAGTTTGAAAAAACAATTTAAATACATGAAAAAAAAACCACCCCTTCCCCCGCCAAATACATAAAAGAAAGAAGTTATCTTAATTACTGCCAACCGACAAACTACCTAAGATTAAACCATCAGCTGTAACTAAGCTACATTTTAAACCGTCACTCGTCAAAGATGCTACCTCATTGAGGCCCTCCCGTAAACGGTTCTGAACATTGAGACTGGGTAATATCTAACTTTTCCTCAGTTACCTGGACTTGTCCATGCCGCCTCAGTAAAGCCTCCGAATATAAAGCTTCCACTTTTCACGATGGTGACGGTCGGCCCCTTGTTGTCACATTTTGAGTGAAAAGCTTTTGCTGCGAAGCCATCTCGGCTAGCTCTGAACAGAAGACGCCATTTTCCGTGGCGGTAGGGGAGCATATCTATTAACGCTTTACTATCTTCCGGGGTCAAAATCTCAGACTCTTCAAACGGCTTCGAGAGACTGCTTCCCAAGCTTGATCTTGCGACAACTCTGGGCTGCCCCAACTCATCAAGGATTCCCTGAAGTTGGTAAAACTCTGCTTCCGCCTTGATTTCTTGCAGAACAGTAGCATCTTCTGGCAAAGATAACTTCCCATCACGAAGATAGTTGAGTATGATGCGGAAGTACGTTCCATCTCGGTCGATAAAGAAAGTTCCATCTTTGGATGGTTTCATTTCAAATCTGCCTGAAGGCATGGCCGCCAGCATCGAGTTTGGGTCCTTGGTCAGCGTTTGGATGGATGTTGTAAAGTGGTGGCCACCGACATTGAGTTTCACCGTCGAAGAAAACTGCATGTTCTCCAGTTTCTTCGCCATGGAGTCGAATGCATCCTGCTCCTCGTGAAGTCTGGTAGCTTGCCGCTGAAGGAGTTTACAGACTGCTTTGATTTGTTTTTCGACATCAGCAAGGACTTGATTGTGCGATAATTCTTCTTCTTCACTCATATTTACTGTGGTTAATTTTTCCTGCAGCAAAGAAGAGATTGGGTAGATATTGATCAAAGTTTATTACAGCGAGAATAGCGTGACCTTGACTCGGCCAATCTCTGAAGACTCTGAATATTTATGAGGCTGTTGACCCGGGGTGACATAATTCACGGTAATTCGAATAAAGTATCGCTTCCCGTAAATTAACAAAAAATACATCTCTTTCAAACGTAATTACAAGTATAGATACTACGCCGACAAACCAGAGAAAGGAAGAGAAGTAAGTATGGGTACAACACCCACAAACAATGAAAACTGAGAAACAATGAAAAGAATTCTCGAATATTATAAAGCATCACGAAAGGTATTGACTGTTTCCGTTCTGAGATGCTTTAATTGAATTTCACCCACGCACGTTTCGCTACTCGCTCGACCATCTTTTGCGCTTGTTCGGATTGTTCACAGGCTATCTTTGCCTCGTCATGTGCATAGACAGTAACAGATTGCCAAAGATTGCGTGACAAAACTTAAAACCCCGCGGCCTTCCCGCGCATTCCTTGCATGCCGTCACACCATGACGTCACGTGGAGACGCTAGTTGAGCAATCGTTACTTTGTGTAAACGTTGTTGTGGTTCTTCGAGGTATAAAACTTCCTTTCTAGGCTTTTGCATTTGCACAATGTCTCAGCTACACCAGGAAGGTTTACGAAAACAGCTTGTAGCTGATAAGCAAACCGCTGCAGCTGATTTATCGTGGCTGGTAAGTAGGCTTTGTACGAAGTCGTCATACGCTGTTCTGAATGTTGGACGTTCTTTGTCTTCTTTTGATGTTATCATTATAGCTTAAGCTTTTTAAGCTTAAAACTTTTGTAAAGTCTTTCAAGGTCTGTAGATCGAAGGATGCAAAATTGATTGAAGCAGTAGCTGAAAGAAGTGATATTACCATTTGAAACGAAGCCATTTTTGTTTCTAAGCATGTTTATGTCTCCGTGTAAAGTGAGCCAAATCGAATCAGTGAATTATTTAGATTCCTTTGTTTTGTAAGCTGTTGATGTGCAAAACTTGTTCAGCGATGCAATTCTCTCAGCAGACGTATGGGATCTGATTCCTTGTGAGTCATGTGTTGCTGTCTGTTCATAACAATAAGGTTGATCTCAGTTTCAGTCTTACTTTTTGCCCTGGACTCAGTTAAAACATGTTTTCACCATGCTGTCTTTCATAGTGCCTTACATACAAGTATATGAATGAGATCAGATGTCAGCTTGGAATCAGGAGCCTTTAGGCGCTGACTTACACGAGTCAATTTTTCCTGCAACATGCAGTGTAATGCCAGCGCAAGACATGTTTACGATGAAATTGCACCTGTAACACCCCATTTCTGTATTTGCATTGCAAGTTGCAGGAAAAAAGTGACTCATGTAGCAGCTTTAGGCAGCCCATCAGTCCCCTGATGATCTTATCTCCCACACACCCAAACCTGTGCAACCAGGATCCCAAAGGGGAGTCTTTGGAACCCTGGAGCCAAAACAAAAATGCTGATTCTGGCTAAATGGAGCCCTGGATTGAAGCAATAGAGCCCTAGAGTCTCAAATCTTCTGTTTTGAAATCCTGGAGCCCTGTTTGTTGGGCTAAGAGCATCTGCACATGTGCGGCTGAAGTGCGGATATGCAGTCCCGTTGTTTGGTGGGCCGAGACTACTAGATGTAGTCTGGACCGTCTAAATTTTTGGTACGCCGGCCAATGCAATTTGGATTTACATTACAACTATTATGAGTGCTGTGTAGCTAAATTTAGGAGTGCTGTGCCCAAAATATATGAATGTTGTGTAATTAGGCCTTAAGTCCCAACTAAAATCTTCCCTAAATATAATTAAACCTCCTAAAAAGCCAAAACGAATTATGTAAGCCTAGGCTGATATACAGAATAAAAGCTTGCATTGCAGTGTAGTGCTTCAAACTTATTAGTGTAGGGTGATTAGCACTGGTTTCTGCAGCATGAAGCAAGGTATGGGAGCATTAATAGTTGCCCAACCCCCCCTCCCCCCCCCACCTGTGGATGGAATGCTAGTCCAACACAGAGTTATCCCCAGTATTTTCTTTAGTTAATCCCTGTTTTGCTGGTACCTATTTATATACCAAGATAGAGAAGATACAGTGTGAACCATAGCTTCTTGCCTAAAATGACTCAGCTTCATCTTCTTAGTTGCAGAAAGCTGGCAGTAGTAGAGAGAAACAGAATTCCAGTTCTGGCTTGCGAAGTACACACAGTACATCTACTGGCCATTCAACTCACAGTGGTAATTTTGCTGTCCGTGGTAGTCATAGCTCTGGTTCAAGAGGCAAAGAAGTTGTCATCACTGACCCTTACTTGGATGCTCTCACAAAGGAAACCAGGGCAAGAACACGAAAAAGATGGACAGTAAGCACACTATTTATTTTTGAATTATTGTGTCTGACATGTCAGTCAATGATACAAAGGAACATTGTGATTAGTGATAAACAACTAAGTCCCATGGATGTTCCAACTGGGCTGCTCAAAACTCCCCCGTCCCCTGCCCCCCATAGTTCAAATTTCCACGCTGTAAAATTTCCTCTAATGAACCAACATCAAGGCATAATTATGGCCCCTGATGATTTACTTAACTGTGAATGCAAACGAACTGGAAATGCTTAGTTCGTTTATGTCAGATCATGAGAATGTTTTTGAATTACTATGAACAGCAGCAAAAATTTAATTGTTTTAATATTCGTTTCAGACTTCAGCTTAATGTTGGTTAATTTCAGTCCACAGATTACTTGATGCAGTGGTAGTGACGGGGTCTCCAAACACAAGAAACTTACAGGAACTTGACTAGGCGTGGTGGTTGTTTTGTTATCTACAAAGCACCTACAATGCAGCCTACACTTCTTGGACTGGTCACTCTCTCATGTACATCATATAATTAACAAAGTACTGCTAACAAAACAAGCTAAATAATATAAAAAAATAAAAAAAGTGATTTAAATTTTTATTTTGAGTATACATAAAACATTCATTTTTGCCAATGCAGTAAAAATGAACCTTGTTAATTACAACTACCAATGCAATGAAACTTTAACATGTGGTGCTATTAAGAACTGGTGGGGTGTTTTCATACTTAAAAGTATGAAAGAAAATGACTGCACGAGTTCTTGCTTGGGCCAAAGAGTAGCTGCAACTAACTTGGAAGGTTGTAAAATGCAGTTGCAGTGTTATAAGGTACAGTAGCTTTTATTCTAAAAAAATATGTAATATAACCATTTTGTAAAAAAATTTTTGAAAAGGAATTTGATGTTATGCAATATGAGGTGTATTCCAAGAAGTGTGTGATGAAAGTGGATTTTGAACTTTATTTTTAGTATATTTTTCTATTTTCCCTTTAAATATTTTATTGTGACAAGTCGACCTGTACAGCCTTTTATGTGTTTTAGCTGGTTTGTGCAAGCCAGATCTGCTAGAGAGAAATGTCAACCTTGTAAAATAAAGTAAGTGCATTAATTGTTTGGAATAAAATTAAGTTATTTTGAGTGTTGAAAAAAAGTTGCATGACTTAATTATTATAATCATAACCTGTTTCAGTTTCAGCACGGCTGAATGGTTAGGATGCCATACTTGAAAGGGTTAAAGTCCTTCTGACCATGGGATTAACATGTCTTGTTGTTCAAACAGTTTTGTGGGGACTTTTTCCTTCAACTAATTTAAACATGTGAGAGAAGAGGGTTAGAGATGAGGCCAGAATACAGTTTTGCATGGACCAGCATGACTAAGAAAACCATGAAATAGTAAGAATTATTTTTGGGATGTTCATTGTGTGTACATTCCAGAAAAAATCCATACCCACCCCATGGAAGGTCATCGGAAATTCCTACGGGGAAGGGGGTTTCAAAAGCCACAATTTTATAAGCAAAGTATGAAGCCAAACTGGAATTTTCTTGGCGGGGGGGGGGGGGTGCAAAACAAAAACCCTTCCAAGGGGGTGTATGGATATTTTCTGGAACTGCACATTGTGCCATGAACAATGAGACACAAGATAAACCACAAGAAAAATAACACAAACCACAATTACTGTTATGGCTTGCTGTTTACTCATCTTGTATACATACTTTATCTGCTTTTCTTTCCCAACACTATAAACACTGCAGAATTCATTCTGGTGTTAATGGTTTTCTTAGTTGCACTGTAAAAGAATGGCCAAGGATTAAGGTTTACCTGTTAGGGGCTGGCTGTTTATTACCTGTGAGACGGGGCCGGCCATTTTGCTGGGGGGTCATTTTCAAAATCTTGATTGTTTTTGGGGGGTCTTTTTTAGATATAAAGGGAGCGTTACTTGGGGGTCATTAAACAACCACAGCAGCCGCAGTCGTTCTGCCTGTCTTTTGCCTCGTACTCCTCACAGTTGCACTTGGACCACTTTCCTCTCTCTACACCTCTTGAATCTACTCCCATTGATGATTTTCTAATGATACACCATTGAAATACTACTTTACAATAGTAAGAAATTTATAAAGACTATGCTTGTTGATGATTAACCGTTATTTTTGTTAGAGTAAAGCTGTTGCTCAGGTCGCTAAAATAGCAATAAACACCATTTGGAAATTATCTTTAAAGTTTAGCATGCACATCAACAATCGGTAGCGAAAGCAGTATTTAATTGCTTCTGATCATATCAAGCAGAACATTCATGGTAGCAGTTAACGAGCATGAATTGAAAGGTAAGTTTTGAATGTATTAAACAGCTGTGAACAGTAAACACTGATCTTTAACGCAACTGTTGATAAAGGATATGGTGAACTTCGGCACGATTTGTAGCTACATTCGTAGTTTCTACAGCAATCGGTTGGGCGGTCACTTTCACAATATTTAAACTTTATGGGGGGGGTCATATCTAAAAAACTAGGATGGAGTGGGGGGTTAGTTTGAAAATCTTCTAAGCTTTCTCAAAATGGCTGCCCCCCCCCCCCCCAGGTAATAAATGACCAGCCCCTTCTAAGCTGTCAGTTATTTTCAGTGAACTTGGTTACTGAAGATGGTAACCACTGATCATTTCTTTCCTTGATAAATGGAGGTTCTTGATGGTTAATATGCCTGCATTAGTCCCATTTGAAAGTGGCCACAAACTTTTTGGTGGTTGTCGTATTACTGAATTTTTATACTCAGTATTTAAAAAAATTGAAACAAAGATTCACAAGGAAATAACATAGATTTTATTTTATTGTTTGAGTTCTCAACATCTTTACAACTTAACATCCTCTCTGAGAGAAGTTGCTTGGGATAACACAATAATATTAGGATTTAAGTATGAAATAATTCAACCTGGAAATTTCTGACAGGAGTAATGAATACAAATTAAGGAAAATAAAGCAGTAAAATTTAGACTAATCATGCTTTAAGAGTCAAAAGTATCAACAAAATATCGTTTCTCATTGAGGATGAGTTTTTGGTGTAGAATTCTGCTTCCTTTTTCTTCGTGCCACACATGTCAAAGAGGTCATGCTTACCAAACAGGTAACGGTGACGCCAAATGAAGGACCCTGTTACATGTAATATTACACCAAGGCTTCAAGTTTGACCTAATTTGGACCACAAATGCAAAAAATTATCAAGTTTTGTTGTCCTGAACATAAACTTGTGTTGCTTTTTTAGTGCTTTGAATGACAGAAGTGCTAGCATTCTTCAACAATTCATTATATTATGTAACAGTTACAGCCCAATTAAAATTTGCTGTTTATCAAAAAGTGACACTTATGACATTCAAAGATGATGGATCTAACCTTCTAGTTACAGTACAATTTTAGCATTTCTGCTATTGAAATCACTGAGAAAAATGCAGATTCGTGCTTAAGACACCATAAAGTGGCAGATGACCGTTTTGCACTCCATCTCATTTTCTCAGACTAAGAATCTTATTTTGGGGATGAAGAATATGGCTTAATTTAAACATGACAGTAAAATCAGGCACCAGTTGAGCTGCACACCCAAAGAGGCAAAGAATTAGTTGTAACATCACAAACAACAAACTAAGAAAAGACTACAGAAAAATCTTCATTTGGCTTCCATGCACATGAATCAGTTCAGTGAGAACCACTTTGCACTGTGTCTTTGTAAGACAATTAATTTAAAAAATCTCTATTGTTTTCTTGGTTGTTGAATGACCATTCCTTGTGCCTTTCCTCCTCCACCTGGGGGACGTTTATCATGCTGCGGCAATGGCTTCTCGTGAGCCACTTTAACAGCTTCTGCCTTGAAGTCAGCATTACCCTTGGTGACCACTCCTGATACAACAACTCTCTGATCTGAGGCCCTGAAAGGAAAAGACACAAAGATAAGAACAGACGGGTGGGGAAGGGGAAGGGGGGACATGTCCCATTTGAAAATGACAAGGATCCCAAATGGAAAGTTTCAAACAAGTTTTTGCTTTTGTGGGCATTGCCTAAATACTTTCCTGTACCTCTAAGCAGAACCAAAACAAAACATCAACCAATATGTTCTTCCTGTTAAAGTGTTTAGAGAGCAGCATAAACTTGTACCTTATTAAGGTCCTAAAATGTGCAGTATCTCAACAACTTGGGACATTTTGGACTCAACACCATAATTACTGCTTCCACAATCCCAATTATAACCCCTAAAAAGCAGGAGAAGCACTACTTTCACTGTCTCTCTCCCTAAAAAGGTGGAGCATAAGGGCATACACAAAGCTTAAGGCTTCAGTGAAGCATTTACTCTATGCTCTAAAACTCACACCATAAATTTGACCTCATTCATGACAGCTCCTAAATTTATGCTTTTGCCAGGGAAAAGTATCTTGCAATAAGGCAAATTGTTTACCTATTTTTCTACTTCCTGTCACCTTACAAATGCCATTTTAATACTTTCTAGTTCCTTCCCCTTCCTTTCGTGATCGTCCCCACTCCCTTTTCCTATCTATTCCCAACCCCAGCTGTCCCACCCCACCATTCGCATTGGCTTCTGAATACCAATTGAAAACCGATGTCAATCACGAAAACTAAGCAACTAATCACCAAGTCCATATGTCACTTGAACTAGTAAATAGTCACACAATCTAATAATTTCTATGGTGACGACTGTCACGCTACCTTGGCACGTGGCTGTCACGCGCGTAAATTAGCACTTCGGTGTTTTGAGCGTTTCGAGGAGTGTGGGCACTCTAGGTGACCCTTGAAAGTCGTCACGAAAAACAATTTGAAAAATTAGTCGACATATTTTACATGGCAAGTGATAATTGTACACTTAGAGGTTTCGTTTTATCAAAGCTTAAAATGTACAATTTTGAAAAGGTGTCCATGTACACGTAGCAACCTAAACTCGAGAGCGCGCGACCCATTCAGCTTTCCCCAAACTTACTTTTCTTTAGGCTCTGCAAATTCTTCTTCTTCAGCTTTTTCTTCTGGCGTAGGAGCTGGATGTTGCGGATGATGATGTTTTGAAGCTACCCTCATTCCTCCTGCTTTTACTACGAGACAAAAACAAAATAAAATTAAAATTAGGAGACCTCGTGTAATTGAATTCGTGCGTAAAACACGACCTTGCAACACGATACCCGGAAAACTTTCGCTCAAAAATTACCTGCCGGAGGATGGCCAGCTTTCAGTTCTTTGTCTTTCTCTTTTGGAGGTGAAGACATGTTGAATGAATATAATTCAGCGCCAGAAAAATTAATGGTTCCGTGAATACCCGTGAAAATAATTCGGGAAAAAGTTACCAGCTGAGCTAAGTCACGAGGGAGAATTTGCGAGCTTTATGATTGGTCATTTAAGATCACGTGACCTAGATATAAAATTTGTAGCGAATGCATGGTGAGAAATTCCTTTTACTTGACGGAAAGCAGTACCTTTTTGAAATCACTTTTCCAAGTTTAAAGAGCAAGGGAGAAAAAATAAAACAATACTCGTCGAATTCAGAGGTTGAAAACGGTGAAGTTTGTTGACCTTTGTGTACCGTCCCCTCCCAGAAGGAACAAATAATCTTTCAGTTCGTCCATCAAGTTTTTTAATGTTCTCGTGCAAAACTGGTTCAATGCATTTTTGAAGGCCTTCTTTTACTTATAAAAGATAAGCCACAAAGTAATACTAAACACTGAAGAGATTGGTGAATCGGGACATGTAAGGTCCCACCCTTCCCTTAGAAAAAATATTGCTAGTTCCAAGTCTTACTGCAATACGGGAGTAACGCCTGGTTGAAAAGTTCCTTTTCATTCATTCATGAATACAAACTGTTTTATTTTACGTTTAACATCCCCACGTGGAAAATGTGGCTAAACAGAGTATGTATTTTATTTATTTGTGTTTTAAATCTAATGCTTTTGGTTCAGTTTTCGTCGTGTACTAAGTCGAAAAGCTCGTCTTCTGCAACAAAGTTTTTGGAGAAGGAGAATGAGCAATGGTCACATGTTTCATGTAAGAGTACAAAAAAGGATCATATCATGAAATTGCGGGCGAAGAAATCAATGGACCAGTTTATGGCTTGCCTTGTAAAGGTTCTACAGACCTCAACTGACGCTTTTCTTTGGAGTGTTTTGGGCGAAGCCTTTCATTTACAAGGCAAGACGAAATCTGCTAACATTTGTTTCAAGGAAGCTACAAAACATGGCGGGAAACTTTCCAAGTTTATACGGAAGTGGCATTTCATTGGACCATTTGTCATAGGCAAGAATGAAGTTGATGGAGACCCCTTGGAGGAGTGGGGTGGGGTGAAAAATGTCTCAAAGTACAGATGGGATAAAAAGTTGGTGCTCTATTCAGAACTTGTTTCTCAAGGAGAGATAAAATGGATGGAAATAAACCAACAAACAGCAGCTGAGCCAGTTACTGTGGGACCACCTGTCAACTGGAATGAGTTAGTGATGTCGTTGCAATCAATGGGCATTACTGAATGGCAAGGCTGGATGATGGGCGATTTTTTTGTGACCGAAGATGATATAACAGTTGTTGTTCAATGTCTTGGTGTCCACACTGTGCATGTTGACGATTTTATCATAACAGGGGATGTGTACAGAAGAGACCAGTTCTGGTAAGATAATGCTTGTGCATTTGTCATGATATAACAAATATGTTAAAGGTTAACTGGCGGTGAATATTTGGGGAGAAGTGAGTGCTGAAAAATTGGGAACTTGCAATGGGCTATAGCCATAGCATCTTATCCATAGAGAGTCTGATCATGATATTTAAGGTGACTTACAACAGTTTTCAGAATAGAAAGATAACCTTTTTAAATCTTTAGTTTAAAACTGACAGGAGTTTTCTTTTGGGTCATTTGTTACTACAACTGTTAAGAGAAATGATATTATCCTGGATAAAAAATACAATAAGCTTAGAAAATATCAATGTATAACAGACCAAGCACTAGCTAGGAGGGGACTGAAAACTAGGTTTTTTCAGGGCTTTTTTCTCAAAATCAAGCCATACTACCCTATCTCAAATTTTCAGGATTTTGAAAGTGATTATAAACAAACACCTAACGTATGCAAAAGAAAACGAAAATCTGTAAGCTCATGAGAAGAAAATGTTGAATTTTGGCCTGTTTGAGAATCACCAACAATCAGAAATCAGGCCTTTAATGCACCTTCTGGTGCAAAGAGAGATAATGATGATGAACAATCAGAAATCTTCGTCATGAATATATTTTGTAAATTCTTTTCCCAGGTCATCTGTACATCTGTCCAGAGGAATTCACACACTGCAACTTCATGTCAGATCAAAAGGACCCTTCACTTTCACTTGCAGCATAAAATTGTTGGAAACAAAGCAAACTTTCCAAGTTTTACCTCCATCATTTCTCCCTGATCTTGTGAATGGCAGGCTTTTCTCAACCTTTTTATCCATTCCAGTTACCAATTTGCATGGCTCTCAGTGGCTGAAAGTAACCAAAGTGTCCACTGTAAAAGATTCATCCTCTAGCTCTCAGTTCATCGTTAGAATGACAGGAGAAGATAAAGCTTTTACAATAGCTCCTGGGCAAGTGCGCCCAATCAAAGTTGTTTTAGAATACAAGAATGGAAAGGAACAGAGCATTGAAGGTGATGCTTGTTCTGACGTGAAAATGGTTTTAAAGATAAGCACAAACAGCGTCCAGGACCAGAAGTTGGCAGTAAATCTGAGATGTCGCAAACTTAGTGAATCATTTTTGTTCACCTTTGGTGATCATGATGGTTCAGTTCAGCATGGTGCAGCTATTGCTCCATTGAAAGGTTGTGCTTCTGGAATCTGCCCTGTTTTGTTGACATTACATGGAACAAGTAGGTACAAGTACTAGTCTGTAGTTCATTGTGCATGTGTGTGCAGGTGTGACACTTTTGGGAAAACCAGACTTGACACTGGAACAGCATTCATAGTAGCTTTCCTAGTTCTGTTTTTCCAGTTTTTGGACTCTTCTGATCCCTAATGGAACTGCCAGGTGATACTGTGTATTATACCTGGTCCAGTTCCTTCTCATACCAGCTGCACAATTTAGGCTTGGAAGTTAAATTTGTTGCACTCATTGTTGTGTTTGAAGAGAAATCTCAACTTACAAGGATGAGATGAGAAGGCAAATAGGCATTACTTTGCTTCAGGCTTTGTTCTGTGCTTAACATAATTATGTAATCTTTAATTGAATAATTGCCACTAGAAAACTAATCCGGATTAGAAGACTAATCTGGCAACATCCCCCATAATGAATTTATATGATTACGCGAATCTGCTAATTCACTTATTGAATTTTTTTCAAGTAAAACCAGAAATGTCAACCACAAAAATGCAAGAAAACATTTTTTAGTTGCTCTACGCATTCTGTATAGTTATAAATAACAATACTGATGCAGTCCTCAACTGGTTCTGGACCAGTCATATAGAAACAGACTGGTTCAGTCCTGTAGGGTTCCAATCTGGTCCTGCAGAAACAGTCCTGGTCCAGACTGGGCTGGTTTGAAATAATTTTTTTTTCTGTTCCAGTCCTGCGTAATCATAGCATTACTAATTTCAAAGAGAGGAGATGGCAAACGTAATATGTGAATTAACTTGATCCAGCAAGTGAATTTGCAGGCTGCCTGTAAACATTATTAAACACCAAAACATCAGATATGAACTATTTCTTTCCTTTTAATATATATTTTTTCAGCTGTACCTCCACAGAACCAGGCAGACAGTTACAAGCACATGGAGAATGGCAAATGGGTGTTTGGTGTTGAGCACCTTTGGCTTCTGGCACCCACAAGACATGGGGCTCACAACTGGGAAGGTCCTGGAGAGCTTACAGCGATGACGGCCCTAAGAAGCTTAGCCAAACTTACAAAAGATGCTCCTTGGATTGGACCTCAGGCTGATGTGGACCATGTGGTCTTTGCCGGGCATTCTATGGGTGGACATGGAGCATGGTAAATGGACAACTGAGAGTGTAACCAACTTGTGTCGAATTTTAGGCTATTTCCTTTTTATGCTCCAAACTACCTGAATTTTTGCATAGTATCTTCATTTTATTATTTCCCAAAGTTTTATTGCTGTGATTGTGCTTTGTATTGCACAATCAGAACTCTTGAAGATTTGTGGGTGTGTAGCTGCCTGCTGCTCCTGGCTCACTCAACTTGGTGCAAATCACAGAAAAAAGGACAATGTTCTTCTGATGAACTGAAGGTCCCGTGCAAAGATTCAGGCAATTTGGAGCAATAATAATAAAGCAGCCCAACATTTGACATACACTGTAAGATGGTTGTGTTCTCAGGCTTTCAACTTATTAACATATTTATTGTAATGGTAATATAATTGATTTTGTGTGATTGATGGATCTCCCAATAATAAGTAATAATAAGTCTTAATAAGTCTTTATTTCATAAGATAAACACACATATCCTATGTTACAAAAATTGAGGGTAAAAAGCAAGCTACATTACATGAACTAACACTATTATTCTAATGAAATAAAACAGCTAACTTGTATTTAAAAATAAGGCGGTTAATAAAAGAGCTCATGAAGCGCTTCGTGCTTATTTTAGGTTTCACGGCCGACTTTCTTCTAAGCTCATATTTGGTGTTCTTAACCTCCGGCAACATGTTATGCAGCGGGTGACCCTCTAAGCCCATAATGATAACCAACTTCCCACTTCCTTGGGTGAAGGCTTAGTGGTATCATGATTTACCTTTAACCCTTTAAACCCTAAGCCCTGATGAAAATAAAATTTCCCTTTACATGATCACTACTTGTTTGAATATTCAAGTGACAAGAATAAAGGAAGTGATCACTGAGGATAGGATGTCTTGATATTTAGGCAAATTCTCCTTACTAGTTTCATAAGAAATGTATGGAGATCAGTAATGAGAATATGCATTTTTATATCAGGGCTTAAAGGGTTAAAGATTCAATGGTTATCAGCACGTGACTTCACGGCATAATCAAGTAAACAGATCATGATAATTACGGAAATGATTGAACTCAAGATGAACTCTGTAGATATTTCAACCATTTCTCCTAACTAGAACTATTAGAAATGTAAGGAGACCAGTAAGGAGAATTTATCAGTTGACACTGGGACTTAAATGGTTAATGTGTCAGACTTTCAACTGGACTTTAAAATATGAATGCTTAGATGGTTGGTTGTTTGAGGCAGGTCTTGACATCATTTCGTGTTGCTTAACCTTAGACAAGTATCTTTTAGTTAATTCCACACTGACTCTCTCTACCCAGGTATATAAATGGGTACCAGTGAATCAATGCTGAGGGTAACGCTGTGATGGACTAGCATCCCATTTAGGAGGATAGTGGTAACACTGTCTCCTAGTTGCTGTATGCTACCAAAACCAGAGTTAAGCTTGCGACAGTGGTATGGGCCACTTATTGGGGTCAGTGTGCCACTACCAACCTACCTATGTGTACCAAACTACAGTTGTACCTACCTACCCATGTATACCTTTAGTTAGTACCTGCCTAAAATGATGGCTCTGTGCCTAAAAATTGAGAACTGGGTTCGTAGCCATGAAAAACTTTGAGTTCTATTCGCTGAATAATTGCTTATCTTGGTTTGCTATCAGGCAGCTTGGTACCCACTACCCTGACCACGCCCTGGCTCTGGTGTCCGCTGCCGGCTGGATCAAAAAGGAAGACTATGGTGACTCCAACCTGTTTTTCCGTCATGACATCAGTACCAGTCACACCTCCCCAGCTATTAAGGGCATTTTGGAGGCATGTACTGCCGAAAATGATGCAGACAAACATGTGTCAAATTTACATGTAAGTAATTAAGCTGCAACGTTTTATATTTGGAACATGTGGTGTGTGCATGCTAATCCTACCCACACCCACCCTAAGAGTAATTTTGTACTCTCCCCAGATTTCATGGGCCACATGTTTCAAGGTCATGACCAGTTGAACAAATCAATCCAACTCAGCCATCTCAGGGCAAAGTAGGGGTAAGAATGGTATTTAATTTAGGGGGAGGGAGAGGGTGGACTGAGAGGGGAGAAAGGAGGGGGTGCCTGTCAGGGTGTGTAACCTTTTGGTTCTTTTATTTTGCATGGTGGAATGTTAACTAAAGCGTTTTTGCAAATGTGAAGCTTGGATGATTTATAGCATGCATGAACTTAACAATAGTTCTTCAAGTTAGTGAAATAAATATTGCAATTAAAGCCTAGTTCTTTCCTTTTATTTTACTGTCCAGGGTATACCAGTTATGATACGGATTGGAGCAGCCGATAGAACAGTGCATCCTTACTACACCCGCCGCATGTTCCGACTCCTGCGGCAACAAAGGACCAATGTCACATACTCAGAATTAGCTGAAAAAGAGCACTGGTGGTGGGACACATTTAAGACTAACGATGGAGGTGTTGTGAATGACCCTGTAATTAGAAAATTTGCTGTTAGCCATGCACAGAATGCTGGAAAGGTTTCTACAGGTACAAGTAAGACCAATAATAATATAGTAATATTTTTGGAGGCATTTGAGTGGGATGGGGGTCAGTTAAAATGTGCAAATTATAATTAGTTAGACACTGACATTAAATCCCTTTATACAGCACAAAATTGTGACCAAGATTCTCCAAGTTCAATTTGTTTTCCAATTTAAAGACGTCTCTTGGCAAACTTTACCAGTGAAAAGAAAATGAGAGTTCAATGAAGGCATGTTGGTTCAGTGGTTTAGGGCACATTGGAATTTTAATCTGATGGTTTATGGTTCAAGGGTCGTTTCTAAAAAAAAGAAACTTTGCCTGACATTAATATTGTTTGTCTCTGGACAGCCATGCAGGTGTGTAACTTTGAACCAGCATTATAACCAATATTTTAAGCAAACCCACCCTGGTGAAAATCTTTGAAGGATCTTCAAGGATCCTTAAAGATCTCCATGAGGACCTTTGAGGATCCTACTGAGGATCCTGACAAAGATCTTTATAAAATCTTCAAGGATCTTCAAGGATCTTCAAAATTCTTGCCAAGATCTTCAAGGATCTTCAAAGTTCTTGCCAAGATCTTCAAGGATCTTTTATTTTCTTGCCAAGATCCTCAAGGATCTACAAAGATCTTTCAATTTCTTGCCAAGATCTTCAAGGATCTACAAAGATCTTCAAAATTCTTGCCAAGATCTACAAGGATATTCAAAGTTCTTGCAAAGATCTTCAAGGATCTTTAAAATTCTTGTCAAGATCTTTAAGGATTGTCAAAATTCCTCTCAAGATCTTCAAAGTTCTTGCCAAGATCTTCAAAGTTCTTGTCAAGATCTTCGATGTTCTTGCCAAAATCTTTAAGGATCTTCAAAATTCTTGTCAAGATCTTTGATGTTCTTGCCAAGATTTTTAAGGATCTTCAAAATTCTTGTCAAGATATTCAATGTTCTTGCCAAGATCTTCAAGGATCTCCAAAATTTTGGCCAAAATCTTTAAGGATCTTCAAAATTCTTCCCATTATCTTCACATTTCTCCACAATTCTTGCTAGGATCTTCAAGGATCTTCAAAAGGTCATCAAGTTCTTGCAAGATTAGAAAAGATCTTCAAAAATCTCCCAAAGATCTTTTTGGTTCTTTCAAGTTCCACAACAATCTTTGAGGACCATTAAGGATGTTGCAAGCTCTTACAAAATGAAGCTAGGAATTCCTAGGAATTCCAAGCTTCGCATGGTCTTAGATTACTGTGGAAGAAATTTCTAGGAAACTGAGAGAATTTGATAAAATTTGAGAAAAAATTGAGATCCTAGGAATTACTGAGAATAGCAAACATAAGGATGTAATGTACATCAAACAACAAACAAACTTAAAGTTGATTAAGTATTTATTGCAAAAATTGTAAGGATTCTTCACAAGTTTTCTTTTAGGCCACCAAATTCAACATTGTTTTGATTAAATGAAAATTTTATTATGAAACCTAAAACACTTTCTTGTGAATATATTTAGAGCATTACAGTCGAAATACTCAGCGCATTCCACTTATTATTTAGGAATGACTTTCATTAATCGGGGATGGATTGCATTATTGGAATCAAGATTCTACTTTCAAATTGAATATTGTAAGGTTCCAACGGTAGCCTTGTTCCAGATAAGGAATGCTGATTTGTTTGTTATTGACATCTGGCGAATGTTCACGTGCAAGTAGCAGACTGTTGGCGGCTTGACGTGTCTGACCTGATTTGTGTTCGCTCAACAAAATATTAATTGCAGGCACATTTCCACCTAAAAAAACAGTCTGTTGTTGTAAGACTGTAAAGAATAATTTCTTAAAAACAAGTGTGCTGTAAATGCATACAAATGTTCCTGAAAATTGAGAAAAATTCCCTGTAATGTCAAACTGACTGAGACCAATAGCCGCCAACGGTTTCGTACTTCGTGTGTGAACTTTTGGCTTTTGTTAGTAGCAATCCAATCAACATTCGTTACTTCGCATGAGTCTGCCGTTGGAACATTTCAATCTTCAATTTAAAAATAGAATTTTGATTCCAAAAGTGCAATCCGTTCCCGATTAATGAAAATCATTCCTAAATAATGAGCAGAATGCGCTGAGTATTTTGACTGTAATTTACCACAATTTCAGCACTCTGGAAACTAGCTTGGAGACTATATCAAGTACTGACACAGTGCAGTTGTGATTAAAATAACATCTCTATAAAGTTCACAAGAGTTTTTATAAAATTATGACATATTAAATACCATATTTTTCAGACCTATGTACATGACCTATGTATTGTCCTCTGAATTTCACATCACTAAATACATTAAAGTTAACTCAACATTGGTAAAAATTACAATAATATTATTCTGAATTGCTACACCTAGAACTACTTTTACATAAAGCTTCATCAGTATACACAGTGTGAATCAGACAACATTGTCTTGATTGTCTTTTTTCTCAAAATATTTTGCTGTGTTCATTTACAGTGGATTTATAGCGATAACTTACAATACATTTACAATTGCATTGTGTCCTGGTAGTTTGAGTAGGTATGATTCACAGAAAGGGAAATCAGTAAACTGGACTCCTATGTTCATTAAAAGTGACTTAGCTTTAATACTGAGCACAGAGCAGGCTACTCCTGACTTGACACTGCAGTGCTCAGCAGCTGATCATGAATTGAATGTATTCCTAGTAGAGCAAAACAGAACAAATTGGTCATTGTGTGGTTAAAATCATTTCTGAATTATTTTGTATTCAGTTAACAGTTCCGTTCTTTCAATTCTCTTGAAGATGATCTCTATTATTGCTTTCAAATCAAGACATTGTAAACTCAAGGCAGATCAGTTACCTTGTGCTAGTGCATGTCCTTTTAACTACAGTGATAGAAACACTCTACAGTGGAAAAGCACTGGAGAACATTGTATTGGATGTTTCATTTTAACTTTTCTATAAACTGCACAATTATGCCATAACTGCTTCTTTAGTTAAATAAACTCGCAATTCAGCGTGCCTCAAGTGTAACTAGTTACATGTAAATATATAAGCCTATAGCTTATAATTATATAGGTTCGAATGGAAGCAGATATAAGAAGACAGGAAAGAACATGATCTTCTTAGAATCGTTAATTTTGAAGCCAATCTTTCATTACAAATCATTTTCTTTTGAACTAACCTCCTTCTTAAGAGTAGATATCCAGTTTTTGCTGCCTTGAGGCATCATTTAAGCTTGAAATAATAGGAAATCCAAGAAAACATATGTTGCCCATTTAAAACGAACTTCAACTGTTTTCTCTGAGCCCGCAATGATGAGGCTGCTGACCAAAAGCGGCTCATTCATTACCAGTCTCTCCGAGATTCCAAAATGGCGGCTGCTCCTGGCTCCGTTTTTCTTGCTCAGTTTAAGGATTGCATTCTGCTAAGAAGTCACTGCTGAATCGTTTTTGGGGACCTACGAAGACTTAGAACAAATTTACCCCTACAGAAGTTCAAAAACTAAGGATTTTCATCATTAAATTGCTGAAACTGACTGCATGAATATTAAGACAAAATAATTAAGCTTAAGCAACTACTGCTGAACAGTTCAAATATGATCATGTAAATTAACAAGGTAAAGTAAACCTGATTATTTTTCGACAAATAAATGTTTCTGATTTATGGTTTATTCTTACACAGACTAAGAAATTAAGACTTATGCTTATCTGAAAGTCTGAAAATTGTGTTGGATATATGTACTTTGTAGTGATAGCAGTTTTGTTTTTTGATCACACAGCAGATCAGACATTAGAATAATACTCACCACCTTGCAAGATCCTCATTAGTCCTTTCAAAGAGGATATTGAAGGAACCCAGCAAAGATCTTAGGAAAATCCTTGCAATGATGTTTGTAGGGATCCTCATCAAATCTTTGAAGATTCTGTCAACTGTGTCAAATTTTTCAAGGATCTTGTGAAGGAACCTTGTATGATCCCCAGATCAAAGCAAAAACTTTAACAGAATACTTTCAAGATCTTTGAAATCCTTGAGGATCTTGCAGGATCCTTGCTAAGATCTTGCAAAGACATCAATAATTATTGGCATCGAATTACAGATTCCTTGCAAGATCCTGATCAAATCCTTACGGATCCTTTCTAAGATCTTTATGCATCTTGTTAGGTCTTCGAAAGAACTTCATTACATCCTTGAGGATCTTGAAGAAACCTTGCACAAATCTTGTAAAGATCTTGACAAGGATCCTTGGGAGATCCTGACCAAATCCTTAAGGATCCTAGCAAAGATCTTAACAAGATCCTTAAATGGATCTTTTTAAGATCTTTGAAAGATCCTCATTAAAGCCTTGAGGATCTCCAAGGATCCTTGCACAGATCTTGCAAAGATCTTGACAAGGATCCTTGTAAGATCCTGACCAAATCCTTGAGGATCCTGGCTAACATCTTTACAAGATCCTTGAAAGGATCCTTTTAAGATCTTTGAAAGATCCTTGTTTAGTCCTTGAGGATCTTGAAGGATCCTTGCAAAGATCTTGTGAAGATCTTGACAAGGATCCTAAAAAGATCCTGACCAAATCCTTGAGGATCCTGGCTAAGATCTTTAAAAGATCCTTGAAAGGATTCTTTTAAGATCTTTGAAAGATCCTTGTTTAGTCCTTGAGGATCTTGAAGGATCCTTGCAAAGATCTTTGCTAGGATCTTTATTAGGATCTTTGTAGGATCCTTGGAAGATCTTGGTCAAATCCTTGAGGATCTTAACAAATGATTTTGCATATAAAGATCTTTGAAGATCTTTCAAAGATCCTTTAAGGATCTTTTGAAGATCCTTGTCTTTAAGGATCTTTGGCAGGTCTTTGGCAATCCTTAAAGATCCTTGAAGATCCTGTGAGGTTTTTCACCAGGGCTGAATGAAATGCTGGAGGCTACACCAGGACATAATGGATCAGCAGCATCTCATCCAGTCAGCAAAAGAAAATGGGTTCTGCTTGAGTACTGTTGTTGGCCTTTAGACTTCATATTGCTTATGAGGAACATACAAGTTGAGATCTACGCATAATGGCCACTGCAATATTTAAGGAACAAGTAATATATTGAGTGGTTCCAGAAAATATCCATAACCCCACCACAGAGGGGCATTGGGAATTCCAAGGGGGAGAGGAGTTTTAAAGGCCAAAATTTTCAAAGAAAAGGATGCGCTTAAACTGGAATTTCTGGAGGGGTGGGGGGTTCAAACCAAAAAACTCTCCATGAGGGGAGTATTGATATTTTCTGTAACAACACATTGGATCTTTTAGATCTTATCAGAGCTCTTAAATTATTGAATTACAGCATGTAAATCAGAAACAGATGGGGAATGCAGTGAAACTGATGCATCAGAGAAATACAAGTCTGTAAAAGAAACCACTGATCGAAACATTGCAGGGGATGGGAAGTTCCGACTTACTGTGTACAATCCTGTGGCAAACACAGGTAAGTAAAAAATTAATGTTGAATATAGTTTTCCATTTGATGGGAGCTGGGGTGGGATGTACATGTAGGAGAATAGGGGGTACAAAGTGTGAAACAAGGGATGGGATGACTGGAGGATATACCATTTAGGGTCCCAAAGGGGGTTAGGGCTCCAGGGCTCCAGGGCTCTAAGGGAAATGGTCAAAACTATTGTACTCAAACAGGACCCACCACTCCACAAAAAGACAGGTGGTCTCTTCATGTACCCCCCTTCCCCCACCTTAAAAGATGGTGTCTTGTTTGTATAGCTCCCACTCTATCAGGAGTAGAAATTAAGAAACGATTAAAACCTTGCTGTGCCAGTTGTTTACCAATGCAGGCTTCATGCACACCAAATATGAAAGACTCAACTCAAATTTTCAGGCCAATGAATGTTGTGCATTTGGCTAATCAGACAGATGGTATCTTGCATAGTCCCCCTATCCCTACACAAGGTGGGTCCTCAACGAGTAAACTTGTTCTGACCACTTCCCTAAGACGGAAAATTCGGGGTTCTAGGGCTCCATCGCTCCACTCCAGGGTTCCATTTGGCCAGAATCATCATTTTTTTTCTGTCCAGGCTCCAGTTCCTATGGGACCTGATCATTGGGGAAAGAAAATGTGGGATAAGGGATGAGTTCTGGGAAAATAGAGGACAGGAAATGGGAAACAAGGGGTGGGTCTCAAGGGAATAGAGGGCAGTCAGTGAGAGATAAAAGGTGGATGCAGGCAAATAGCGAACAAAAAAATGGGAGACATGGGATGGGATTTAGGAGAATAGTGGCTTTTGTGCGATAGTTGTTAGTGGGATGGATAGGAATTAAAGTGACACATAGGGTCTCTGAGAGACTTCCACTCCTGCTGGTCCTCAGTCCTTCTTTGAGCTGTTTCGAGGGTATAATGTTGCATTCTTTTAGTTTTTTCCCCAACAGTGATGCAGTATTGTGTAATATTTTGCAATAACCAGTGCTTTCAATAAGCACCGACGGCCGACGAAAAGCGTCGGCTATTTTGCTCAGAAAAGTTGGCTACTTTTTCCCCTAAATTAAAGTAATTAAAGGAAGATTGTTTCAAACCACTAGTTGATACAGTCGGTTACTCTATTGAAACGAGCTGCCTACTTCAAATTATATTGAAACCCCTGAATAACAAATGTGTATAGGAGCCAGCAGCCACCAGAGAAAAGGTGAAAAGTGGGAGTAGAGGGTATGGTTTGGTTACATACATTAACCCTTTAAACCCTAAGAGTGACAAAAATGAACTCTTTCTTCACATGTATTAATACTTGTTCAAACATTCAAGTGATGAGAATAAAGGAAGTGATCACCAAGAATAAGATGTCTTGAAGTTTACACAAATTCTCCTTACTAATTCCATAAGAAATGTATGGAGAACAGTAAGGAGAATATGTATGCATTTTTATATCAGGGTTTTTCAGGGTTGAAACAATATTCCAAGATAATTGGAGGTCTGGACCTGAGGTGTGTTTGCCTGCTTTCATGGTGCAATTGGCTGAATGCTGATGAATGAGTATTAGAAACACAAAGGGAGTGTTAGAAAGTCCCTGCCCTACAGAGAACAGTTGCATGCATAAAACCTCTACTTACCTTGCACCTGTGTTATGCGACTGGGGTGAGTTGCATAAAACCTAATGCGGGATGTAACTACTAACATCAAACGATAAAATAGTGACTGACTGGAGTGAACATCTGACATTAGAAGTTACGCGGGATGTTAAGTTAACTCACCCCTGGGCCCTGGGTACATTGCAGTAGTTTAAGGCACTGTTTTAATTTCCCTTGGTAAACCATTTCAGCCATTGAGGGAGTGACCTACAATATGCAAGGGTAAAATAAGATGACCACTAAAACTGGTTCTGTTTGTACTGGTTATTAAACCTTGGGCATTTTATGACTAGAAGTTACAGCACACTGTAGAAAATCATTGGTCAGTGAACCATTATTTATTTTTTCCAGGTTTGAGAGGTGTACGTATAATGCAACAGATTGTCCCCTTTCGCCAAAGTACAGTTGATATCCACTTTAAATCAAATGAGATTGATATGACAACTCAAAATGTGGCAAGGCTATGTCTTAAAGAACCTGCTGTTTCTCCTGTTATTTGGAATCAGCGAGGAGTTCAAATTGATGGTACTGAAGTCATGATATTGAAATATCAAGGTCAGCTCAAAAATCTGTTACCAATCCAGGAACTTTTCCCTTGAGTAAAGTTGAAAAGTCATATTTGTAAATTAAATTTAAAGAATATTATAACAAATAAATATATTAAATGATTTTAATCATTAAAATAAATATAGCTCTTCAGTAAATAGAAATTACACTGCAGGAACCCCCCCCCCCCCCCCGCCCCCCCCCAAAAAACAACAATTTCTTTGAACTTTTAATTAACTATGGAGAAAATAGAAGAGAAATTATATGAAAAAAATGTGACCAAGTTGAGGCTATTGCTCTGATGTTTGTTCACATTTCCTGGGGTTTTTGAGTTCTTACTCAGTAGGTATAGGTTACCAAAGATAGATAAAAGTCAAATAAAAGTATATCTGTCTCGTTTTTGGACACTCGAATGTGCGTAGAGATTCTCGTAGAGCGCTACGCTTCTACAGCCGTCTATTATATATTTATGTCAAAAATGCAATAAAAGCATTCAAATTTTTTTTGTCAAACAGTAAATAGTTCTTTTTTGAACAACTGACTTGCTCATCAAAGTCATACTTGCAGACATTAAAAATTGCCATATACTACACCAAATTTTAAGTTCTTTATTTAAAGCACCAGACTGGAGTACTGGGTATATATCATCAACCCATTAGAGAGCTTTCTGTTACTCCTGTTATCTATCTCAATCATGAATCACTGAATGGATAATGAGCCTGCAGGGCTGAAACTCCCCGACTCCCTGTATTTTAAACAACAACAATATTAAAAACAAAAACAAGATCAAGTGTAGTAAACAGTGCCACAAGAATGTACTCAAACTCATTTGAATGGTCACACTTTCTTCCATGTATGTGTGTTGGTTGGGACCACCTCGCAATATTTTTTAGGTGTAGTTTCAGAGTGATTTGTCAGCTTTACTTTTTGTTTGTAGTTTCAGAGTGATTTGTCAGCTTTACTTTTTGTTTTCAACACGTAGGTAACAAGGACTGTTCTGTTTCCCTCTGCAAGTCTGGTTCTAAATGGGAGCCCTGTCAGGATACGGTGTTTGAGTCCGAGATCTCTAGAGGCCCTGCCAATATGGGTCCTGCTAGACGGGTTGCTGAGGGACCTTTTCTGATTGTCACAGGTGAGTGGGAATTGAAATTTTAAAAAGTTGTCATGACTGTGTGTATAAGCTGTTGTGAACAATAATTGAAGGGCTTGGCATGGAATAACACTATGCTAAGTGACTTTTGGGATGTTTTTTTTATTTTGTTCAAAAATTGCTGATTTCTCGCATACAGGCTTAGTTTTATGTAGTAAACATTGCCCCGTATTTTTTTTTTGCTGTTTTGTGCTTTTAGTTTTCGAGAAAACATGGCCAAAAAACATGTTCAGCGTCTTCTGTTGTCTTTTGTTTAAAACAGAAAACAAAAGAAAAGGATTAAGTTCTTTGTTTTGTGAAAATCAATGAAGCAGCACAAACCAAAGTCGATATGAATAACAAAGGAATCTAATCTTTTAAAGTCATAATTTGTGATTTGCTTGTGAAACTCCATAGCGCAGTGCACAGTTCACAACAGCTTATAATGCACACAGTGTTATTGCATGTTATTGCATGTTTATCTGGTGTCTTGCATCTACATGTACTTCTCAATATACATCTGGTAGTATACTGAACATACAATGATATTGATTATTTTATTGTTTGCAATATACTCAAAAAACACCATTTATACATTCAAAACTGATACAGGCCAAATATTCATGATACAGCTTATTTTAATAAACAGCTATTAATATAAGAATCAGCATCCATAATAGATATGTAGTTTACTGATATGCCATATAATACCTAACTTGCCATGATTCTCCCTGAAGCTTTAGTGACAGGGAGGTGTGAATGCTTTTTGGGGTTTGGAATTAGCAATGTGGATTTCTTTTGGGTTACAGATTTTGGTAGGGTTTTTCTGGGGTTGATAAAAAGCATGCGCACCTCAGGGTTCTTAATTTTTTCTCACACAATTATTGAATTAGTTGAAATCATTTATTGTAAACTAAAGAAAGAAAGACAGAAGCATAAACTCGCGGCTTTTTCATGCAGACTAAACACAAATAAAGAGCCTGTTTTGGTAATGTTCTGGTCCCAGTTGTTCAAAGAGTGGATAATTTTATCCACTGGATATAAGCCATAATACAGCAGATAAAACATGTGGGAAAATCTCTACATTGCCAAATGATTTATGAAAAGGGCAAGAGCATATAATGTATCTTTAATCAACTGTGTGGCTTTGCAAGAATCTGACCAAATGGTAAGTTGAAGTCAAATTATTTACACCACTGGACAGCAACTTATCCACTGGGTAAAGTAATATCCACTTGTTGAACAACTGGGGCCTGGGCTGTTGGACTTTTTTGTGTTCAGTTTAGCCTAATAGGGCTTTTTTGGTTAAAAAAATTGGGCTCATATAATTACACTTCCCTGTCACTTATATACTGGAGTATACCCTCCTAGGCAAGGGTTGAGGGCATGATTGACTTCCAACAGGGCTCCTGTATTTTTAGCCCCCTTACTTTCTATGACAGCTTTATACAGATTCATTATATATTAATAATATTATTGAAAGCTTCCTATTTACACAAAAAATGTATTAATTTAGACTTCCACCTTAAGGATGATTATACAAACATAATGTTAAGTAGTATAGTCATCTTGACAGTGCCTTAATGACTATTAAAACGTGACACCATAGTATATAATTATTGTTAATTCAAGTACCTTTACAAGTATATCTCTTAGAAAAGAAACAAGTTTTGATTTGGACACGATGAAAAGGAAGGCCTATGAAGTTGTTGCCGAACACCTTATCAAGATGCCTTAACCAAGACACTTCTCTTTACTCATCCTTTTCCAAACTTTAACAGTCTGCTACAATGTACTAAATGATTTCATAAAAAAAAAATACAAAAGCTATATGTACAATTAGCAATTTAGGGAGGTGGTATTTGAAACTTCCCTCTGGACATTTGTGAATCAGTTGCAGCAAGCTCACTTAAGGTGTAACTCAGATACCATAAAATAATATTATTACGCCAATGACACTTGTTTTCATGCTCAGTTAATAAGATATGGGGAAAATAATTTTTGATCCAGCAGGCTAGGTGATCAGAAAAAAACCTTGGCAGTAAGAAAAACCTGAACTGTGGTGACTTTGTAAGGGTTGGTGCACTGGCAAGTTTGTTCTCACCCTGTCTGCTGGGAGGGGTAAACAGAGCAAGAAAGTATTGATTTTGTTGTATTTATTCTATCCTTTCCATGTATAAACCTTTGTGAGAATGTCACCCTGGGTGCTGATAAGGCATATTAATTTTACTGTATCTTTATATTTTTTCATCACATCTCATTTTAATTATTATAAATCACCTTATTGTTGTGTTCTGTTAAAAAACGCTTGACAGAGATGTTAAAATGCTTTTGGGCTATCGAGTACAAATGTTTCAACTGACAACTTGGTTACTCCCCCTCATGGAATCCGTAGATTTCCTTTCAAATAATGATTTGAGAAACTTGAGAATCAATGATCCCGTTATGTACATACTGTAAAGTATTTCCTTGCTGATCATTGCATTGTTTACACCCTGAGTACAGCAGCCTGCTTCCTCAAAAAAGTCACAGAGAGGGTCTGTGGTTTTCAGTTGAGAATTGTTTTCAAAAGTCACTTGATTTTTCCCAGGGTGTGTGGAAACTTATTTACCTTCGTGCACAGACAATAGCACCAGCTATGTGCAGGCTATAGATTGTACAATGCAGCTGAACATGGTTTAGAATAGGGTAAGCTAGGTCTCAGAGTCCAGTGACACGCCCCGACCCAAAACTTTACAGAGTACCCACCTGGGCTGGATCAATGCCAGGGTGATTCTACATGTATGTGTTTAAACATAAAATTCACCACAACTACAATAAAAGGTCCAAAAAAAGTCAAGACCAGTGTCCATAGAAAACTCACTTTTCTACCGAGCACTCGAACACCGGACGTACATGAACGCTGGAAGAACTTTTGGAAATCCCTCTTGTCTTCTCTTGTGTCAAATATCTTCTCACTGGAGTTTTGTTCTCCATAGTCGCTGTCTTCCACCATCTCTACCACACTTTCCAAAGAGCTCTTGAGAGTTGACATCTGATACAGTGGGAAGGCATACAGTACCACGTTTTCTGTGCTGTCTAGTAGAGCAGTAACCACGATCTCTTGGGTCTTCAGTTTGAACTCATCAACAACACTCTTTGTTACCCCTGGATAATTTCCCATTCCCTCAGTGGTATGATTCGCAGCAGGAAGTACAACCATCATGTAGGGTATCGAACGTTTTCCAATTAACCTGTGGCCAAGAGTTTAGTACATGTTATTAAAAAGCAGGTGCAGCACTAAACATTCTCATGGTCAACCTGAGGTTAAGGGATGTACCGGTACACTGTCATTATTTTCTCCTTAATTATTTTTATTATTTTTTTAAATGTAGTTTTTGGTTTTTGATACTACATATGATTGTAAAGTGCCATTGAGCTACCCCGAAATGGTATTAATATGAAATATGTTATTAAAAATTATTATTATTATTATTATTATCATTAGTCCCTGTAAACAGGGTAGTTTTCATTCCCTAGAAGATAATTATGATCCATTCACAGATTCTGGGGGGAGGGGTGGGTTTGAGTGTGTGAGGGTTTATTGTTAATAATTTCTTGGAAATAGCCAGTTCCATGCACAATTGAAGGTATATAATTTTTACATGTCATTGAGCATTTTTGCCTTAACAGGGTGTAAGCGAGACAAAATGATACAGAACGAACGAATAAACAGACAGGCAAACTCAAAAAAGTACCCCCCCCCCCCCCGAAAAAAAAAAAAAAAACTTATAGCCAAGTCTGAGTCCTAATTGTTTTTAGCGAACTGGACATGAGATTCGTATGTCCCCAGCCCTTCAGTTAATGAAACACTCCTCTTATCTGCATTCCTAAGATTAATTACACTAAAAAAAACCCTACCTGTGTGGAATGGCCGTTATGTTTTGTGTACCAAAATCCAGAGTCTGCAAGCTCGTAGCAGTGGCACTGGCTGGTATGAAGTAAACAGTGTGGTTCCTTGTGATCACTGTTTCAGCTTTTTCGACAATGGAGAAAATCTCCAGTGATGAAGCCAACAGTAACATTGCTATGTAGAGTACCAGGAAAAAGTGAAAAGCTTTTTCCGTGTCTTTAATCAGGTTTCTAATCTGCTTTGCTTTTCTTCTGGCTTGATCCTCTTTTGGATACAGGGGAGTTTCCAACTCTTCCTTGAATTTTTCCACCTCACAGCACAGGAATACCAACATGTAGAGAAACGCGAAAAAAATGGGAAGAGAAAAAAAGCGACTCGCTGTATAAAAGACAACATCCAGAGCCACTTGTGCGGGTGGAAAAGTATAATTTTTCTTCGCATAAACCTTTCCATCTCGGTAGCTAGGAACAGAGATGAAATCGGGTATCATCATTTGTGTGGCATGCAGGCTGATTGGGATGACAAACAGGAAGGCTACAGATCCAGCCAGGAAGAGGACAATAGAACTGGACGAAGCTCTTCTCTTCAACTACAAGATGACAATAATGACCCACTTGTTAGCTTCTTAAAACAGCTATTTTAACTGGCATACCATAAACTCCCGGTTAAAAGCCCTGGGCATATACAACTTCTAAAGGGTTTGTTTGGTTGCCAGGCACAAGATGCTGTGGTTTTGGACGGTTATTTTTTATAGATTTAGTGTAACTTTATATTAAAAAGTTGTCTTTTAGTAGATGTGGTATGCCTATGTCTTGGAGGAGGAGGAGGGAGGGGGGGGGGGGGTAACTAGAATCATGTTTTGTTTCCAACTGGTGGGCAAAACAGGAAGTCCACTTAGAAACTTCTAACCGTGATTTTTCAATATACATGAAACATGCTTTACTTGTACGAACAGTTAGCGTTCATTAGCGTCCTTGCCTTGCATAAATTTTGAACAACAAAACAACACTTAACCCTCAAGTGTACACAAACCAAATTTCATTGAGGGTCCAATGTTTTTTTTTAGCAACTGCTAGTTCATTAGTCTGCCGAGTAGCTAAAAAAGTGCAATGTTTTAATTGTCTTCCCCTCGCGTTGTTACAGCGAATTTTGTTTTTTCCTTGTCTAGAAAATACATACTCGTTCTCCTAACCCCCCCCCCCCCAAAAAAAAACGCTTACTAGAAGCTTTAAGGGGTAATACTACTTAAAAAATACAAATAATAAACGCGTTACGTTAATGAACCTTTGAATATAAACTGTTGATACTCTCATGGACAGCTTAAAATGTGGTTAAAATGGCTGCTATCTATCTTAACGTGGGCATAAAACGAAAATTAAGTAAGCCCAAAGCGGCCTAAATAAGGTATGAAGGGTATGGACAATGAAGTATTTTGAACTAAAATATTTTTAGGGTTTTGGAATGCAGTCGCCTCACCCCACCACAACGTACGAGAATACGCCAAGTAGCGGATCCAGAACTTTTCAGTGGAGACCCTAAATAAAATAGAGAAATTTCGGCCCTCAGACCTTATTTTCTTTGAATTCAAAGGGTGGGGGTAAAGGGTGGAGGGGGGGGGGGGAGATGGGGCCCTCCTTTAGATCCCCCACTGACCCCATTCCCCCCTCCAATGCCTCCAGAGAAGTCATACCTCTTGTTTGGTAATGCTCAACTGCCTCAGAAGATTTTCAAGATTGCCAAAGGAGAAAAATATGACTCCTGTGTGCTGGTTTACTATCCAACACAACCCATGGACCATGTTCTTGATGTCCGTAAGGGGGCATAGCCAGTCGACTTCTTGAAGAGTTCGGAGCTTTAGAAAACCCATCGAGTACAGGAAGAAGGACCACATTACTATCACCACCAGCGCTTGCCAGACGGCGTACGCGATTCGACAGACTTTTCTTGGTAGATTCCATGCCTCGATAATGTTTTCCACTGGAGCAAACCACTGCCCGGCGATGAAGAAATACCAGCGAACATAGAGATTTAGCAGCGCTGTATTGTCGTTCGGATGGTCGGCGGGCGGCTCATTGGCCGGATCATTTTCTTCTCGTAGTCGCTGTGGTCTATTTCGTCTTGCAGTTACCCATGAAATTATATTGGGAATATGAAAATTCTGTGCCATTTTGAACCTTGTTTCTCTGGAAGAAAACAATTCTGTTTCAGTTTTGATAAGTTCGTTCTTTTGTTTTCGAGGGGTAGTCCCCTACAAGATGTTTTCTGGAGCTTATTGGTGGATTCGTTATGGCTCATATTTCTAAGAAATAAGACAACAAAGAACTTGTTGATAAGAGTTGATAAGGAAATTAATTTTGTTTTCGATCAAAACACGTTGTTGGGAAGTTCTGTTTCTATGGCATACATTTGTGTCCAACGGGTTATTTCATATTTCCGAGTTTTGTTTTCACTGTTTTCTGTTAATTGTCCATTTTAAATCTCTTACTCTTTCACTTCCGGGTGCAATCCCGAGTGACGTAATGGGGTGCTATTAAATTTTGAGTCTGTAGTGTGACCATTCAAATAGCTACTGAGCTTTACTTTCCCGTGATGCTCTTTATTATGCTGCATAAGGTGCTTTTACCTTCTGTTTTGAGGCTGTGGATAAAATCCTAAAGTGTGACCATTCAAATGAAAGCTACTGAGCAGTACTTTCCTGTGGTACTGTTCATTATGCTGTACAAGGTGGTTCTAACTGTTGAGTTTCCGGATGGAATATCCTAAAGCGTGGCCATCAGTCAGGTGAACGTAGTGTAAACTATTTGCAGTGTGAAATTTGAGACAATAATTGGATTTGAAGTCATGCGATTGTCACAAGACCGTCTGCCATAAATTCCTTAAATTGTTGTGTGTTTTTGGGGGGGAGGGGGGGGGGGGGTGGGCGCAGAGCGCGGTTTTGTGATTCGTTTTTATGCTGCACTTTAGTGAACAGGGAACACCGTGAAACCAAAAATACAAGGATGTGAATTAAACAGTGGAAAATACTTTGGCCCCTGTAAGAAAAGAGAACAATAAACAGGAAGTGTCTAAATAACTTTCACTTTGAGTGAATTTTTACCATTTTGCCCTCTTAGGTGTCCTTCGAAAAAATTCTTGGAAACCGAATTAACCCAGTTTCACATGTGAATCCCGGTATGAACGAACGAACGTACGATTGGAGAAGGAAGGAACGAACGAAGGAACGAACGAAGGAAAGAAGGAACGAACGAACGAACGACCGAACGAAAGAACAACGGACAACGGTGGAACGGGCAGATGGCATGACTGACTGAAGTCCTGACGGCGAAGGAATGAAACTGCCTTTAGTTAATTGATTGCAGCTGATTGTCACTCTAAAATAGCTGATAGGGATGACGATGACATAAATTAACGAAATCTAGATAATAATCTATCAACATGATATCATGGATAGACAATTGTTAGTTTGGGAGCATTAGTTTCACCCCGTGTAAGGGAATCCGGAATCCGGAATCCAACAATTTTTTTGCCTTTGGAATCCGGAATACTGGGCTTTGGAATCCGGAATCCAGTCCTTGGAAACCGGAATCCAACCCATGGAATACGGAATCCAACCTTATCCATAACTATGGAATCTCGGTCTGGAATGTACTACACTGTTAGTAGTAATTACTTAACAAAGTTGGACCATGATGCCGTTGGAGTAGGATCGTTCCGCGGGAGCTCCGACAAAACCCACTAAAATCGAAGACTCTATGGCTTATGACTTCGAAAAGAAAACACAGATATTCGACTAACTCCAGTGGTAAAGAAAGTGAATCATCCTCACCCATTGACAAACGGTACAGAGCAACAGAAATTGTGTGGAAAGTTTCTCCAGACGACGACGAGGTATTCACACACCATTCCAACATGTCGGCGGACCTTGCTGAGAGTCTAAAACTTATATCTCACAAGTTAGAGAAGCTGGATAACTTAGAGATTTTAATCAACAAAACTTTAAGTAAACTCGAAGCGGTAGAAACTCAAGTTAATCAGCTAACACTCAGGGTAGAAAGTTTGGAATCTAAGAGCCGCGTCTCCGAGAAAGCAATCGGCGAATTGAACGCAAGTGTGCAGTTTATGTCAGACACCTTCGAAAACCTGAAATCAACTCAAGCAGCGGACAAAGATAACTCGAAGGCTGAAATAGCACGCCTAAATAAAGAAATGGCATATTTGGAAGCGTACTCCCGACGTGAAAATCTACTGTTTGAAGGTATAAACGAAGCTTCGGCAGAAGAGGGAAATTACGAAGATACAGCAGCGGTGTTGCAAGAGTTTATGGCTAATGTCTTAGGCATGTACTAAAACCAGGAACACCGGAACACCGGAACACCGGAACACCGGAACACCGGAACACCGGAACACCCCGGAACACCCCGGAACACTCCGGAACACCCCGGAACACCACGGAACACCCCGGAACACTCCGGAACATTCCGGAACACCGCGGAACACCCCGGAACACCGCGGAACACTCCGGAACATTCCGGAACACCGCGGAACACCCCGGAACACCGCGGAACACTCCGGAACATTCCGGAACATTCCGGAACACCGCGGAACACCCCGGAACACCGCGGAACACCTCGGAACACCACTGAAAACCGTACCTAAAGACTTAAACAGCCGTAATTTTGGCTTTCATATTGTTGTGTTTTTAAGGTTAGGGCTTATTTTCGAACAAGCAATACAGATTCCAGCGGTAATTATAACAATGCCCGTCGTACATTTCGGCAAATAAAACATGGCGGCTGTCTTGCAGTGATAGCATATGCATTGAAAGTATTAAGGTAAGGAAGAGTCACATTTTTACGGGGCTACTTTGTTGTTGTGTCAGTTTATAAAATAGTACAGCCTGTACGTATCGTTTGGTTACAGGTTTGCCTTTCATGATTGCATAGAGGGTTTTCTGTTACCGATAGTTTTCGTGCTTATCGGGTCGATCAGGGTGAAGCGAAATAATCCAAACTGATTACTGACTTTTAATTTGAAGCATCTCCTTATCGGTTGTTCACTTTTCTGTGCCCTGAAATTTTTTTAATCGTTATCATGGTACTATTATTGCGTTAGAAAGCTGAAATAGTTATTTTCAAGTATTCAGTGTTCATTATTCCACTTCAAGATGCTATAAATGTATTGCGAACACGAAAGGAACATTTTATTGACAATACAATAGCTGGAGACTTCAGAATATGACTAAAACACTTTAATGCAAAGAAATAACGGATCACATGCTATAGTGGAACCTTTCCTCGGTTACACGCGTAACTTCAGATCATAGTAATAGTTCAGAACGAAAACAAACGGTTGCTGTTAACAAACTTATTAAAATTATATTCCGTAACAGGCATGGATTGTCACTTAATCGTTCACTGTAAGCCTTACGGATGTCAGTTAGTGGAAAATCGTCCGGAATTACAGTTAACAAACTTCATTTCCAGTGCTATGAATTTGAACTTCAGGCACAAGTACATAACTGAAAACAACAAAAACACCCACAGTCTGAATGAAATCATCAGTGTACATCATGGAAAACTGATCTCAGAGTGACAACTGAATGACACTACTTAATATCATAACTCGAACACTTAAAAAACCAAACGTTTAATTCTCATGTTCCGTGACAGGCATGGTGTGCCATTCTCAAGGGTATTCCGAATTCTACTGTACTGTAAGCCTTGTGGATGTCAATTAGTGGAAAATCTTTCGGCATTACAGTTACGAAACTTAATTTCCAGTTCTATGAATATGAACTTCAGGCACAAGTATCATCTCCAGAAATCGCGGACATTAGAGCCCGCGCCTTTTCGGGCGTCCTACATAGACAGCTCTTTTAAATGATGCATACCGCTGATCGAAGCGGTATAGTTTGGGCTCATATTTCATGATGGTGCACGATGCAATAAGTCCCATATAAAAACCATATAAAAACCACTGACCAACCTAAGTCGCTTAATATTCGAATGTACTGAAATTTAGCTTTCGAAGGATGGCTTTTGTAGGGTATTTGAAGCCGGTTCGGCCGAAATATCGCAGTTCCAAGAAAGTGGATTTTTGGACTTTAGCGAGGACTTTCAAATGTATGGCCGAATGCAATTTTTTCGTGGTTTTCAAGTGCAAAAAGTAAACATCAAAATCAATCTGTTGGAGCTGAAAATCGTAAGGTTAGTTTGTTCCATGTATAGTTTTAGTGAATCCACTTGCACATTTTTTCGATCCCATTATGTTTACCCGTAATCGCTGTTTATAAACTATGAGTTTTCGGTTTTTCGATGAAATCCCCCTCCACGCCTTATATTTTTTGGCCGCTAAACTGCTCACAGAAAACCGTAAAAAGTAAACATAAAATTCGAAGTATCCACCTTATTTTTTGTACTATATCTTTCTTGATAGACCAGTTTACCATGAACCGGTTGCACATTTATACTTAAACAAATTGATCGAGAGATATTTCTCGAAATTTTTTAATCTCCATACATTTCTTTGTTGTTGTTGCGTTCCCTTCGATGGTCAATTTACCGCAGGATTTGTTGACCGTGGGCTCAAATGTCTGCGATTTCTGGATATGACAAATATGGGCAACACGAACACCTACACTCTGAAAGAAATCATCAGTGTACATCATGGAAAACGGATAGCAAAAGAACAACTGAACGACACTACTTTAAATTTTATAGTTTTGAACACTTGAAAAGAACGTTCAATTCTATGTTCCGTGTCAGGCATGGTGTGCCATTTAATCGTCCAAGGAAATTTGAAATTCTTCCTTTATGTAAGCTTTATGGGTGTCAGTTAATGGTAGATCTTCCGGGATTACAAGAGAGGTGCAGATAAATGAGGGCTCCACAGCTTTGATGCACTTCACACGCAGATGGTAATGAGAATCAGATTCCCGGGAAGGAGTACGCAGCTGGCCACTGGCACGATCAGTGTAAGGTCGCCGTTCTTGTCTCGCCACACAATAATCATATGGAGGTGGTTGAAGCTCACCATTGGTTGACTTCAGTGACTGTCTGCAACCTTGACAAACTTTAATTCGTGTGTTCATTTGTTTCATGAAGAAGGGATTTGTATTCGGCACCTCACCTGCAGTGTATGTTCGCTTCACACGCTCTGCAATTGGCAGCTTCTTACAAGATCTTCGTGCTGTTGATGGCACACCGCCCTTACGGCCGGGATATTTTGGCATATCTGTTTTGACTACTGAGGACAGGTTAGTAGTCTTCTTCGAACTGGTTTGCCGAAACCACTCAAGAAAGCCTAACAACTCGCCATTTGCTTGAGCCGTTGCAACTGCGTGAGAACAAATTTTAATGCCATTGTAATGCGGGCAGTTCTTCTCACACTTGTATTCTCCTTTTCCTTTCCCTGGCGTAACAAGATGCGGTCTTTCCTTCAATCTTCGACTTTCCACCATTCTTGCCTTCACATCGCACCCGGGGGCACGGACAATTGCATTGGGCTTTTGAAGAAGCTCGACAGCCTTTTCATAGATTCCCTTGATGGTTTCAGAAGGCTGGTTTTCCAAATATTGGCTGAATTCGCGAAACGTGATCAAGGACAATTCTTCACTTCGGTGAACTTCTGATATTGCAGGCTCTTCGTAGTCATCTAACACATTCAGTGCTGCATTGGCTAGTAAAGACAAACCATGGGTGACATCTTCAGTGACATCATCAGAGCTATCCACCACGTCTCCAGCATCTGACAGAAGCGGCAAAACATCTTCACCCATATCATCAGATCTCTGCACCTCACTGATATTAGACTGAAGCTCTTCCACATCTGCAAACTGAGAAACATCTGACAGCATGACCATTTCAACGTAGGAATCTTTCTCTTCTTTGGACATCACAATCCACGTCTCCTCTAATAGCTGCAAATGGCGTAAAGATGGATGTAGACGGAACGGCCCCTTATCGATAATAGCCCATCTAACATTCCGTGCTTGCCTTTCAGTTAGATCTCTCATCTTAGCGACGAACTCATCAACGGCGGACTCTCTGTTATCCGTTTCACTACTAAGAAGGCTGTTGGCACATTCTACTCTGTTGCTGTAATAAGGTTTCGGTGGCTTTCCAAGTCCTGCCTTCTGTCGTACGACAGGCAGCATCTTCTTTCTCATTGCGTCAGCTTTGTGCTTTAGGAACCATTTATGGAATTGTAGCCCTTTCGACCCAAGCCGCTCACTCCACACGCTCTTGAGAGTATCAAGTCGGACTAGAAACTCTTCTTCATCGTCGGAATCAACGATGCCTTCTTCAAATCTGGCCCCCTGTTGTTGTCCAAAGATGTCGGCCACGATACACTTTCTATTACTTTCATCAACTCCGATTGATTTCAGCTGATGGACAACGTTATTCTTGAAGTGATTAAAACAAAGAAGATGGATTAGATTGGGACATTTTTCTAGGAATGGTGAAGACAAGGCTACCTCACCATCTGTTCCAACAACTTGCAAGTTTCTCAGCTGCGGTCTTGAATTCAGTAAGTGATCTGCAAAGATGTTGTATGTCGCCTTTTCTTTTTTTTGGTGAATCATCAATGGCCCTATCATCACGGGGTTCACCCCACTGCGACGGCTGAGAAGATTTAAGTGCTCGTACGTGGTAGTGGTTACACTGAAGGCACCAAGGTCAAACGTTGGATCTATGGAGAACACACCAAAGTTGGCACCATTTGTACAGAAACGTTCCATGCCGTCCAATTGTTCTTCTGTAGACAGAATCACTATTGGTTCCGGTGCACAAATAACTTTCCGGATGTACGCTGTTTTGTTATCCTTCGCTTCTTCTTTACACTGCATTACAAGTGCCAAGTAAGGATCAGTTCCACTTACTGTGCTGCGAGGTTTGCTATTGCATTTCAGATTGTAAGCCTGCTTGACATCCCTAGGCCAAGAACCAGCACTATGGCCACCCATCATACCACCCTGATCTTCAGCCACTTTATCGATAGCCATCCTTGGCTGGCTCTTACATACTTCCTCTTTAAGACTTGTTATGGTGCTGCTTTGTGTTCTGACATAGGGTTTGTCTCCTTGCTTACTATTGCCGTGTTGGCGTACTGTAAATCTGTGCTCCTCGTCAGTGAATTGGTATTCCACCTTTGTGCGTGGTAGCCTATTGCCTTTGTCGTCTGTGGATTATAAATAACAGCTACATTACCAATTTGAAATACTTGAGTCCAAAAGGCAAATTTCATTTAGGTTTTTTTTTAATTTAAGGGCTCGTTCGTTTGTCAATATTCTGGAATAAGAATATATTCGGGAATATATTCCGGCTACTCTGCTCGTGGGAGAAGAATAGCCGGAATGAAAATCCAGGTAATACCTACAGAATGAGAAGAACAGCCAAACGAATGCTATCTCGCATTATTTCAATTGTTTTTATTTGGGATTGATCCAAAAACGAACGCGCCCTAAGTAAGTGATGGTAGATTACATCATATACTCTACGTAGGGAAATGCCTTACCCTGAGGTTGAGTATATAAATTAGTATTTATTACACCCTACCTGTCACAAAAGATATAATCCTGTGAAAGTCTCTAGATTCACTGCTGTCCTTCGAGTCTCTGTTGTCATAATAATGCCTATGCAACGTCACCCATGGCTCTCTGAGAAGACTCGTATTGAATGATGCCCTTCTACCAACCCTTTGGAAAACTCCATCGCTGTCCTGCTCGTAATGAAACTTATGCTGCCCATTGTTAATCCAAGACCCTGAGTCATCAGCAAGTAAGTCATTTATGTCTCTTAGTTTGGAGGTGTCCACTAAAAATGACCGGTTTTCCATAACATTTCTGGGTTGAATAGTGCAGATGCGAGAAGGGTCAGCTGTTTCCTCCACCAAAGTCATTAAAGTTGCAAAGACAGCATTCTCCTTTTCTCTTTTGGATAGCTGATTTTGTGATCGGAGGAAACTGAAAATTGGAAGTCGCGTATCATCATGGTGATATTTTCTGAAAAGAAAGACATTGATACATGGTATCGATTAAAGAATATGTCATAGGATTTTCTATCAAATATGGACAACTGTTTGTTAAGCATTTATTAAGGATAAACCGAATTCCTTGATTGGCTGTTTCTTGCTTGGAAATGACTTAAAGATCAATAGATATTCGTTGACTACCTTATTGTTACTAATTTTCGTGCGTACTTAATTATAATTTCGAGAAAATTCGAGAGCCGAATTTCACGAGTATTAATTTTCGCGATTACAAGAAAAACTATAGAAAAAGTGTATTAAATTTCGCGATTTTGTCAGTGTTTTATGGATCAGTCGTCAGACTTGCTCAATTAAACAGAACCTTCATTGTTTGAACTAAAGAAATTTGAACCAACTTACAAGCTCGAAACAGTAATCAGAGGATGGGTGCTAGTCAAAAATAAGACGAAAATATATTTTTAAAGGTAGATAGTTGCAGTTCCAAAATTGAATTTTTAAAGTATTTTTTTATTATTTTAATACAATAACATGGTATTAATTTTCGCGTGTTTACATTTCGCGCAATATATATTTTTCATGCGTACTTAATTACTCGATTATTTTGAAATCGAGAAAATTAATACTGACGAAAATTATTTTGAATAAGGTAGATTACTTGCTGACAATTCAATTCACATACCTCTCAGCTGGAAAGCATATCTTGCGAGCAGTAGCTGCATTGTTTTGACGATGTTCAACTTTTTGCCTTTGTTTTTTCCTCAGTGGCGAATTTAGTCTTACCAACAAAAAACACAAACACATCACTATTAGGAAATAGTGAAAAAAGGATATTATTAAAATATTTCCTTTGACTCTTATGATACAGCTAGGGTCAGACCTTAACTTTAACCAGACCGGGGGGGGGGGGGGGAAGAGCCCACGCTGACTTTGAACGCCTTTAACTTTTTCAATATTCAACCAAACGCTGCCAAACTTTGCGACTTTATCTCTGAAAATTTATCTTGACGTCACCATGGCCAACGCCATTTTGACAGGCATCTTTTCTCAAATTTGTAATTTTCGTGTTTCTATTAATGAAAAAGATTTAAAGCAATTGGTTTCTCCTTTTTACGGATTTTAAGCACATGTTTATTGGTTTTGAGTATTTTCCAGTAATTTTGGGCAATTTTCTGACGTTTTGGAAAAATTTTGAAATCCAAGATGGCGGATGTTTTGACATTATGATGTAAATGTCACATGATGTGACATCATCATCCCACATGACATATACCAAAACAGTATAGATTTTTGGACATACTATATATCCTGTAAGTTTCATTGTGATTGCTTAAATATTCTGGAAGTTATGGAGGGGGGCCGGAATTCGCCCCCCTCTCCCCCCCGAACATTTTCCGAAATTTTACGAAGACTTCCTAAGATTGCCGAAAATTTCCGAATGAAGGTCCCAAGATGTTTCCCCTTAATATTGATGAAAGCATTCAAACATGAGAAACTCGTCAGTGTCGAAATCAATATCCTCACATGTCAAAGATACCATTTCTTTTACAGTGTAAATATATTATTTTTCTCAGGAAAGGAAAATACTGCTAATTCGCTCTAGTATATATAATAAAGGCAATTGATGTGTAAGAAAAACATTTTGTTAGAAAACATGTAAGCTTTACTTACAGATTATCGGAGTCCGTTTCCTGATAAGAGTCACCAAGTTCGTCTTTCTGTTGAAATTTAAAAGCATTTGTTGTTTTTTCGATGTTAAAATACGGTAGGGACTGAGCAAATAGCCGGAACAATCGCGTAGTTGAGAGCAAAGTATTCATCCACTATTTAGACTGGATGGAAAAAGAGTATAAAGTGCAGCACAGCTTACCTCACAGTCATCTGTAGTGCCACTGCCTATGTCTTCGTCTTCGCTTTCAACTACTATCGCATCTTTTTTAGTTCTGCCCCTGGTAAGGTATAAACAGGTATCAGAACAAAATGTAAGTAATATGTCACTTGAAAAATCTGAAAAATGTGTCTACTTTCTCAGCTCACAAACGAAATAAAGCTTCGGATAATAGCAGTCACCGAACTAACTTACCTTTCACTACCTCTTTCTTCCGGGGGCCCATCTTCCCCTGAAAAAAGCACAAAATCTTGTTTAAAATGCTTTCCCAAAATACTTCAAACATTTGTTTTCACATAAAAGACGATGAATATGGATGATTCATTGTACTTACCCACGAAACAATCCGGCCATTCTTCCATGCTCTCCATCGCACATGGGCTTCGTGGTCAGCAGTTGGTCATTAGAAAGTAGAACCGCAATGCGTACTCATAGTTAACCGTGTGCAACGGTTCATAATCTGTGTCAGATATTTTTTTGTCGGTAAATCGAAGCTAATCCAACCAGACACTCGCGGCCCAGCCGGCTTCTTCTGTCACGGTCACGCAAGATTTAATCTTTAATAGCGATCAGCCGATCACACGCGTTTAACATGAACACTCTGCTCTCTGAAATGTATAGTTTTGTTTCATTTCATATTTTACAAGAAGAGAGGGCTAAATATAATCAGATAGCGAAAACAAAGACCGTTTGGACATGTCCAAGCTATTTAAAACTACTACTATGTCACTCACGTGATCACTCGCTTGTAGCTATAAATAATCATTCACCTATTTTTTGTTTGAATACTCTGCTCTCTGTTTGTGTGAAATATTTATTTTTGTATTACTCAAGCGTTTGGCTCGGAGCGAGTACAAGTCGTACAATTAACCCGGAATGTGTTAAATATTACAAAACAACGACTTATTTTCCGGATATCCCAATTTTTGTTTTGAGTTTATTTTGGGAATCGAAACGTTATCGATACGTTAGTTGCAATCTCAGCAAGAATGTGTCAAAGCACGGAATACACGTCATCGCGCCAGGGAAATTAACAAAAGCTCGTCGGACGATGCTAAACGGAGAAACATGATGGGATGGTCTTAGTCTACTCTTTATTTTGGCGTGATTTGGCTTTCTTTTAAATGCAATTCATGAACTGGTTTGGGTTTATTTTATGGAATATTCGGAACAAAATAAATATATGCATGCGTAGCCGGCATGTGGTTTTTAAAAAGCAAAAGATGACGCGGTAAAGGTACTTGATGTCACGCACACTCCGTGACTCACGCAAACACGACTTATGTGTTTCTCAAGTGACTGCTTTTCTCAAGATTTAACTCTGTGGCGCCGTGCCTTTAAGCCAAAGCACTGAAAGAAAAACATTAACCATTAAAACATTAAACATTAACCGCATGTTTACTTGTTACAAGTAAATTAACTAGCCCGTGCGGAAATACCGTCAAATTCCAGTGTTCCGGGGGTGTTCCGGGGTGTTCCGGAGTGTTCCGGAGTGTTCCGGGGGTGTTCCGGGGGTGTTCCGGGGTGTTCCGTGGTGTTCCGTGGTGTTCCGGGGTGTTCCGGAGTGTTCCGGGGTGTTCCGGGGTGTTCCGGTGTTCCGGTGTTCCGGTGTTCCGGTGTTCCGGTGTTCCGGTGTTCCTGGTTTTAGTACATGCCAATGTCTTAAAGGTTGAGAATCCTAAAGAAATTGAGTTTCAAAGAGTGCACCGCCTGGGCAAGAGAAATGCTAAAGGCCCTAGAGTGATAATAGCCCGATTTCTTCGATTCAAAGATAGGCAGAGAATCTCAAAGCTTGGAAGATCGCTTCGTCATGAGGTGATACGCATTTATCCAGACTTTCCTAAATCTATTCAAGATTCAAGGCGCCGCCAAATGCCAAAATTCAAAGCCGCCAAAGAGGCAGGTAAGACGGCCTTTTTTCATCCAAGCAAGCCGGATTTACTGTATATTAATGGGGAACTTATTCCAGAATAATATCCTTATGAGACACTGAATTGTCATAATTTTGTGACCGATTTTCATCTCAAAACACATGATATTTTGAGTTGTTTTGAATTAATCCAGCATCTCGCTAGTGGGTAAAGAACGGAGCTCCAGTAGGAATGTTAGATGGAGTCTTCTTATTTCCATCTTTCATTCTCAGAGGTGGGTTACATGTATTTTTGTTTGTATGTGTACCTTTATTATAATTCTGTCCGTACCAATTTCGCATGTTCGTATTTAGATCTTACAAAATTAAATATATTTGCTTTCACATCCTCTATAGAAGAACCAAGCATATACTTATTATGGTTCTTAATTTCTTCGATCCTTAGCTTACTCGGAACGATTAAACTTAACCGGTTTGGAAATCGTTGTTTACGTAAGCTAAATTCTGGTAGGTAATTTGAAAATTGTTTCTCTAAATGTAAGAGGCATCAGTAATTTTAAGAAGAGACGCACAATGTTCACCTGGTGTCGCCGAAAGAATGCAGATGTAATTTTCCTACAAGAAACACACTCGGTTTTAGCGTCTGAAAAACAATGGAAAAATGAATGGGGTGGTAAAATGCTTTTTTCACATGGTAGTCCCAACTCATGTGGGACCGCAATTCTGATAAGTAACAAAGCTAATTGCACGGAACTTTCTACAACTGCAGACCCCTTGGGGCGCTTTATTATCTCAAAAGTTCAAGTTGATGATAAAGTGTATGTACTCGTGAACATTTACGCACCAAACAAAGATAAAGACTCGACCTTTTTTTTTAGAAAATTGCACACTTTGCTTCAAATCGAAAATTTAGATTCTGAAGAAAACATTATTCTAGGTGGAGACTTCAATTGTCCTTTAAACCCAATTCTAGACAAGCGAGGTGGAATAATGATCCCAAGGAAATCGGTCGTGGAGAGTATAGGAACCCTGCAAAACGAGTTAGATCTTGTTGATATTTGGAGGGTTAAACATCCTCTGACAAAAAGTTACACGTGGGGCCAAAAGTCCCCCACAATATTATGTCGTTTAGATTTCTGGCTAATTTCTAATAATCTCTGCGATTTTGTCGACTCAACTGATATTATTCCTGCAATAAGAACTGATCACGCAGCTATTAGCATAGTCTTCGGTAGAATTGGAGAAGCAAAAGGCCCTGGAATGTGGAAAATGAATGCTTCTCTGTTAGATGATGAAGAATACTTAAAATATTTGGGTGCCAATATACCTCGATGGACGTCTGAGGGTGAAAATCAATTATCTGACAAACGCTGCGTTTGGGATTGGGTCAAATACAATATCAGAATGCACGCAATTAAATACTCTAAAGAGAAGGCCAAGAAAAGAAACCAAAAAGAAAACTTGTTTCAACAAGAATACGAAGAAGCAACCAGGCTTTATGAAAATAATCCTAATGATTTAAATAGATCGCGTTTAAATGAAATCAAAGAGAAGTTGGAATTGCTTTATGAAGAGAAAACAAATGGAATCATCGTACGTGCGAGAGCCCGCTGGCATGAACACGGTGAACGAAGTACTAAATACTTTCTGAATTTGGAAAAGAGAAACCATGTCAAAAAACATATTAGAAAATTGTCAATAAGCGGTGTTATAACAACGGATCCATATCATATACTATCAGAACAAAAGAAATTTTATCGGAACTTATATCAAACAAAAGCAACAGACTCTGATCGTGTAAAGTCGTTTCTAGATGATTTGAACATTCCCCAATTATCTGAAGAACAAAAGCAATCATGTGAAGGCGGAATTACAGCTGAAGAATGTAGTGAGATCTTGGAAAGTTTTCAGAATAATAAGTCTCCGGGAAATGATGGAATACCAATTGAATTTTATAAGAAATGCTGGAATCTTATTTGCGTACCGTTTAGTAATTGTGTAAATGAGTCCTTTAAAAAGGAAGAAATGTCCAATTCCCAGAGACAAGCTGTCATTACTTTGATTGAAAAAAAAGGTAAAGATCGCACGTTCATAGAAAATTGGAGGCCTATCTCTCTCGTCAATGTAGATGCTAAAATAATCTCGAAAGTAATTGCCACAAGAATAAAAAATATTCTGCCGCATATCATTCATTGCAATCAAAGCGGTTACGTTAAAGACCGCTATATCGGTGAGACGATCAGGTCTATTTTTGACATCATGGATTTTACAGAAAAGAATAATATACCTGGCCTGTTGATATTTATTGATTTCCAAAAAGCCTTCGACTCTTTAGAGTGGAATTTCTTGTTTCATTGTCTGGATGCTTTCAATTTTGGTCCCGAATTCAAATGTTGGATAAAGACTTTTTATAAGAATATTCAAAGTTGTGTGATTAATAACGGCCTGTCTTCAGAATACTTTTATCTCACTCGCGGTGTCAGACAAGGTGACCCTTTGTCACCTTATCTTTTTCTTCTAGCTGTAGAGATATTGGCAATTGCGGTAAGGGATAATGTGGAAATAAAAGGGATTGCAATTGAACAACAGGAAACTAAACTCCTCCAATACGCTGATGAGACAACTGCAGTTCTTTCTAATATAGAATCGGCACATAGACTCTTTCAGCTGTTAGACGAATTTAAAAAGTTGTCAGGTTTGAAAATAAATAGATCAAAGACGGAGGGGATGTGGATAGGCACGCTGAAAGATAGTGAAATGAAACCCCTCGGTATTAAATGGCCTCAAGATCCAATAAAAGCCCTCGGAGTCTTCTTCTCATATGACAAACAATTGCTCTATCTGAAAAACTTCTCCGACAAACTTGACGACATAAAAAAGTTGATCAATATTTGGTCGTCCAGGGGGCTATCCCTCTACGGAAAAGTTACCATAATTAAAACTCTGCTCCTCCCAAAAATTGTATACCTATCCTCTGTATTGCCTACACCCAAAAATATTATTAAAGAACTGAACGGTTTGATTTACAAGTTTTTATGGAACGGTAAAGATAAAGTGACCAGAGTATCTGTAATTAATAATTATGAAGGTGGAGGTCTTAACATGGTTGATATTGAAAGCATGATTAAATCTCTCCGCCTCTCCTGGCTCAAAAGAATTTTTGGCGAAAACTCGGGAGCATGGAAAAATTACTTAAACTATCTCTTAAAAGAAACAGGTGGCTTGGCTCTTTTCAGTTGTAACTACAACACTAAAGATCTCAATATTAATTCGCAGTTCTACTTAGAACTATTGGAATGGTGGTCTCAGTTTCGCGAAGACAATGCAGTTGACAACAGATGGCAATACATTATTTGGAATAACCAGGAAATCAGAATCAATAATAAACCAGTATTTTATATAAAGTATTTTCACTATGGAATCCAAACTACAAGAGACCTTCGATTTGACCTCAATAATATCGATTCTTACAAATTAGTTGAAAAACACTTAGAAAAGACCAACTTTCTGGAATGGACTGGTTTGCGTCATTCAATTCCCCCTAACCTACGAAATCCCAATCTAGATTACGTGTATCAATTCCAAAACCCATCTTTTAATTTGGTCAATGACCTTTTTGACGTAACCAAAAAAAATCAAAAGATTACTATTCTCTGTTAGTACTTAAGAAGGCACGTCTTCCTAATCTTGCGCAAAAATTGAAAAGTGACCTAAACTTATCAGACGAAGCATTGACAAATGTTTTTTTACTCCCCCATTCTGTCACTTTTGAGCCATATGTAAAGGCTTTTCAGTACAAAGTGTTGAACTCCATACTCTACACAAATTCAAAATTACATAAAATTGGTTACATTTCAGACAATCTGTGTTCTTTCTGCAAGCAGGAATCAGAAACATTGCAGCATTTCTTTTATGATTGTTCACACTCAAGCTCTTTTTGGAAAGATTTTGAGTCCTATTATCTGTACTTGTCTTGGACAAGTCAACAAATACATCTTAATTGGAAAGAAGTTTTAATTGGTGTTCTAACACCAGGATGCCTCTTACTTAACTACCTGTTACTCCTAGGAAAAATATATTTATGGGATTGTAGAAGAAATAAAGAACTTCCAAACGTACGTGGCTTTAAATTTAAAGTTAATTTAAAATATGAAACTGAAAAGTATATTTGTACGAAAAATAACAATTTAGATAAATTTAGAGAAAAATGGATATTGTAACTCTATTATAGATTTATTTAGTTTATAAAGGTATATTCATAGATTGTAAGGCTAAAACGGATATGCAATAATGTAATGTTTTTATGTGTAAGAGTGAGAGTGCGTTAATATTGTTACTGTGAGAGTTAATGTTGTTATTGTGAGAGTGAGACTGAGTTATTGTCACTGAGTGTTAGAGTGAGTTAATATGCTATGTATGTATGTAACTGTATGTGTGAAATATGCAAATAAATTTAAAAAAAAACAAAACAAAAAAACAAAAACAAATCACCACCTACCCCTCCCCCCGGCGTCCCCTACCACCACCATCACCAAAAAGTGTTTGATCACCTAACATGTACATCAAATATGTCATTACTGCGGCTGGGTGGCTTTTGATTCCTTACTGGGCACATGTTTTATATGTTTATGATCATTTTTTCTGTCATGTCTTTCTGTACTTTTCCGACCTTGACCTGCACTGTCTCCTACGAGGTCAACACCGTTCACGTGCGGGGTTTCACAACGAGCTACATGTAGTGGTATCCAACGTTTACCGTTTTAATATTCTGCCGTTTTGATAATTTGTTGAACAAAGACGGAAACACCGAAAGAAGTACAAAGCTGAGCAGGAAAGACAATTGATAAATACATAGCTATTTGGTAGTCGTACATATCCTCGCAGCGTTCTATTGAGACATTTTTCATGTGTCAGATCTGGACATCATGAAATCAAAAATCTTCGAGCAGCATTACTTACGGTATTTGGAATTATTTTGCTTCGAACTGGTACTTGAAACCAATTTTTACAAAGTATTGTCTGTGTCACCTCTGGTGGGGGGCAAGACTGTTGCCGCTTAAAGACTGTGATAGATGGCCGTTGGCTCATTGAGAGCTCATCCGCTCTTTAACTAGCCTCCGATTCTGTGCAAACGTTCTTTTAATTGGTTACGCAACGATCCTCCCCAACAAACGATCAGACGAGGGGTGGGTGGACACTTAGCGAGAATAAAAACAAGACCTATTAGGGACGGACCATTAGGATACGTATGGAGGGGTGGTGGTGGGGGGGGGGGGGAGGCGAATTAAGGAGAAGTACAAAAAAACTCATGAAAGGGAAAATTTTGCAAAAAAAAAAATCGTTCACAGCGGGCAGCCTAGAAAAATTCTTGCACCGACCTTCCGAAGTAGATGTTTATTCAAAACGACATTTTAACCAGTGAATCAACAGAGTGAGGGGATAAAACAGGACTGCGTCCCAATTGACGTCAACCCCTTAATTACCCACCCAACCCATGACTAGTTCACCACACCAGCGGGGTCTACGTCCCTTACTCGTTTCTTTTCAGTGTAGTTGATACGACTTGCAGTCGCTGTTGTTGTTTCCTTCTTTCATAAACTCTCAATAAACTCTCAGCAGGAGCCCTCGCGAAAGCATTAACACAAAGCATAAATTTAATAGGAAGTGTTACTTATTAGGCCCTATAAATGGCAGTAGACCTCCGGTAACCGGCAGACACCAGACACCTAGTAAAGAGGCAGTGTCCTCCAAAACCGCCGACTGGTTGGCTCAATTGGTTGGGTACCAGACTTCGGAGCGGCAGGCCCGGGTTCGATTACCAGCTGGACTGACACTCAGGGACTTAAAACAACTGAGTAGAATGTGCTGCCTTTGTTTCGCATCTACAAATGCTTAGACATTCTAGTCTTCTCGGATGAGGACGAAAAACCGTATTCCCCGTCTCACAGCACTTTCCTGTCTTCACTGATCTGACTCTCAGTGTGAGACGTAAAAGGACCCCTATTCTTCACAAAAAAACAGTCGCCATATCGCAGCGAAAATTTTCGTAAACACAACTCTATTTGATGTCCAGAATGTTGGAAATTGCATTTCCGAGGATCTAGATTTCAAAATTTTCTGGGGGAGCATGCCCCCAGCCCTCCTAGATTAAAGGGACTCGTACGACGCCTTTTTTCTTACTACCTCCTCTGCCACATAGCAGGCCGCCGCTTAGTGGAAGATTGCTGAAATCATGTCTCTAAACATTTGAAATCACAAGTATTTGTATGTTAAAAGGAAAAAAAATTCTTGGAGGTGTCCACTACTGATGACCGATATTAAACAAACAAATAGTGGTCGTCAAAAAGTCGTATAATGAAATTAGAAAACTGATTATCGATTACCATATAGAGATGCATCAGTATTAACACGTGCTTTAGAAATTGAAATAAATTTTGATCTTTTGGAGAGCAAATGAACTTTCCTGTTTAGATAGAGGACTTCATACTTAAATTGCACAATATTGGCCTTTGAAGTACGAATGACCACAGTTAACCAGAGTTAAGAGCTTTGAAATCCGGAATCTCAAAAAGTTTGGAATCCGGAATCCATAGGCATGGAATCCGGAATACAACCTTCGGAATCCGGAATCCACGGTGTGGAATCCGGAATCCACGAATCGCTTGGATTCCTTTACATGAGGCGAATTAGTTTTATCAAGTAGTCGTTCCAAACTGTGCTCCAAACCGACATCTTTGTGCGTAAGCATGGGTGCTTTAGTTGTCAGAATCACTTTGCGATGAAAAGAGGGGGTCCTTAATTGCAGTCTAAAACAAATCCAACTGTCCTTGCAGGTTCGTCGGCGACATTGAGACAGTTTGCTGTGTACATCGCCAATCTCTTCTTTTTAACGTCAGAAGCCTGGGCACCAGTTGTGACTGACGCCGAATTGGACAAAGAAACCGCTGACCAGTACAACTTGATTCTTGTGGGCAGTCCACTGGAGAATTCTTGGGTTCAAAAGTATCATGGGAAGGTGCCATTAAAGTATGAGGATAAGTCACTTTCATTAGGTATGCTATTACTTAGGCCTGCGTTTGGTCAATCAGCTTTCTCAGGGTGGGCATATTTTATTTTATAATTTTTGTGGGAGGGGAGGGTTATACCCTAATTTAATTTTTGTGGGGTTTAGAGGTTGCAAAGTCGTCCAAACAAGAGAGTATCACCTTTCCCTTCCGGATCTTTAGATTAATTTTCGCAGTTTCAATTTTGGCGATCCTCTGGCGATGCGCATCCCTGAGTCATGTAAACAACCCTTAAATGTCCCTTGTTTTTAATCTTCTTTTCAACGGTGATGGCACCGTGATTCCTTTTATTGGATCTTTGATGGTTAAACCCCTTCAGGTCATCCTTTTCTGGTGAAATTAAATCAATTTACGCTTTACGCTCCTTTGACGGTTGACCCACTAAAATCCACTTACGATCTATCGAAACCGACTTACGATCCATTGAAGGCCACTAACGATCTGTTTAAACACGCCTCTTAGGGCTCATTTAGACCGTACGATTTTTGCTTATAATTGCATGTTGTATGTGACTTGCTCACGTCATGTCTGCAACACGAATCGTGTCGTCTAAATCGGACGTTCAACATCTTCGCGACAGTTGCACACTACACAAAAAATGTCGTAGAATTTTGAAACATGTTACCCTACGACAGTCGTAGCCACAATCAAAATGCTAGAATGACGAGTTGTTTGCGATCTCTGCTTGACGCAAGCAGCGTGCACCACAAAAGTCACATACGATAGTCGTAAGCAAAAGTCGTACCGTCTTAATCGGTCCTTACAAACCACGGAACCCACTTAGGATCTATTGAACTGCAGTTGCGATCCAATGAAACCCTCTACGGATCAATCAACGTTACGTTCTGCTATCACCCAATATCGATGCTATTTTTGTTTCATGTTTTTTGTTCATAGGCACTTGCACCTTCTCCTCTCCCCAGACCGGCGCGGTTTTCCTGGCGCCACACGCTGGTTCCCGCTTGGCGTTGGTAATATCCGGGAATTCCATCGAAGGAATCCGAGACGCCATACATCTAGCCACACCCACAATTCCTCCGATGACAAGATCGCCGTTTTCAAATATGGTTCCTGATTACGTCATCACCGGACCGTCGTTCCGTGCGCGAGGGCCTGGAGGCTACCTGTGCGTTGGATTTTGGGATAACCGCTGGGGGTATGGAAGAGAGATTTCGTCCTGCGTTTGTTAAGATGTTTAAGTTCTTGGTGTCTTGAGAAGTCAGGGAAGAAATGAAAAGATGCTAATTTAGAGAGGCTGGGAAGGGATGACCATGATCTAAGTGGCAACAGCAACAACAACAATTAAAACAACTACGACAGGAACAACTTTATTTTTACTTTTGCCATCACATTTACAAAGACAACAGAAATAAGAAGTAGATTATAAACTACGTGGAATAATCACTATGCCAAGAGGATCAAGGACGTCATTTGCTTAAGATAATAAAATAGATTACTGGTCAGAAATGACAAAATAACATAGACTCACACATACAAATTTACACCATAATAAAGAATGTTTTATGCAGGGCGGGAAAAGGTTGGGCGATGAAAGGAGCAGTCCGCTCTTCAAGCGATGTGTGATGGGGAGAAGGACTGGCACCAGCGCTCTTTCCGCGCTTCCGGTGCGTTTGGTGGCCGGCAAAATTTACCTTTCAACAAACCGGAAATCTCATTTTCTTTCTTTATTTTTCAGCCAGCCGTGCACTATGATTAAAACGTTTTTTCACAGTCCTGGCTCGCAGCTTACAATGCTTAGGTCTGCGTGGACATTAGTCAATCTTTTTCACAGTAAGTTCCCGAAAAATGCGCTCAATTTGAGAGCGTCGAATGCTTGCTCTTGTCGAAAAACATGACATGGTTGTCTTTCCTCGTCTCTTTTAAAAAAGCTCCAAATTACTCCACCCTAAATCTTACATATATTAAAGGCCGATAAATTTTACATGACATAATAAAAAATTAGCTGGAGATATTTGGAGATAGTGGCGTTTTGCAACTTTAAACTTTGCCTCCTTGCAACGCGCCATGGCGATGATTCGTCGCAACGCCGCCAACTGTATGTAAACAAATTAAAAGTGAAATTAAATTTGCAGATTTCTCCTCCCTTTATCTCACAAAAACAAAGCAAAGAAAACCGTCTAAACTGAGGAGCAATTCTATTTGTAGTGCCTAAAGAAACAGACAAGCATAGGAGAGGTTTTGGGGAAAAAAGAAGAAGAAGCGCAGTGTTAATGTTGATTTGATTTAATTAATTAACTAGGGACGTGTCCTGATTAACCTTGCACGAGCTGCACGAATTATAAATACGCGTCATGCCACGCGTCATCGAAACGCTATTTTCCATCTTTTTACTTTGCTCTGCTCGTTTTTAGACAGTTTTTTAGCATTGATTAAGGCGGAAAAGACAAAGAAAAGATAACCCAAAGTTAACGGTTTTCGGAAACTATTAATAGATTATTAGGATTTTGAATTTGGATCTTTGAATTTTGAATTTTTGTCTGGCACCCAATTCGATTCCAGTCCACTGCATCACACCTTTTTGCTCGGACACGCTCGTTTCATCGCCCAACCTTTTTCCGCCCTGGTTTTATGTCTCCTTTCACTGACTGTACACGTGTTGTTCACGTTCCAAATGTCAACTGACCAATCAAGGACATCGTATTGTTTCTAAGTGAGCGTGATATTAAACACTACGTTGGTCTGTGACCTTTCTTGCCTTTGAAGTTCGAATCTGATCCCATTAGTTCGTTTTTAATTAATTATTTGTACTTTATACTCTACACCTAATTTCAATAACATTGACGTATAAAAATGAAAAAGAGAGAAATGAAAAGAAAAAACCAAATAGGAATAAATAAGTAATGCAAACCGGCTACACACAGGGATTCGCTCTAAAGAAGTTCTAACGCTGCAAACGTCAGCTTTTAAATCTTTTTACTGTGGTGCAATATACCTGATATCGACTCAGTTGCTACCAAATTGAATTATTTTACCTTAGCGCATGTGTACTTAAAACATTGTTTAAATCCAAGAATGTAGTTTGCATGTCTAGTTAATTCCTATTTGGTGGTTTTTTATTTTATTTTTCATTTTTGTATGACAATAGCTGTATACATGTTTACTTGTCGAGGGAAAGAAATTCAGCATACATAAGGGCAACTTCTTATCGTTCTTACCCTAACGTTCAATCGTGTTTTGAATTCGTTTTCGATTGGCTGAAAAAGAATTTGTAGGTTTTTGTATGACGTCATACAGGGCGTGGCTTTCCTTCAATTTTACTTGAAAAAATTAAAATATTTGCATAGTGTTTGCGAACATTTTGATTTTCTCCCTTCACTGAACAATCATTTCGACTTCAGAAACAAGCAAGAAAATTCTGAACACAAACCCTAACATCCAGGTAAATTCAATCGTTGAACATTTAAAATTTTCCAGATTCTTGGCAGCGATAAAAGCAATAATTTTAGTTTCCCTTCAGGCTCAGTATTTTTGCGTCTTTCTTATTCACCGTTTGGGTATTGACAAAATGTTTTACTTAATCAATAGAAAGAGAGTTCTGTTTCAAAATTTTTTTAAACAGTGGATATTCTTGTCCGTTTTAAGAGTAACGTCAAAATTGTCGACTGCAAAATTAATAGAAAAAAGTCCAAAACATAACACTTCGCGTTGCGGCTTGATAAAGATTAACAGGTAGTTTGTGTTCGAACTTTCTTCATTAGGAACAGTTACAAAAATGGCTCATGAAATCGATCTGAGATATCCATCGCATTTCAACCAGAATATTCAGCAAAATATATCGAGCTAGCTACTATACCCAGTGTTCGAAAAGAATTCAAAAATGGCGGCTCAAAAATTAAACTGGACTGAACTGTGGCCATTCTACCTGAGCTTTTTTGTATGTTACTTTAAGTGCCGAAACTCAGACGAAATAAAGTCGGCTGTGTTTGGCGCACACCCTATGCATTTGAAAGTCGGCACATGTTGCTTGTTCGACTTTCGGCAAAGCTTCTGACGAATAACTTTCAGCACACGTAGTATCTTACTGGGTATTTCATTACATTAACTCGGAACGTGTTCTGAGTTCCTTTTTCATTAGCTACAAGTGAACATGCCAGAGTTTCATCTGTTACATAAGGAGCTGATGTATAACATTTTGACAATTTCAATTGGACATGAGACGTTTGTATGTTTCAGCAATCTAGCTGCGGTGGTGTTATTGATAAATTTATTCGCCAGAGCCCTCGCTGTAAGAGGTCCTTTAACATCTTGGTTCAAAGTTTTTCACTGTATTTCTGTCTCTTTGTACTCTGTCAGTTGTTATGTCAAATCGCCGAAGACAGCGTTTTGACAACAGGTACAAGAGTTGGCGGGGACCAGTGCTAGAAAGTAGCATCAATGAATCAAATAACGGAGACAACGTAAGTTACAGTGGAGTTAATGTACTTTTAAGCCACTAATGTTACATGTTACACTCTGTTGTACACGTATTGCTGTTCCTTCTTCATGCATTTCGTTTTGTTTTCTCTTTCGCTTTAGGATCGTTCCCAAGAGGTGATCCCGAGTACTCGACCTAGCCAGTCACAAAACGAGGATATCGAACAATATCGAGTCCGTATCAGGCGCACAGTCAAATCCGCTTGCCTTGTGAGTGATATTTCAGAAATAGAAAAAGGTGCGCATGGTCACATAGCCTGATGCGAACACGTCAGGGAGTTTTGGAGAGTATGAAAGAAAAAAATCGATCTGATAGTTGCCCTTTGGAATTTGATGTTTTTAAAACTAGCATATAATCTAGCATATAAATTAGAAGTCTGATTGTTAATGATGTCGACAAACTGAGTGACTGGCTCATTGAGTGTTTACTTGATTGAATGATTGATTGACAGGCTGTATCTCCCCCTTTAACTCCACGCGCTGCAAGCGTTTCTGCGGTCACGTGGTCAACACCTCCAATCGAAGATCATAGGAAAAGGTTTGTTAAATTTGTTTTATTTCCATCGTACGCTCCAAATATACATAATTGCACGTGTAGCTATACGGAATTTTTAAAAGCAAATGGACTTTTTCAAATAATTTTAAGGAATTATAATCTGTATCGTTTAATTTTTCTTGTCTTCTTCAAGGCGTAGCGCGTTTGAGTTCGGAAGGCCTTCCCGGATTTTTCGTAAGTACCACGAGGGTAAATAACCCAATGGTCCAGTTTCGATTTTTACCTAGACCGCTGGGCGCTGTTGTTCAAAGCAGGGTCAAGCTAACCCAGGATTCGTGTCAATTTTTAAGTCACTTTTAATCCATAACGGCGTGGATTCCAGCAAATTATTTTCACTTAACAATTTGACTTTGCCTGTTTTCAAATTGTCAGGCAAAATTAGCAGCGGTAACGCTTTTAACGAGAGAATCAGAAACCTTGGTCAACATTTAACGCAAGGTTAGTGCTAATCGGCTTTTGAACAACCGTGCCGCGGATACAAAGATAAAAGACGCATTTGTACAGGGGAATAGCTAGGATTCGTCTGAAATATTCAGACGAATATTTTGTTATTAGAAGATGAACAATTCACAACTCTTTTCAAAATTGTTTTATCTTAGGAGTCAGCACTTTCCTGCTGGTGTTTGTGCCTATTCTACTTCAGATTGAGACTAACCCTGTAAAAATGCGTCTTTAGTATCTTCATTCAGCGGTCTTGGTTTTATTTGCTAAAGCCTCGTAGTGATGTCTATTGTTTCAGACTGGATTTTGTAATGAGCATGATATGAAAAGGTAATTAGCAACTGTTCCACCAAAAAATAGTCGAATATGAAGTCATAGGCAGCAGGGCGATTAGCACCGAGATAGGCTACGAGCTTACGTACGACGAGACTGAGTTTTATAGTCAAAGGATTACATGTAAATGCCTTTTACCCAGAAAAAATGAAGAAAAGAAGAGAAGAAAAGAACAATTTTCCAGTTCCTTTTGAAAACGGGGAAGTGGTGGCTCATCAGGCATCCTTCAGTCTCGGAAGGCTATGGATTTGCGCCTTGGATTGTCCTATGTTGAGAGCGTCTGTCGAGGCAGGAGTGGCAGTCTCTGTTGTAGTGTGTACAGGTAAAGGCTAAAGCTTGTCTGGAGATGCTAAGCCATGCCTTCCTTTGAAGCCTTTTCTTCTCTGCTTGCCTCGTCCTCTGCTCTCCAAAGTCGAAAAGTCCCTTTCGTACTTCTTGTCTCCAAGCACATGTGTCTTTGCTTCTTGTCGTAACAATGTGCCCGTTTTGATGTTAACGTTGAGTGCCTTGTGAGGTCTCGCTTGCAACCATCTTTGAAGTCTTGTTGTGTTATAAAGCTGTTTCTTCACGTGTGGAGAACAAATTTTAGCAAATTTGAGGTCGCGCTTGAAAACATCTTTGAAGTGTAGGCGTGGTGTTCCAGTTGTCCTTTTCCCTGTCGCCTGCAGCTCTGCACAGTTCTCGTCATGTCGGAGACGTTTTGCTTGAGGAGAAAGAACGTGGAAGAAATTCAGATCTCTCAAGCACTTCGCTGTTGGACACCTTATTTCTCCGCGAGATGTTGCGTCTTAAGGTGGCTTCGGACATTCAAGGACTGGTTTGGGCAAATTTTTGTCATTTTTTACGTCAAACGAACGTTATGGGCCTGGTGTTTCTATTTTATAAAAACAAATTCAAATTGGAGAAAAAAATCGCGAACTATAGGTCCGGTGTAACCTAAAACAGCGCATGTGGAATCCGTTGAGGAGTTTTTCTTGTCGGGAGTGCTGAGTCCTGAGTGCTGAGTCACAAGTGGGTGTATCATACACCCTAACTAGAGAACCAATCAGATTGCAATATTATGTGCTGAGTTTATTATAAAAGTCCTTATTTACCCTCGGTAAGTGATTATAGCACCGGGGGCTAGTGAGGCCAATTATCAGAACATCACAAACAAATATACAGTGGAAACCGATATAACGAAGTACCAAGGGACTGGCAAAATGCGTTCGTTGTAACGGGGGCTCGTTATACCGAGGTTCTTTTCCATATATTGTACTATTATTGGGCTGAAGAATATCGTTCGTTATACCGGGGTGTTCGTTATACCGGGGTGTTCGTTATACCGGGGTGTTCGTTGTAACGGGGGCTCGTTATACCGAGGTTCTTTTCCATATATTGTACTATTATTGGGCTGAAGAATATCGTTCGTTATACCGGGGTGTTCGTTATACCGGGGTGTTCGTTGTAACAGGGGCCCGTTATATCGAGGTTCTTTTCCATACATTGTACTATTATTGGGCTGAAGAATATCGTTCGTTATACCGGGGTGTTCGTTATACCGGGGTGTTCGTTATACCGGGGCGTTCGTTGTAACGGGGGCCCGTTATATCGAGGTTCTTTTCCATATATTGTACCATTATTGGGCTGAAGAATATCGTTCGTTATACCGGGGTGTTCGTTATACCGGGGTTTTCGTTATACTGGGGTGTTCGTTATAACAGGGGCTCGTTATACCGGGGTTCTTTTCATACATTGTACTATTATTGGGCTGAAGAATATCGTTCGTTATATCGGGGACTTCGTTATCTGGGGATTTGTTACATCGGGATTCCACTGTGCCCAATTTCAGTCTAAAACGGCTCAGAACCACACCCTTCGAAGCCGCACACACCACATGTCCTACTGATGTACGGGATATTACACTCAACTTTACATCTTGTGTTTGCCACTCTGACACTTGTCCTTTTTCAGCCACTGACTCCGAGGAAATGTGTGTCTTGAGAAGACGTTCTCATCTTCTGTATGATGAATTGGAACGAGAGAGGCAAGGCAACAAAGCACTCAAGAGAGAAGTCATCAGGTACAAGTGATTCTTACAACTAACAGGACAGGCATTCTTAACCCTGGTACTGATGCCCAGTAAGATGGAAGAGTACTGCTCAGTAGCTTTCACTTTAGGATTTTATCCACAGGCTTAAAAGTTTGAGTCGCATGTACAGCAAAATAAACAGCACCACAGGAAAGTACTGCTCAGTAGCTTTCATTTGAATGATCACACTTTAGGATTTTATCCACAGACTTAAAAGTTAGAACCACCTTGTACAACATAACAAACAGCACCACAGGAAAGTACTGCTCAATAGCTTCCATTTGAATGGTCACACTTCAGGATTTCATCCACAGACTCAAAATTTAGAACCACCTTGTACAGCATAATCTGATAAACAGCATCACAGAAAAGTACTGCTCATTACCTTAAGTTCATTAGAATGATCACACTTTCTAATATCGTATGCAAACTCTAATGACCTTTCAACAGTACTCAAGGTTCTCTTTTCTCTGGGAGTGAAAGGATTGAACAATCGATTGCATAAACTAAAGAGGTATGATTTCGATCTCTTGCTATTCAGGCTACGTGACAAATACGGCCGTGTAGGCTACCTTGTTAGAGAAATCGATGAGCTGCGGATGAGAAATGAATTGTTGGCGCGTGAAATCCAAAGAAGAAGACAAGTCAACGGCCTGCATCAAATGAACGAAGGTTAGTGATTTTTCACTTGGTATCATCATTTTGCGCACTGGTATGTTTTTTTTTTAAATTTATTTTTTAAATCTATTTCCTCCCATATTATGATCGAATTCTACTCAAATATTGCTTACAGCCATAAACATTTTGGTGCTCGACATTTTGCCCTGTATAATTTATCCAAGCAGAATTCTGTGATGACTTGAATTCAGTTTAGAGTTTGGATGTGAATCTTTGTTAATCTTTTTCTTTTTTTCACAGAAAATAACGAGCCCCTTTGTCGCCCTGGGCAACGTGCCAGTCGATTTTAAAACCATGTCATGCGCCGTACCAAGTAGCACACAGTTGTTCTGCAGTATTACAACACCTGAATCGATTTGGTTCAGCAGGTTTAGTTAGTTACGGTAAAATTTTAAGGCACGGCAGATTTGGCCGGATGATAAGACATTGGAGCGACCGTTCCATTGGTGATGCAACACACGAACGTCGCCTCTGAACCGGGCCCAAGTTTGCTGATTAAAACACTAAGGTGACGAAACACTTGAGGGTGAATCCTTTTGAGGACAGGAAAGAACGTTTTAAATACACATTTTATTCATTTCAGTTAACTCAGCATTTATGCCAAAAGATATTATTGTTAAAATAATTCATCTCTTAAATAATAGTCATATATTAATTGCCTCTAAGTATTACTTTGTCATCTGTACTTTGTACACCTCATCAAACTAATGCTACTCGATAAATACGGCTCTTCAGTAACGTTTTCAACTTTAACGAATATTTTTAATGTTTTCCTAAACTACTCAGTTAATCAAAGAAGCCAACAAACGCACGTGCAATTTTCACGCGTGACTACTTCGTTAGTTTTCCGAATTTCGCAGCCAATCACAGAACAAATTTCAATTTAATTAACAGGACGTGGAGTACTCTCCACGCACACAATCTCGAGTTTTTGATTGGCTAAACAATAAAAAAGCCAAAATGAAGAAATGAAAACAAAAAAGCCAACCAAACAAACAAACAAAATGAAACTGACAAGAAAAAACTAACGATTTAAAACTCTACGGCATTTTTTGCTGTAAAGGAAAGTTTTGTAAATATCAAAGTTTCCTGCACACTCTGGCGCCAGAATTACAAAGGTTTACGGCTGGCTAAAGTGAATATGACTGACTTAGGCTGACGGATTGTTCTTAGCGATAACAAAGAATTTCCTAATATAACCAGTTGTATGAATCAACGTAAGTTTGAAAGGTCGGAGAGAAGCAAATGATTACTAGAACGCCTAATTTTTTTAGCTCCACGTTGGAATACATCAAATAAACAAAGTTCTCACGAACCGCAAAAAATATCAAATATAATAATTCTAACTAGAAATCAGAGTTATCATTACGAGTTTTCCTCAGCTTGTAATATAAATAACAACAAATCAATTATATTAATTATAAGACGATAAATTATATGATTTGTTGTCTCAATTTCTTTTGACGAAGTAGTATATTAAATATACAAGCTTTACAGTTTTGTCCTCTAATTGTTTTAATATTTTTGTTCTGAACGAGTCGATAGTATCGGCACAACTTGACATGTCAGCGATAAACCAATAGAGCGTTTTCACTCACGTGACAAGCCGCCATATTGGTATACTCAAACAAAAGACGATTTTTGCATAAAAATAGAGTTCAACTCCAAAAGGACTGGTTTGGGACACCAATATGGCCGCCGTTTCTTTGTTTTGGAACACCAATATGGCCGCCGTGACGTCACGTGAAAACGCTCTATCTTGTTGAAACAAGCTTCAAGTTTTACTTTGACGAAAGTAAAACAGCTAAAGGTGTAAACGGGTTTGACAGACTAGCTCTCCTACTAATCTGAGACTACTGAACTGAATCAACGCTGAATTAGTCAACTGAACACTATTTAGGTGAACCACCGCTGACTAAAAAACGAATGAGAATCGCAGCAAACCAATCTCCGATCTCTTGAATCTGAACAGCGTCACTTCAAGTACTTCTCAAACAAACCCTGTTTATCCATAATTAACACATCTTCGTAGCCTGCAATGAACACATCGTTAGCGAACACCATGGGCGTTCGCCGAGTCCCCGCCTTGGCGAAGACTTTGTCTCTCTCCGCCTTGCTCATCCCGACATCAAGAGCAATCCAGGGGTCAAAATCTGAACGAATGGAAATTCCTTTTTCTTTCAAGAATTTCCCTAGCAGTTCATTATCTTTCCGAACCTTGAGATTTGTCGACGTTGCTGCGTAGTACACACGGATTCGCCCACGCCCGCCAAGATCATCTTTCCCGTGGGAAATCCCGTTATTGACGTCATCTTCCGACACGTTGTTGATGTAGACCTTGAAGGGACTTCCGGTGATTGAAAAGGCACCCCATTTGATGAACACTTCATAAGCGCCTGGCTCCGTGGGTATGTACAACACGCTGTGTTCTGTAAAACCGTCTTTTTTCACACTTTTGACGTAGGGTACCGGGATGGAGACCGCTGGACAACTAATGCAGACGCTTAAGGGCCCTTTGGTTGAGTTGTCAGTGACGACTAAAAACTTGCCTATGCGACCAACCTCTCCAGCGATCAGGCCTGGTCCCTCGGCGGTATTCAAGGGAATTCTGGGTGATGAAGATGCATTTGTCAAGTGGGGAGGAGAGGGTGTATGGTTTTTGAACTCTTCGTCTGAAGATTGACTTGGGGAACTAGTCTGGCTTGTTGAAGGGGTGGACGCCCCTGAATAGTCGCCATTTGGGGACATTTCATGGCCATTAGATGAGGTACCATTCACAAGGTCTTTCGGGTGATTCTTTAGCGGGGTCTTTACAGTGTGTATACCATTCGGCTCAGGAACAGTGAGGTAAAACGGACTCCTCAGTATATGCGCTCCGCAATGTAGAATACTTATGACGTAATCCCCTGGTCTCGTGGGTAAATATTTCACGCAGTAGGTATTCCTGTTCAGCGGCTTCACACTAAGATCAGGCTTATCCTCGTGTACGGCTCCTCGAAGTGGCTTGCACTCGATTGCAATAGTTATATCAGTGGGTTTAGCACCGTTCAACTCCACCACAAACTCTGCAATTTTCCCCAGCTCACTCGACCTCAGACCAGAGCCATAAGCTTTACAGGCAATCTCTTCGTCTTTGCTTCCTGGTGTACTTTTCACACGTTTATTCCCCTTCTTTAGACTCTCATACTTACAAAACAACGCTAAGTAAGTCAAAAGGCTAAGCTCGTCGAGTTGGGAAGACGCCAAGTCGAACGGAGAAATGACCTGCGGAATTCCGAACGCGTCATGCGCAATCTGCATCCCCAGTTTTGCATTACCTTCTCCATTTGTCTTGTCCGCGTAAAGCTTGGGAGGAATTAATCCCGGTTGAGTAGCATTTACCAGTTCACATAGTAATACTCCGTTCTGCCAGTCTTTATCGAAGTTTGTCACGTTTCGGCTTGGGAGCTTTTCACGTACCCACGAGAGGATAAAATCCCTAGCTGAGCTCTGTGTCTGGCCGAACATGACTTGTAGAGGGATTATAAGATAATATATAACCAAGCTCCACACCAAAGCAAGGATAATGTCGATGTTCCCTTGAGTAAAGTTGGCTGGATCTGCAAGGAACAAAGAATAGGAAGTAACTGTCAGACGGCGAAAAGAAAATAAACAAGGTTCGGAAACTGATCCGTCATTTATATCCACCGTAAAAGAGAGTTTATATTTTATTTTACTTCGTTCGGGTATCCGTAGACATTCACTGTAGTCTTTTGGAAATGCGCACATCTGATTGGCTCAATCATCGTTGTTTATTCGCTATTAGTAGACATTCACAGTGGTCTACTGCAAATACGTGAATCTGAGTGGCTCAATCATCGTTGACTATTTGGTGATAAACAATGATCGCGTGCGCTATGTGCCTGGAAAGTAAAATCTCTACTTGCTTTTTTGCTAAGTATAACCTAAATGCCCTTGATGTCCGATGTTAATTAGCATCATCTACAAAAACTCGAGCGAGCAGTCATAACTGACCAACCACAACAAACACAATATGGCAATGAACCAATCGGAACTTAAACTACAGAAACATGCGTCCAGTGCCAAGTGCGGGAAAGAATTCAACCACTGCCACGCGTGGAAAAACGCGCATCTGTTGCCAAGCGCGGGAAAATAAGCAACCACTGCCAAGCGCGGGAAAGCCTGTTTACAGGACGGTTTCAGGAGGTTAGCTTGCTGAGCACATTCCTGAAAACGTACACGTACGCAAGTGGATAAAACACTCCAAATTTCATGCAAATTGTCTCGCAACAACTGACGTAAACGTATGCATACTTGGGGAAATTCACACAGTATTAGACGCGGTCTAGCGCACTCGCATAAGTACAACACTTCTTCAGTCCTAGGAATTCTATGTAGGAGTTACAAAACCTCCCTCTTTTAATACTAAGAAAACTAGATTACGTCTACCAATATTGGGAATGAAATAAAGCAACCCGCTTTCACGTAAACTGCAAGTCGGCACGTTTCAAATTGTATTATTTTTTTTTCCGATGACGCGTTCGCGGCAAATACACAGGTCACTAACATGGCACTTATTATTGTTTTCAGTACAAGTCATCCGTGAAAGTGACTCTTAAATCAATTTGTTTGTTTCTTTTTCACTTAGTGAACATTAATGTAACTGAAGTCAGTAATAATCACATGAGAACAAATAAACACACGAAATCGATTGGCGTGGTTTAAAAGCCAAAGCGCCGTGCTGCGTAGCCTGCGTGCAGGCGTCTCCTATTTCCTCTGCACGCAGGCTACGTGCTGCGCTATTTTCACTTACACAACCATTTGTAATATTAACAAAATTGGCTTCATTTGAATTTGTGTTTATATTGGTTGTCTTCTGTCCAAAATTCTGCAATAAAAGCTTCTGGTGGCGACATTTATAACTATGCTTTCAAGTGACAAGTACCTGACTAAGCAGTCAAAATTCTGCCAATTTTTCGCAACTTTGTCCCGCCTATCCATTTTATCGACAGCTGCTTCGTCACCTCGTTGGATCTAAGCCATATATTCAATATTTATAATTGAACACGAACGAAATAATGTTTTTGAAACAGTAATAATATTTTGTCTAATGTGTTTCTGGTCTCTGGATGTTGCTTTGATCGTACAAAAATATCCCTCCTCTCCGCCGAACGTTTGTCCATAGTCATATTTGCTCCTTTTCTGTCCTTCACAAGTCGCAACTTTCGAAATCTTTGTCTTGTTTAAATGCTTTAACCTTGCGACTTTCCATTCCAATTTGTACTCTTACAACATTCCCGTTTTTGATAGTTTGTTTTGTTATCCACTTGGCACACTCTGAAATCTTCCTTAGAGAATCGACAAGAAATCCGCTTAATTGAAATCTGCAGGTAAAGTAATAAAAAATTCCCGGTGTCCAGTTCACGACAAAAACACATAGCTCTTTTTTCTTCTTCTTAACAACGCTGTTGATACGAAAATTTTCTGCGAATCAGAGAATTTAAATGTAAAAACGCTTCCATGCTGACAAATTTACATACTTTACAAAAGCACACAAATATCGTCAATCGATATAAATAATATATCAGCTGCGAGATAAGACAGAAAAATATCCTGCTCCCCGAGGAGTTAAAAGAATATTTGGCAATTTGAGCATCGACTTAGAGTGCAACGCGCTGTGTTTAGCTAAATTTTTAGAAATTAAGAAATCATAGGCTACGGAAGTTTATTTGTTACAAATTAAAATGGCCGTACCTCGAGGGAGAAATATGTGATGCATGAAGAGAAAGGCGTCTGTTTTTACGTAAACAAAACATGCGAGAGCAGGAAAATTTCAAACGATATTTTCAAACAGGCACATGTAAAAATCAGAAATTCTTACTTCTTATTGCTTAACCCTTGTAATTTCAGTGAAGACTCGAGTGGGTTTGTATTTGAATGTTGTAATTTCCACCTCCACATTGACTACATTTTCGTTTGTTATTATTTTTTGCTGTTTTATAGGAAATAAGATCGAGGCAAATGAAGTCTAATAAATTTGGTTCAAGGAACTCATTTGACGAAAAAAAAGGACAGACTTCCCAAAGTCTGTAGAGGCAGGAAATATTTTTCTACGCACAAACGTCTGAAATATATTTCTCTCGCTTTATACTCTAAATAAAATTGATTTAATATTTGTCAGTTGAAAGAGACTACAAAACTGCTTTGTCGCTTATAGCAAAATTCGCGCATTATAGAAATCAATTCGCTTGCTGTTGGTCAAAATAACAAAATTGACTCTTAAGTAAACGATACAAGCTAGAAAAGGAAAATTACCCCAAAATGTAATGCTCTCCTTACCGTTTCGCTTTCTCCACGAGGAATAAATACAATTTTAAAGTTTGTCGCCCAGCTGAGATATTTTTTCCCGTTTTAAATGGATCCCTTGCAGATGAACCATATTAAGGAACATTCAACTAAGCGAAGAAAGCCGACTTATCGAACATTGCCGTATGTGGTTATGACAATTCGAGCACATGTCAGTATTATATAGCCAGACGTCAAAGGGCTTCATAGTATTTGCATATATGCCTGGAGAACAAATATACTTCAGTACGCTGACCAAAATTTCCATATTATTATTTCAACAGGTAGAATGACGCTGGTCACTCTCATGAATTGTAAATCATTTTAATTGTTTCTTCTTCTCTCAATTCAGAGAAAGAAAAGAGATTCGCAGCGGATTCGCAGTGTGGCGTTTATCAAAATTCGTAGGGTATATTTATGTTCATGTATATGAAACGCAACAAAACAATAAAATTTAGCAACAAAACAATGGCACACTTTGTTTTTCAATTTCGCGAACCTCTTTGTTACCCAAAAAATGACTAAAAATGGACTTAAAACAAAATAAGGTGATGAGTTCCCGACCAGAATTTAGATAAAACAGTGAACGCTTTCATGAGTACCAAAAAAAGGGAAGTTTAATTTTGCTGGACCTTCAATATTATTTTCGTGACGGTTATTTTGAATACGTTAGATGCTCTCCGCAATTGAGAAGTCTGGGTCCACTCGGAAATTCGGTTCAAAATGGGCTCCTTCCAACGGGCTCTTGAACTAGTCCGTTAAAGGTATCCTCCCAGGGGCTGTTCCCGCCCGTCTTGTAAACTTGCGCTCGTACCAGGCTTCAGCTCGCACCTATTTCGCCCGTTTTACTGATCTGCCTCTCGCCCCTACTATCTGCCCCTGGGTCTCCGAGGACGGGGGTTTCTCCGACCGCCATTTTGAACGAGGAGTGAAGGCCCTGGGGACGAGGTTGTTTAATATCTGTCCGCAGAGCCCGCGCACGTTTTAATGTCGCTTTCTTGGTGCTGACCAGTAAGAACGCAGCTTCTGGGAACGAGATTACTCGTTCTCAGGCCCTAAACTGAATCCCAGTCCCTGCCGTTTCAAAAAAGCATCGAGAATCGTTGGTTGACTTCTGCCGCGTTCGAACTGGTCCAAGACCTCTACTAGATGGCTTTTCCAAACTGTTCAATATGGAGGCAAAGAATAAACCCCGAACACCGGTAGATTTCCACGCACCACATTGCCAGCTTATAGTCATCAGGGCCCGGTTGTTCGAAAGCCGGTTAACGCTAACCTGGGATTAAAAATTTAACCAGGGTTCCTGTTTGTCTTGTTCAAAAGAGTGTTCACCGCAAATCCCAAGTGGCAATTTTAAAGCAAACAAAGTCAAAATAAGGGCAAAAAAGATTTTTAGGAATCCGCGTCGTTTGGCTATAAAAATGAATTCAAAACTGATGCTAATCCTGGATTAGCTTAATCGTGCTTTGAACAACCGGGCCCAGGCCTCGTAGCCCCCTCGTAGCGCTCAGGCCCAGCACACGAAATGGCAACGTAACAGTTTGGTAACTTGTACGTTTTCCATTGTCGACCTTCAGGCTCTTCTCGTTTAATTTGTGCACATCCGGCGTGCCTGGAGAAGACTACGAACAGTGCCTCCTTCTGCTCATGCTCAGAGATCGTCGAGCAAGGAGAACACGAGAACGCTCGAAAAGGCAGCTGCCCCACACGCGCGTCATGTTTTCACGCGACAACTGCCGTTCTTTGGCGCGTTCTTCTCACTCGACTATCCTTAAGCAGAAGGATGGAGTTCCCTCTACTTCCAGTTCCCTCCGTTTCCTTAGCAGCTGGCGCAAAATATTACACTTTTCTGGGAAAATAGTCTCATATCTCTTCTGCTTTTCGCCCCCTAACAAATGCCCTTTTATGCTTTTTCCCACCCCCTTTACCCCCCTAGTTCCCACTCCCTGTCCCGTACACTATCTTGCCGACAATCGGAGAACCGTTTGTGCGCAAATTGAGGTCTGGGATCGAAAATGAGAAACCGAAGGCATGGTGGGCTTCAGTAGGGTGTACTCAAAGTGAAATGTCTCCTCTGGGATGGCGATCTTTTCCATCCACGAGGAGGAAAGAGAATAGCTGACAAGCTAAAAGAGCGTCTGCTTTGGAGACTACTTTTCTCCCCGCACGTGTGCACGTGCACGTGTCTCCACCATGGGCTCCTGTCTCTACTTGCGTGGAAGGTACGACGAGAGGGAGGGGGGTGGGGGAGGGGGGAGGATGGCAGTGCTCGGAGCGAACGCAAGTTATTACATTGCCGTGATTTCAACTGCTCTGTGTTTCGTCAGATCCTGGTTTTGTGTTTAGTTTGGAAAGAACTCTAAGTGCTTGTCTGTAATGCTTATAGTGCTATTATGGGAAATTATTTTTAGTAGTTGATCGTGTGCATACTTCACATTCTTATACTTCTTATCATAAGAGGATGAAATAAATTTACATCCAAGTAAAACAGCAAGTATTGGGTACTTTCTGGTAATTGGTTAAGATTTAAAGACAAGTCGTGTAATCGGTTTACTGATAAATATTCATAAACATGAACGACGTAATCAAAACAAGGAAATAGAAGATGTCAGAGATGTCTCTTCGCGGAAACATTCGTCGCAGCACATTTGTGATGTGTTATTTCTTAGAGATTCTATTCTCTTTTTATTCTTAAAAGTTCCCGGGTTTGAAACGTAAGAATAAAACTGATCCCAGATTTTATTTTACCCAAAGTTTGCGACACAGTACATACAGCAACCATACGTAAAGCACTTCTGAGTTGCTCTCATTTTACGGACACACAAGGAATTCATGCGTAGATTTGAAAGTTAGCATAAGTTAGCATGTTAAACCAAGACAGTTTGAATATCGGAGTAAACGAGTAAAAGGGTAAAGAGAGTAATGAAATTAAATGAGATAATCATAACCGGATGGACAATAAACAAATACTTTGATAAAATGCTGCGATCGATCAAAGCTTGCAAACAGAAACGCGAATCAGTTGAAACGTATCCGCAATGTAATCTCTGCAATATATGTTTCAGATTTTCTATATTTTCCCCTATCTTTTGTCACGCAGTTAAACCAAAGTAACAAGATTGATTCTTACCCGTTACTTCCGCTGCAAAATCTTGGCTTGCCAGAAAGCTACACACATTTTTCCACCCAACATGCTGTCGTATTTTCCGCTGGGGTTCAAATATAGGCACAGCAACGTGTCTTCCAGATAAAACTGTCAACAATTTTGCTGTTATTCCACTGTCTAACAGATCTATAACATCCTCGACTAATTCATCGGCTTCCTCCAAGTGAACATTGATCCATTTCGTAAGAGTCCGTCGTCTGATCACCCGCATATAACCAACGACGGGGAATATAAAATTACTTTCACGACACGCCATGTCGTGAATTCGTGTTGTCATATCTAATTACTCTTATTCCGGTTTCCGTCACATGTTGATATTCAAGAAGTAACCACTTGGCGGGCTGGTTTTAACTTTGAGTTCTTGAAGGATAATCATTTTCGATGGAGTTGAAATGCCTTCTATAAACAAAACAAAAAAAATTCACTTTTCAATTTTTTTATTGGGGAGGTTGTTGGCCTCAATCTCCTTTAGAATCTTGTTCTCGTGAAATCTTGTACAGACTGTTCAGGGTCTGTCAGTTAAAAAAAGTACAGTCAGTTAATAAATTAAAAGCGACAAAAGTCGATCATAGAAAGCTAAAACTAATTCAGTAATGCATTTTGTTTCAGAAAGGAGTCAGGGATTTTCTAATATTCACACCGGCAAGATATGCGTACCAGTCCAGTCATGGCTGTTCTGTCTCGTGCTCGCACGTGAAGGAGGAGTCAGCTCGCGACCTCGCGTGATAAAACACGCGCACGCCGGCTCAGTCCCCCCGCCGCGATCTCCACGATATGGCTGCTCAGTCGTTGCGTGACAAAAGCAACAACAGCAAAGAAGCTTAACCGTTAACTGCTCTTTTCCTTTCTCTGTACGCTAAATAGTCGTCTATGAGGTCCCAAATGCAAGGGTACTGCTTTAGAGGTGGTTTGGTCTGAAGTAGGGTAACCCTTCCTCCCTTCCTTGACCATACCTGCATCGCCCATACCTGCATCCGTTCTTGGTCAGTTTAGTTGTTAGACAGAGGTTACTCTTTATTGACACAGGGATCAAGGTGTGTTAATCGCAAAAGGGCTGTTTAATAAAAGCTATAAAGATTATAAATATTTGAAGACAATTCATTGCAGTTTGTGAATTTAAAACCGATTGAGTGAGAGCGAAGGTCCATTTACCTGGTAATAACCTAAAACTTTGTAGCTTAAACTTCAGAAATTTATAATTACTTAATATGTACACGAGTTCGCCATGCGCTAAATGTAAGCTGTATATATCACCGAAAGCGTCGAGCAGTTGGGCGCAGTTCTCATATACATGGTACCTAATATCCTTTTATCAGTCCAATAACCATAAGTTTCTTGTATATCACTGGTAGTTTATCCCTTCAGTTAAATCGCTGGCTCGAATTATCTGAAAGACTCTTCTCTGCTCTCCTGTCGAAAATAAGATTTTGGTTACACTTTACATGCGCTTGGAACGAACCTAAACGTTTTGCGAGTTCAGTCCGACATGTGCCAAAGTGTAATTTTTTTTTCACCCGAATGAAGGTAAAATTCAGTTGTGGATGCCGAAAAGCTAAGCAATTCAAGTAAGTATCCACATACCCGTTTCTGCCGTTCTCTCCTATCTGTTTGCTCTGCTGTGTTTTCTAGCATTCCTATTTACAGTAGGAGAAGCTTTTAAGATTCTTATGCTCTCTGTAACCGCGGCAACTGTCGCCCTATTTACTAACAATAAGCTGTGAAATGATGCGAGCGTTATTTACACAACCAGGACGTTTGCTCAGTTTGTATTCACAAGGTAAGCATTTAATTAAAATCTATCTTATCAATTTATAGATCGTCACTCTTTGTTTGTGTCCGGAACTTCTTTACTCGGACCCACCCCATTCTTGAATATGGCGGGAAAATTGCAATCAGTAACCGCGCAATTTGTCTTCTCGTTGACAGAAAATGTCTCCCTTGAAACTCTACCCTGCAAGCAGAGGTTTCTTGGTCGCCTTATGTTGCGGCGGGCGAATAAGCAACCTCTGCGCAAAACCATCCGATTTCCTGTCGTGCATGCGCAACATTCGTCATACGCATCGTCACTTCCTGTCTTGCGTATTTTGTGTGCGCGCTTATACGTCAGCTTGACCAAAACTTGTGAACTCCGTGAAAAAGTTACTTGCACTGGGTTTATTAAAGCGTCACTTTAAACTCAGGATAATATAAATCTCAGTAAAATAAACCTTAAACAATTTTTACCTTGTCTTTTTCTGCTGATTTTCTGAGCTGGAAAAAGCGACAGAAATTTTGTAAAAAGAAAAACAAGTAGCCTGTCGCGTACGACAGGTCTGTTAGCGTGTTACAGCGTGCGCATTTTTTGACAACATGCACAGCATGCGTTGGCTTTAATCGGTTGAGAGCGGGTTAGAAACCAGTATTTTTAATTAATTCGTCCAACATCCTCGACGGCGGTAGATCAAAGTATCGGACGGTTTTGCGCAGAAGTTACTTATTCGCCCGCCGGGACATAGGGCGACCAAGAAACCTCTGCTTGCAGGGTATTGAAACTCTTGCATGCGTCCAAGAAGGGGGGAGGAGGATTAAAATGAACGGGGGGGGGGGGTGGGGAACTGGGAATTGCGACCGGTCCGTGTGCCATCGTTTTTCCAATACCCATTCAGACCAGGGGACCAGGGGCTGGATTGACGAAGCCCTCCTAAGTTAAGATGTTTCTTAACAATAACCCATTGCTGGAATAACAATAAGCTATTATCAAAAAAACAATTCTTAGGATACATCTTAACTTAGCGGGTAATCTTCAAATAATTTTCCAAAGGGCCATAATGACGGGACAATCAGAACAGTACTTATAAATTTATAGGAACATTGGGCCGGAGTATGGTTACATTGTAAGACTCAGTTTTAGGGCAATATCGGATGGATGAAGAATTTTAAAATGACCAATGAGAATTTTACGAATAATGGGATAAACAGTTAATAAAAATGTCAAACTGAAAAGCTATGAATCAATAAATATTTTATACCTCCTGTTCTTTCAGAGCAATAATTAAATTCGGAAATTTTTCTTGCTCCGGCTTACTTTGAAAATCGATGTTACTTGTGTGGCACTTTGGTTTTGCACGTATCAAAATACAAATTTTCCTGTGATTAGATTTGGCACTTTTCGCGCCCTCACGTAAATGGACGCAGTGAATACACTTTGAAATATTTCGCTTGAGAAGCTAATAGACTCAAATAAAGAAATGACACGTCGCCTGCGTACTAAAACATGCGCAGTGCGCCAAATTTCCAACTTAGGTGTCAACTGCGCGTGTCGGGGAGACTGGGGACCACTTGTTATGTGAGATCTTTCAAAATCACCGCACTTGCATGAAGAATGAATTCGCACATTTTATTTATTTTATTCTCCTCTTTTCTATATTATCCTGTATTCTCCGAGGACTACTATGAGTTATTAGGGATTTCTAGGGACGCTAGTACCAAAGACATTCGGAAAGCGTTTAAAAAATTGGCGCTGAAACTTCATCCTGATAAAAATAAGGTAGGTTTGTAAGTGATGACGGTAGCTTAGAATTGCGCTTGCAAATTCAAATTCTTGACATTTTTCAGTATTTTCCGCTTTGGTCTTTACGCTGTTATTTTTAATTCTTTCACAGGATGATCCTCGCGCCCATGAAAAGTTTACAGCGATTAATAAAGCGTACGAGGTTTTAAAAGGTAGGGAACTGAGCTCAGAGACGAACACTGGTTACAGGTAGAGATGTTCACGTGTACCGTATAAACAAAGTCACATTATAAATTATACAGCTTGATAAAACCTTATTAATCGACAGCAGTGTTTTTATAGGCTAATAATGTCCCAGCGAATGTCCTTTACTACAAAAATTACATGTAGGTACAGTATTACGGGTAATCGGATCTAAGTTTTGAAGTTTGCACTATCACCTGATTGTGGTATGGTAACAAGACTGAAATTTAAATAATTTTTCTTCGAGTCTTGATTAAATTTATTCTTAAATTAAGATAATTACTCCTGTTAACAGCTGCAAAAACAAGACCATTTTCATCACACTAGTGCTGTGTTTAGTTATATTTTCTCATGGAACAAATGCATGTTAATAGTATAAATATTCAAATATGGAATTGATCACAAAGTCTCAGTGTGAGAGCATCACAGGACAGCAGTACTCAGTGGAAACACTGTGTGATATCCTTACCGTTGTACTATTTGTTCATTGGGTTTCTTTGAATTGTCATCTCCAAAGACTCAAAAATCATTGTATTTTGTGCAGTATGATATACATCAGACAAAAATGTGCGGTTTCAGAAAATATCCATACCCAATCCATGGATCCTCATTGGAAATTCCGAGGGGTTGGAGGATCTCAAAAGCCAAAAGTTTCAAAGAAAAGTATGAAGCTAATCTGAAATTTCTGGAGGGGTTGGGCTGGGGAGATTCAAACCCAAAATCCATCCATAGGGGAGGTATCAAAATTTTCTGGAGAAACACGATTCAAAGGATAGGCCTTCTGTGGGTGGACATTTCCAGGATGCTGGAGTATGGTCTGTAAGTGCTGTTTCACACTGATCCCCAAGTGGTCCAAATTCCTACTGCTGAGCTCCACTTTTGTGTATCATGAGTCAAATGGAAATATTACTATCCCTTCCTGGATGGGATGTTAGTCCATCACAGGATACCCAACATTACATGGCACCCAGCATAGGGTGACTAGTAGTATTATTACTCCTATTATGCTGGAGTATGGTCTGTAAGTGCTGTTTCACACTGATCCCCAAGTGGTCCAAATTCCTACTGCTGAGCTCCACTTTTGTGTATCATGAGTCAAATGGAAATATTACTATCCCTTCCTGGATGGGATGTTAGTCCATCACAGGATACCCAACATTACATGGCACCCAGCATAGGGTGACTAGTAGTATTATTACTCCCGTTGGATGGGATGCTAGTCCATCATAGGTTATCCAGCATAAAATGACTAGCAGTTCTGTAATAATTACTCCTCCTCCCTGGATGGGATGTTAGTCCATTGCAGGATCCCCAGCATATTGTCACTATATGTAGTACCAATTTGTGGAGAGGGAAAATGTGGAGGTCAGAATTTTTTTTTTGTCTAAGGAAATAACACAACAATGACAGAAGACTAAATAAAATAATTAAAAGCCCCCTTGAAAGTCCAGTACACTAACAACTACACCACTACAGTGTCTCAAAAGGTCACACGGATGCCCACTGATGATGTATGTTGTGTTTTCAGATGAAGAACTGCGTAAAAAGTATGACGTCTATGGGGAAGAGGGGTTGAAAGACGACCACTTTGGTGAAGGACACTACCAAAGCTGGAATTATTTTAATGAAGAATTTGGTAAGCTTGCAACGTTAAGGCCATGCACTAATTAACCCATTATGATTTTATTCCAGGATGGCCTTCCTTCTGGGACAAATTTCTCGGTTTTTCTGACAAGGGTGGGTTCATCCTAGGATGACTAAAACAGTTTTGTCCAAGGACAAAATCACTGCTTAGAAATGTTTTGTACTTAAACAGGATAAGGCAGGGGTTTCAAAAAAATTTGAAGTAGGCAGCTGGTTTGAGTAGAGTAGCTGACTGTATCAACAAGGTTTGAAAGAAATCTTTCTTTAATTACTTCAATTTAGGAAAAATAGTAGCCAACTTCTTTGAGTGAATTTGCAGGTGCTTTTTGTCGGTTGTCAGTGCTTATTGAAAGCACTGATAAGGGTAAGGTTTTGAAAAGGAAGCCTAGGTGGTTAACTGGGTTTAAGCCTAAGACGCCTAGAAAATTAAGTGGGTTTCAAAGGCAGGCAAGAATATTTCTATTTGAACTTCTTTACAATGATAAAACTTGCTTGAGATGTACTCATAGCAGCCAGGCAAAATCATGTCCAATACCAGTCAACTTATTAGTAAAAATAAATATAAATTATTGACTGGAGTAGAGCCAGACCACATGGGCCAGCCTGTCAGTGCTTCACTTGAAATCAGAAAACTAATGTCTGGAATACATACCCTGATGAACTAAGCCCTGAGAGCGTAAAAAGTATTTACAGAGTGATACTATTCTTCTTTTCTAGGAATATATGATGATGATCCAGAAATTATAACACTGAGCTACTCTGATTTTGGTGAGTGCACTGTCTGTTATGAGAGCAAATTTTTGCCTAAGTTGTTCCTTTATGTTCCTTTGGTAAGGTGAAGTCATACACGAGCCAAAGAGGCCCACATGGCTGGAGCTTATTCTGGTTTCTGTAGCACGAAACAACTGAGAGTATTGCTACTTCTCCCTGAACAGAATGCTAGTCCATCGCAGGGTTACCCCCAGCAGTGTGTTGCCAGTACCCATTTATACAGCTGGGTAGAGAGAGACAATGTGGGGTAAAGTATCTTGTCTAAGGAAACAACACGATGGCAGGGACTGGGTGTCGAACCACCGACCTTCAGATCTGAAAACCAACGTGTCAACCACTACATCACTGCACCCCCATTCATGTTCCTTTGCACTGTACTAAATAATATGAAACTGACTAAATAGCCAGGGTACTATGTATTTATAATAATAGATGTAACTGCTACAGTGTAAATAATATGTTTATTATTTGTTTATTACAGAGGTGTCAGTTGAAGGAAGTGACGACATTTGGTTCATCAACTTTTATTCACCATTTTGTTCCCATTGCCATGACTTAGCACCAACGGTAAGACTTCATAATTTCTTATATCTAGAAATGATGAAAGGGAAACATTTATTCCTTTAACCCTTTAACCCCTAAGAGTGACCAACATTTTATTTCTCCTAATGTTATAGTAACACTGCTTAATCACTTAAAGGTCACGAGAAAAAAGGAAATGACCAACAAGTGTAAAAGGTCTTGATTGTTAAGCAAATTCTCCTCATGAATACCATAGGAAATGTATGTAGAACAGTGTGGAGAATATGCATGCTGATGTCAGTGCTTAAAGGGTAAAGTAGTGCCAGTAGGTGTGTTTAGGGGGGAGGGGGAGAGACTCCCTTATACCTTATGTAAGCTGTACATGTTAATAATATCAACATTTTTGTCTAATTACTGTAACATGCTCTTTAGTTAAATGTAAAGAAGATCCTCGCAGTTATTAACGCAACTTATGCAGTTGGGAAAAGAAAGCCTGAAAAAATCAGGCTTGCCGGGATTTGAACCCTGACCTCTGCGATACTAGTGCAGGTCAGGGTTCGAATCCTGGCAAGCCTGATTTTTTCAGGCTTTCTTTTCGCAACTGCATAAGTTGCGTTAATTACTGCAAGGATCTTCTTTACATTTAATTCTTCATTCCGCAGTTCAAATATATGAATTTCATACATTCATAATTTCATGCTCTTTAGTGGCGAGAAGTTGCACATGAGCTTGAGGGAGTGATCAGAATTGGTGCTGTTAACTGTCAAGAGGAATGGAATTTGTGTAGACGGCAAGGAATACAAAGTTATCCTTCTCTTGTACTTTACCCCACAGTGAGTACAAAACTTAATACATATAACTAAGATAATAACAGTGTATTTCAGTGACATCGTTTTTGTTTCATACACTGTAAGATCAAATTTGCCTCTTGTGTCTTGCATCTTGCATCTGCCTTAATTTGCTTAAGCAGCAACCCTAAACAAAACTCAAGTTGACAAAATGTGTGTAGCCGTATTTTTTCACAAAGTGACAGACAAGATTGTAGTAATGTTGAAAATCAGATGATTTATCAGGGGTAAGAATTGTCAAGGTTATCATTTTACAGTCCAATTTGAAAGTGTCTAACAGTTTTGTAGGTGGTCGAGGTCTGTTCATAAAAAGGAGGGTTATGGGTCTCATCTGAGTCCCTGAGAGAAGCCACACCCTTGCCCTTCTGTGCACCTTTGGGATGCTACATGTAGATACTTTGGAACATGTGGTGATTACAACCCTAGACAAAACTAGTTGGGACAAATGAAAAACACTGTCAAATTCCTCAGTTCTCTGGGATTAAATAAACTGCTCAATTGCAAGATTTTGGATTTATCAACTGAGTTGATATGGTAAATTGGTTGGCACCGTAAAAATATTGAAAGCTATCGTTTCGAGCATTGTGAGCCCTTCGTCAGTAACATCAGCTTTCAATCTCAGCTTTGAAATCTCTCTTGAGTTGCTTGAGTTGTTTGGAGGTTCACGTGGATGCTACACAAATTCAGAGTAGCACAACATTGATTAGGGGGGAGGAAGCATGTAGAATTTTCTAAGAACCTCTCTAAACAGATTTGTCCAGGATTGTAGGTCGTTTATGCTGCGTACATTGTACACTGCGTACATGTACAATGTATGTGATGCATGTTCTTAACACAATAGGTAAAAACTTAAGTTTTCTTGTCTTTACAAAGTGTTTGTTACAGACCATATCCGTTCCTACATTGCAAATAATAATTTATTGTTAAATCTACATGTAATTTGTGGGTTGGGTAGTCTAAGTTCTAAGTTACAGTGTAAGGGATGGCTTTGGGTATACAGTCATGCACTGTTGGTAGCTGCCTACTTACAGTGTATGAAACTACTATACATGTAAATGTGCTATTAGGACCAGCATGTGCTGTAGATCTGTCAGTGACACACACCAACCTAAAATGTTAACCTTTTGTGGTTTATTTCCTTTTTTACAGCATGAATTCCATCGTGGTTCAAGAAACGCAAGATCACTTGTCAAGTACATTCTTGATTCCCTGGAAGTTAATCTTTATGATTTATGGGAGGGTAAGACACCTTTTTTAAAAGCTCTGTTATACCTTCGTTTGTGGGATGAGGTGGAAGAGGCCTTGTTTTAAATGAGAAGTTATTAGTAGCTTGACTTAATGTCATAGTAGACACATGTGCAGCAAAAAAAAATATTATTATTATTATTATTATTATTATTAAAAATGCTCAACTGTTTACCTTTTGCTAGCCTGGAATTTTGTATCAGTATAGAGCTTGTTACTCTGGTTCAAAACAATTATTTGAGTATTGTTTGTATTGTACCCAATATCTTTTCTGAGAAGTTAATCTTATTAGTGTGTAGAAACCCATGATGAGTTTCTGATAAAATGTCATTGCAGGTAATTTTGAAAAGCAAATAAACAAGGGTGATGAACCTTGGCTGATTGATTTCTGTGTTGCTGGAGGGGGTGAGTAATGCTTGTTCAACGACATGCAGAATATTAAGACAGATTCCGCTCAACGTTCGAGCAATAAGTGCAAAAAATATTTACCACAAAACTACTCATAGCACGGTAACATTTTAAATGCTATTTGAAACATCTCACTCTAGTTCACTTGCCCAAGTGACCCCGCGATGAAATTCTCAAGCATTCTCAAGAAAATTAATTTCAAATCTCGTAAAAGTATGCTAAAAACGGGCGCCATTTTGTTTTGAACTGACATGAAGTGTCTTTTTAATTGAAATATGGATAACTTCAAATCCAATTTTCTCTCGTGGGGTCAGTTTGAGAGCAAAAGTAACGATAAGTTCTTCTTATCTGTTCTCAAAATGTGACAGTGCTGCAAGTATTTTTTTGGTAACTTAATTTTTGCACTTACTGCTCGAACGTTGAGCGGAAATCGTGTTCCAATATGTCAGTGAAGTTTAAGATATTTTTACCTTTGAAATAGTAGTTGAACACTGACTGTTGTGTCCATTTTACAGACTGCTTAACTTCGGATACCAGAATTAAACTTTCTGCAATTTTGGTAAGTTGATTGTTATTTGTGTCTGGTAATTTACTTAACAGTGCATTGGCTGTGGTTGTACTCAGTGCTAAATGCTTATTGGAATGGGGAATGGGGCTGTTACTGGAATAGGGGTCACTTATCAACAAAACCACACTCAAGGGGAGCACTTAATCGAATCAGTACTGTACTCCACCTTGGGTGGGATGCTAGTCAATTGCAGGATTACCCCAGCAGTTTGTTGCGTGTAGGTTTCCAATGTGTCACTCGAACCCAAGCGTAACTACATCCGATTTGTTTTTATAAGATTTCAGGCAGCATTTCAAAATTGTTCTTTATCCCTATTTGATTTGTGTGAATTGATGTCTTTTTTCAGGATAACTTAGTGAATATTGGTACTGTGGACTGTCAAGAAAATTCTCCTTTGTGTAAAGAAGTGGGCTACAGCGATGATCTGGTGTACTTTAAAGGTGAAGTTGGACCTGGGAAAGGAGAGGTATGCTGTGTGTACGTTGTTACATAGAGGATATTGCATGATGGCATGAAGATATGAATTTTATTTTTGAGTGGTAAAAACAATATTTTACCAATGAGCACAACGAGTGAGTAAAATATTATTTTTTACGTCAAGAAAATAAAATTCCTGTCTTCAAGCTGCCGTGTAATTTTCTTTTTATTATGTAGACAAGAGTATTTTTGTACAAACAACAGTGTAAAAGGGGGAAATGACATCATCATTATCCTCACTTGTGAGAATATGGAAAATATGCCACTCAAGACCTAGATGTAGTTTCGTATGAACTTTAAGAGCGTTCTATTTTCCGCTAAAACACTTTTGTGTATATATTGATAATTTTATTTTTTATACCTAATACCCTTACATGTGCATATTTGTACGTATTCACCACACAATTCATTCAAGGTCAATTAATTTTTTTGTTGTTTCTTTCTCTATCAGATAATTGACAGTTTAGAAACCAAAGAAATCATTGGCATGGTTTTAAAGAAGTTGCCAGATCCTGTTAATGTGGACCTGCCAGGATTTGAGGTAGTTTTGCTTAATGGTTAAAACTATTGCTCTGCTACAACACACATTAAGTAGCTGGGAAGTAAACAGGGAAAGAATTCTGTATCAAGCTTGACTGTGTACATGTATTGGTTAACCCTTTAAGCCCCAATAGTGACAAGCATCTAATTTCTCCTTACAATGTCACTACTTGATCAAACATTCAGGTCATGAGAATAAAGGAAATGATCACCAAATGTCTTGATTTTTAATCAAATTCTCCCAACTAGTAACATATGAAATATGAGGAGAATGGTGAGGAGAATATGGGTGTTAATATTGGGGCTTAATAATAAATAAAGCTGGTGGTGGAAACCAGGTTGAAAATTACATTAATTTTTGTAGACTGAAATGCCAGCCACCTCTACGAGATACAGAATATTGTAGTTTTGCCAAGGTCAAGGCTGCAAATATATTCTGTTAATATTAAAGATAAAAGTTTATGCTACATTGTCACTAAAGACTTGGTCAAACAGCCTTGGTTAAACGGCATCATTGGATACAACGTTTTTGCATGAACGTTTGATGTCAATCAAACTTTTGTCAAGACCAGTCAACATCATTCAAGTTCCTTCAGAATCATTTAACATCACTCAGTGGGGGGAACCAAAAGTGTTTAACTTGCCAACTTTAACAGAATTGAACATTGGTGAATGGAACAGTTGAATCTGTTTGGCTGGGCCCTTATTAGAAGGTGACATTACCAGGTACAATTTTGATGCCTGGTGTTTAGATGTCTCTGTTACTTGTGCCTTCTACTTCAAGGGATTAGAGCAAAGACATGATTGGCACTTCAGACAAAGGAGAATAGAGGCTAGAATTATTTCTCAGGTCATGGGAGACGAGACATGAACATTTAGGAAATTTAAGAATAAAAGTAATGGGAAGTGGTAGGATGAGGGAAGATTACATTTTAGTTAAGCACGTGGGTAGCAGGAAGTTCTCCCCATCTCCAATCCTACATTACATGTACTTGTAAATACAGTTGAACTTACTATAAGTGACCATCCAAACTACCGGTATCTAACCTACATGTAAGAGGTCACACCAGAGGGGGGTTAAATTTTGTGTCCATAATGGTAGTTATGGACTCTTAATCCATGCATGTATCCAAGCTAAAATGCTGTTGATATGTTTTTAGCAGTGGCAAAAATGTTTTGAACTGTCCAAAATTACAGAGCCAAAGAATTTGGTGTCTGGGCAGAAAACAGGTTGATTAATCATAAATTTCCTGTTCTGTTACCTAAAAAGCTGTTCTTTAATGTCTAACCACCTGTAGCTGCAAAAAGAATAAACTTGCTGAGTATTATCCAACTTGTCCTTAGTGAGATAAAATCATGTCTCAAGCGGGTGCTTACTGGAGGTTAAAAACAATGGGAAATTTCAAACCATCACCCCTACAAATGGTCATGGCCACTGATGACAGGTGGTCACTTACAAGACAATCCACCTGTAGAAACTTCACTGAGAAAAGTTTAGTATTTTGGAAATTAAAGTGGTCACTTATGGGAGGTGGTCGCTTATGAGAGGTGTTTGCACAATTGGGTTTGACTGTAGACTGTGAGCAGACTCTTTCTTCTCCTAATTTTAGCAAGAAGTTGGTGAGTTGGCGAGTGAGGCACGCGAGCGGCAAGCGGATTTCCTCCCTTCCTCCCCTCTCGTTTTTACCCCTATTTTGCACAATTTATTCATTTCCACTCATGCATGGGATCTGAGGAAAATAGGACGACTACTTGCAATCTAATTTGACTGTGGTCAATATCCAGACTGACCTATTGGCATTTCAGTCCTAGCAGTATACAGGACGTTGGTCACATGAACCTAGTTTAATGGCCTTAGCTCCCACGAGTCTCTTGTGGCTTGGTGGTAGAGTATCTGGACTAGTGACCAGAAAGTCATAGGTTTGACTTCTGTTGGGAGAACTGGGATTGACTGAATAAACATCAATATCCAGTCTGTTTTTGTGTTCAGTTTGGTTCCAAGGATGTGTGTTCCCTTGCAACACAAATAGGTGGCTTCACATTTGCCAACAAAAAACAATCAACATAATTTTTGGCTTTACAGGAAATGAAGGAAAAACTTACATCTAGCACAGAGATGCCATGGGTATTACATTTTGACAGAGGTCCCATGGACAACTTTGAAATCAGAAAACTTCCTGCATTCACATCAGATATTAATGTAAGTCATTTTCTATTCCCTCTGAAAAATAAGGAATGAAATCACAAGTGTTTTGTATCCAATTTCACATTTCTTTTTCTAAGGAACTACAATGTCATTAACTAAAGGCGGGCACTTGTACACAACCAGGAACGGTTTCATTCTCATGCAATGAAAATTTTGTGTGTGAATGATTTTGAGAATGTGCCCTGCCTTATGAAGCAATTTTTGATGAAAAACTTTACACTTTCAAGAGCTCCGTTCTCTTTATCACTACACTTGGTGCTGACAACAGCACTGATCTTGGTGGTAGTATACAGGATGTTTGTAACATACATGTACACAAAGTAATGAACCCAAGAAAATGATGCAGTTCACCACAAGTCTCCGAGTCCTTGTGGTTAGAGAATATGATGCGGGTGTGCAAGATCATGGATTTGTCTCTTGTCAGGAATCCAAGTTCTATACTTGTAGCAAACTGAACACAATCTGTGTTTACAGACTTCCTTGTACCAACAATGTATCTTGAATGCGTTTGATGTTTTCTTTTTGTTGATTTCAGGTTGGTCATGTTGATTGCAGTAAAGAAAAAGAAATATGCCAACAGGTTCATATTACAAAGTATCCTATGGTGGCCCTTTTCAAAACAAATGGGCGCTACGAATGGCATCATGGTGAGTGCATCTGTTGTGGTAATTACCTTTCCTTTATAGTTATACAGCCCTGTAGTCTTTGGTCAAGTGACTCTTATAAAATTCTACAAGTAACAACCATCATTGCTCTTCAGATTTAGTAGCCTTTCTCCAGCACTACTTTTAGTGGGGCTGTTTCTTACAAGGGGTGGCTACTTTCAGGTAGCAAAAATGTTTACCACGTAGTACCAGACATGCAGGGCTCAACATTAATTGTATTGAGCCTTTGGTAGCAAGTGCTGATTTTTTTTTTGCCTGCATTTGTGGATAAATGTTTTGCTTTGTAGGGAAAACTTTTACATGTTGTGGCACTAATTGCCATGTCATCCAGTTTCCTCATTCCTGATAAACCGTGTGCAGTGAACTAATCAGATAGCTAGAAATTTAACAACTGAGAATGGGAAATAGTCTTTGTTTGTATTTCATTGTAATGGTTGAAGCATTTTTTGCCGCACAGGCCGCTTCACTGCTCATGACATTGCTGTGTTTGCTAAAGAGAGTGCGTCCTCCAGCGTCCAAACTCTGGGACCTGAAGACTTCCCTGGAAAAATATCTCAACCTGATCTGCCATTCTTTGTGGATTTCTTTGCACCAGTAAGGCATTTATATTTTATTTTTATTAAGTAACGTTGGTACAGTAGAAAAATAGTGCTGACCCTTTCACTTCCAGTATTCCTCAACTTTAATTAAGTGAAATTTCATTTGCCACTGTCCACAACACAAATGTACAGTAATTGCTCAGCAGCTTTCATTTGAATTGTCACACTGAAGAATTTCATCTACAATCTCATCTACAGACTTGAAAGCTAGAACGACCTTATATAGCATGATAGTACCACAGGAGTTCAAGTATTACTCAATAGGTTTTACTTGAATGGTCATCCTTTAGAATTGTACAATGAAATAAGCAGCAGTACATGAAAGTAGTTTAAGTATCTTTCAGTTGAGAGGTTGGACTTGAGGATTTCATGGAAAGAATCGAAAGTTATCACCACAGGAAACTTCTGCTCAGTAGTTTTCACCTTAGAATTTCATCTGCAGACTCAAAAGTTAGAACCCCCGTGTACAGCATAGTAAACAGCACCACAGGAAAGTACCATTCGATAGTTTTCGTTTGAATTTTCACACTCGTCTCTTGGATTTCATCCAGACTCAAGCATTAAAACCATTCCATAAAGCGTGAAAAACTGCACCATGGGAAAGTACTGTTTGAATGTCACGCTTGAGGACTTCTTGCATTGACAGAGAAGGTTTTGCTTTTAGAGTGAATTTGTTAAAGGGGCATGGTCACGAGGATTTCGAAGATTTGTGGTCAAAACTGTGCTAAAATTATCGGTAGCTAACTTTATCCATGCCCAACATTGTGATTGAACATTTACATTGTAAAGGACCATATTAACTTAATTTCGTTAAGAGAAAACAAACCATGACCATTTAATATCGATTTTATGTCAACACGCTGAAAGAATTTGAAAAGTTTAGCCTAATTTTTTCAAATTGCAATCCATTTCCATCCGTGCCATCCGTAGCAACAGACGACAGAAAATAGTTCCCGTGAAGTAATATAGTCTTTGGTAACAAAACTAGACCATTATTTGTGGGCGTTCATGGATGTGAGGAGATATTTTTTATTTTCAAAGTGAACTAAAATAGCGTGACTATGCCCCTTTAAAAGCAGTTCTTTTATTCTTTGCAGTGGTGTCCTCCATGTATGCGTTTATTGCCTGAGTACAGAAAGGCTTCTCGCTCATTTGGAGACGGTGAAGTTGGATTTGGCACAGTGGACTGCGCTATACACTCTAATCTATGTCATATGGTAAGTTTGTGTAGGTTTGTACCAAGTTGTACCTGTAGAATGAGTGAAAAGGGGCGTTTGCAGTGGTGAAAAAAAGTGCCAAAAAATTACGAGTGGAGCGTGGGGAAAGACTTACCCACAATTTCAGTCATTGTGTTGGAACACTTCCCTCAATGTCACAATTCACCTGTTTTAATTTGCGGTTCTCCCTTTCCTCAATGTTGAGTGGACCAATTTTGGTCTTGCAGCAAGTCATTGTTATCAACACGGGGGATGGACAGGGAAAGTGTTCCAACAGATGTGTCCAGAATTCTAGCTCGCCAAACCACGCAGGCTCGTGAAGCTTACGCGCTATCTTAGCACCTCTATTTGCCCACCAATAGCGTGTTTACAGGGCTCGAGACTAACGGTAGCCAACTAGTCACAGACTAGTAAAAATTCCGTTTTGGCTAGTAAGTTTTGCACTTTCACTAGCCATTTTGGCTAGTGAAAATTTCAAAGCACTAAAGCACCGTATGGAAACCAAACTAAATATTGCTTCTGATGATCGGATCCCAAAAGCAAATTGAGTGAGCAGAAACTAAAACGTATTGCGTAGGAGGATATCATAGTGTTTGTATGATACTTGTTTTGTCCTCTCAACGTTTTTCCTTACTAACTCTTGTCTCAGATGGCAACGTTTTCTCCGTCATTTCTACGTTCAAACGAAATTAGCCGTCTTCAGAACGTTTCCTTGAAAGGTCCATAAGTGCGTTCATATGATATTTGTCTACACGTTAGTAGCTTCACACAATTCTTTAGTCTTGTGTTATCAACTTTTTTCCATTAATTGCTACGTTCGCACAATAGTTTCTCTTCCCAGCGTTTCTCTTTACGCAACGTCTTCACAACGTTTCTCCGTACGTAAGTAGGTTCGTCGATTTATTAGTCTAGCCTTCTCAACGTTTGCTTGTACGTCAGCACGTTCACACGACATTGTTCTGCTCTTCCTAAGGTTTTCAGTGTGTTAGTACATTCGTACCATAAGTCGACACTGCTTAGTGTTTCTCTGTACGTTAGTATGTTCATACGGTATTAGTCTTGTCTTCTGAACGTTTATCTGTACGTTGGTGCGATTTTAGTTGTCTCATTTACGTTTCTCCGTAATTTATTGTCCCACTATATTCTTACGGAATAGGTTTTGTCTAATAACCTTTCTCCGTAAGTTTGTAGTTGCGAATTTTGTTAGTCTCTGTATTTTGGTACGTTGGCAGTGTTTCTCCCTACTGTAGTGCATTTGCAACCAACGTGTTTGACATGACTTCTCAACGTTTCTCCGTACCTTAGTAAGTTCGAACCTTATTAGTTTTTCTGCTCAATGTTTCTCCGCACTTAAATACGCTTGTAATTTACTAGTATTCTCTTGTAAGACGTTTTTCCGTACGTGAGTTGAGTGCTGTATCAGTCTTGTCTTTTTGACGTTTCTCCGTAGCTTGCAACGTTCGTACAATGTTAGTCTTGTCTTCCCAACGTTTCTCCGTACGATGACATGCTCATATAAGGTTAACTGTTCGAGTTATTCGTCCTGATCTGACCGAAACGGAAAAGAGAGGCGTGAACTACATCGTGCCTGGGAATTTGCCCTGAAGGCACGTAGTACTTTGTATTCCGCGTGTGAGGATCTTTAACCGTTGGAAAGAATAGTCAACATTCAAGTTCTTCACTCTTGAGATTACAGAGAGGCATGTTTACAGTACTTAACTCGGCTAAAAATTAGACACATTGAACACAGTATGAGATTTTGCAAAAAAAGTCTGGCTAGTGAAAATTTATTTTGGCTAGTGAAATCAAACCTCTCACTAGCCACTTGGCTACTAAGCTGAAAAGTTAGTCTCGAGCCCTGAGTTTAGCAGTCTATGTTGTTTCCTTAGACATGAAAAAACCTTTGCTCCACGTTGTTCTTTACCCTGCTTTGAACAACGCAGCCTGGGTGTATAATTGGGTACCAGCGAGCCGTTAGGGAAATCTTTTTAGAGTGAAATGCTGGAGAGTATCCCTGTGTTGGACTAACATCCCATCCAGGAGGGAGTAGAAATACTCCTAGTCACTTTATGCTGGGTATCCTGTGATGGACTAGCATCCCATCCAGGAGAGAGTAGTAATTCTTTTAGTGAGCGCTGGTCATATGCCTGGATCTTGTGTAGCCGAGTGGGAGTCGAACACGTAATTCTTACATTTAAATGTGTTCAAACTGCGTTGAGGGAAGCACTGTCTGAATATAGTCACAAAACAGGGACACACCAAGTACTAAATCACTGTCTTGATTGCGTTTCAGTACAATATTCGCTCATATCCGACTACAATCCTGTACAATAACAGCATTCCTCATCAGTTTACTGGGCACCACACAGCCGCTGATTTGGTTGAGTTTGTCGAGGTAAGCCAGTCACACAGCAGTACTCCCAAAGCCGATTTTGTTCGGTAGCGGAATTAACCGGTCCACAAATTTACGCAGATAAATCCTCAGTACATTTAATGCGCAGAAACATTAAATACAGCGGTCCAAAAAAACTCTACGGCTAAAACTTTACAAAAAAATCCTCTCACACAAAAACTGACTGGTGCGCACGCGCGCCCTTATGAGTTGGCGTGACGCGCGATCTGTCACGAAAGAACAGTCAAAATAAAGTTCTGTCCTTATATAACGGGGTCTTCTCTGACGCACAAATACGCGTTTTCTGGTGCATCACACACTACCAATTTGTGATTTTACTTAATTTTTTTACATTTCTGAGGATCAAAACTCATTTTCCCGTGCTTTGCACTGCTCACTATTTGTTGCTTCGAGATCTGAGAAGTTTACTGCGTTTCAGAATTAACCTTTTACCTTAGTCAAGAGAAATCACTCTTCTGTAGTCAATTACACTTCAAAACCTTTGCAAATGAAGTTAACCCTGTTTTATTGTTGTTTTCCAGAATACACTAAAGCCGAGTGTAGTGCAGTTGACACCCGAAACTTTCCAATCTCTGGTTGCAGAACGAAAGCAGGGCGAGACGTGGCTGGTTGATTTTTACGCCCCATGGTGTGGGCCTTGTAACGAGCTGGCTCCCGACTGGAACAGACTAGCCAAGGTACTCTGATCAAGGTCTAAATTCTCTTCATAGTATCAATATGTTGTCAGGATGACTGCTAGTGAGAAGAAAGAAATCATTAACTAGGGGATATTTAGGGACCTTATTAGACACCTCTCCAAGACGGACACACATGGTGCCATTACTGGCCGTCATTACTTCACTCACTTCTCTCTCTATAACAGACACCTCTCTTTCTTTAAAGATGAATTTCTACGGATGGTTTATTTTTTCCTGCCTTTTATATGCGACTTGTCTTCTGTTCGCTTTGTGAGAACACAAAAGTTGAGCATTGTAACTGTCACGTAGTTTTTCTTTTCATACGGACGTGACTTTTGTTGGTCTTTTTAACGCAAATATAACAAGTGATAACGTAAAGATGGCTCTTGTGTACTAAAAGCAGGGCTTCTGATATTCTGTGATGTTGCGATTTCGCATAATTGACCTCAAATCGCAACTATTCGCATAATTCATCAAAAATCGCATAATTCGGACAAAATCGCCAGGGCTCGGGACTAACTTTTCAGCTTAGTAGCCCAGTGGCTAGTGAGAGGTTTGATTTCACTAGCCAAAATAAATTTTCATTAGCCAGACTTTTTTTTTTGCATAATCTCGCACTGTGTTCAATATGGGTAATTCTTAGCCGAGTTAAGTACTCTTAATCTCAAGAGTGAAGAACTGGAATGTTGACCATTCTTTCCAACAG